>JANQDE010000028.1:1605346-1651827 GCA_037157785.1 Cephalotes varians
TGTGTGTGTGTGTGTGTGTGTGTGTGTGTGTGTGTGTGTGTGTGTGTGTGTGTGTGTGTGTGTGTGTGTGTGTGTGTGTGTGTGTGTGTATACATTGTATAATAAAATATACAAGGTGTCAATACCTTAGACAATTTTCCTTTGTATCCATTGAGCACATCAATCACTGCACAGTATCTTTGTATATACGCTGGTGGATAGAAGTTGTTTATTGTCCCGTGCTTCCACCAGAACGTATCTTCTAATTCCGGAACATCATCGAACGTACTATCGTAATCGTAATGCTTGAACAGATCCACATCACTCGCAGTATCGGGTAAAAGTCTCGTTTTTTTGATGCAATATCTATCGTACATGCATTTGCCCAGCAAGTAGAGCACGTGGAAGAATAGGCCGACCATGTTCATAAAATTCTTTTGCGACTCTTTCTAACACCGTTCCGCAAACTCATATCGCTCTATGTACTAACTGACACAGCACAGCGGCTTCGGTATTGGAACATGCGCACAATGATATGGGATATAATCCCATGCGCAGTGAAGTGAGTGCTAGCAGACGCTGTTTAAAATCTTGTGTCCATGACCTTCTATTAGAAATTAGTAACGTTTTCAACGCTGGAACTGTCCAATTAGAACCTAAAGTGAAGCATATGATGTCATTAATCTCGGAATTCTCGGGATTCAAACCTGCTGCAGTCGAAAAGTATAGATATAGAAACGAGCGATACGCGTTCACGTGTTTCATGCATATGCGCGCATTCATCTATAGTATATGTAACGTATACTATAGATAAATGCGTGAAACGGAACGCATCAATATCGTTATTTCAAATATCGATTTTTACTAACGACATTTTGTATGGATATTTTTATCTAATATTACGTATCAATTGAACAAGAATATCGAATTTCCGATATGGTACGTAAATATCAGAGTGTGAAAGAAGCTTGAGGGTTACGCCGGCCGACGTGGAAGTCCCACGTCCACGATCTGGCTGGCAGCTCTTAGTACAGACCAAATCTATTTTCAACATGGGTATTCATAGGCCGGTATTCATAGTCGGTTTTTATATTTAAGACCATCTTAAGTACAGTCTTAAACGGTGTCTACAATGAGAATTTAAGCCTTAAACCGTAAGAAATTGACCAATCACAGTCGAATATGAAGAGAATAATCGATTATGATTGGTCAATTTCTTGCGACTTAAGGCTTAAATTCTCATTGTAGACACCGCTTTAGAGGCTTTCTATAATAAGCCGTAAGTCATAAATCTTAAGCAATAAATTGACCAATCACAGACAAATATGAAAAGAATACTTGATTATGATTGATCAATTTATTGCTTCTGTACTTCTGATTTATGGCTTATTATAGAATGGCTTAAGATAGTCTTAAGATCGTCTTAAGATTCCATTTCAACCAATAAGATAGCCGTATAAGCTTAAGACGATTTTAAATATAAGAACGGAATGAATACCGGCCTATGATTTTATCGGGAGTGTCGTAAAATATACATAGCTACGTAGTTCCAAATTCTGGTCGTGGTGTACAGGAGGTTTTAACGAATGCGAATCTCAGACTCGTTCAGAGTCACAAGAGCAGTCGGAGCCAATAAGAAGCGTCAATAGTACCATTTACGATCGCTGATTTGCTGTCGCAACCGCTTTTGCGATTCTGAATGAGTCTGAGTCCGGTATTCGGTTCGTATATTTAAGATCATCTTAAGTACAGTTTTAAGATGTCATGAGCTAATCACAAAGCCGTATTAGCATCTTAAGACGTTATTTAAGACGATCTTAAAATAAGAACGGACTATGAATACCGACCTGAGACTCGCATTGTAGATTTAGCATAACGCTGGGTCTACAATGAGGTCGTAATGTTGTTGCGACGCTGCGACGGACTAATCAGAGAAGAGAGCATCATATATTAAGGCCAAGCTAATCGGAAGCGTTAATTTTTAAATTGACATTTCCGATTATCAAAACGTGCAACAAGATAATTCAATAGAAAGTGATAATTTTTGGACAATTTCATGAGTATTTAATTAATAAATTTAAGCATATGTTAAAAAATAACGATTTCACAATAACGGATGAACTTAAAAATAAGTAGTTGTAGGTTTTCAAAGTGAAAAAAATTAATATGTAAAAAATTGTCTGAAGTTAAATGTTGCAATATCCAAAGAATATATTATCTTAGAATATATCTTATAGAGATTTAAAAAATACGTTAAGGACATGAAATGTCAAAATTTCATGCACTAAAAAGTTTAACGCAACCAAAAGCATATGTAATAAGCGCGCAAATACGTTTGTCATATTCTAATTCCTCAAAAAAATGGAAAGTCTATCGCATCAGATTCTTATATAGCTAATAAAAAATATTTCGACGTAATGCATATACAATTCAGTATATTGTTTTAGGTAAACGGGTGTATGAAAAATATTAGAAAACAATATAAAATAATCTTGTTTATTGAACGTAAAATAGAAGCACTTATCTGAAATTTGGAATCGAACTATTTTAAACCATTTTAACAAACTTGCCAAAACAAAATAAAAAGACTTAAATGACTAGAGATCAATAATTTTATTTATATAAATCAATGAAAGATGTAATAACTATATCGCGTATATTTGTATGTTTTTCTTATAGATATTGTTATGTATTACTTATATTTATTATAATATATATTTAAAATAAAAAGAGTTCATGGATATTTTTAACGTAGTTTTTTCATGTTACTTATGATGTATAATTTCTATTATAAAATATGATATTTTTCGAAAAATTGTTATGCTTAGTTTTAAAAATATAAGGATCCATTAACATTTCGATTTATATTTTGAATGGTTATCCATCTAATGGTTATCCATGACTTTTTTCCGCCACGTGCAGTATTTTAAATAAGCCAATTATCTGATAGTTGATTTATTTTAAATAAATACTGCACTTAACGGAATAAGATCATGACATTAAACATTTAAAATCGAAATTGTAATGTAGATGGATGCTTCTTGCATTTTTAAAAATAAATCAGCTGATAAATTTGTTATTTGCGAACAATATACGTTGATATTCGTTGTTTGATATACGTAATTTATTTTTGCAATATCGCAATGCACCAATATCAGTTTTCTATTTTTCACGTTAATTTCTCATTTGCAATTTAATTTCTTATTTGCGCAAAACAAAATTGACTAGCTTTTGCAAGAATCCGCTATAGTATCGTATTAGTTGTCGAATGTCACCTCGATCAGTAACGGATATTTATCGAACCTCGGTCAATAATATCATAAATATCCTACGGATATTTCATTATTTACTCAGACACGAATCATGAATTCAAGTAGGTCCTATAAAGATTTCCAAATATGGATCGACGAATTAATGCCGAAGATCATCAAGAATCTTGGAGCGGACGTTGGAAAAGCTCGGTACGAACTCGAACTTACTAATGTTTTTATTATGTCCAATATGTATCATGTACGTCTGCAATTTGAGAACAAGAACGGACAGAACGAGGAATTGTCTATGATAATAAAAAGACCCATACCGGACTCAAAACGGATTCTTTATATCGATCTTCAATTTCGCAACGAGATGTTGTTCTATCAAATGTACACCCGACCGGACGAGATCTATGCGAGATGTTTCTACGTCGAAGAACGACCGCCCCTCAACTTTGTAATTGCCTTAGAAAACGTCAACGAACGAGGATATTATTCTTGTCCATGTGTACGTAATCCTCCATTGGAATATACATTGGCGGCGATGCGCGAGTTGGGACGGTTTCATGGCAAAGGATATGTCATGAAGGAGTTGCAACGAGAAAAGTTCTTCGACATCGTGACGCGAATTCAAGAAGTTAGGTTCACAAAGAGGGCGGACAATATCTATGAGTTTTCTAGCAACATTAAGACGTTACGAGTGGTGGAATATCTTCGCAGTCAAGGTCACGATGAAGTTTTCTGTGATAAGATGGAAGCCCTTTTTTCGAATGCGTTTGACGAAGTGATGATGAAAACGGTACAGCCGCTTGAACCTTTGGCCACGTTGTGTCATGGTGATTTTACATTAAGCAATACTCTCTTCAATACAGAAGACGATAGATATCGCTCAATGCTGATTGATTTCGCGTTTATTACATACTCAACACCTGTCGTCGATCTTTCTACATATCTCTATTTATGTTGTACGAGTGAAATGAGAAAAGACAAATTTTCCGAGATCATGCGGGCCTATCATGACGCGCTGAAAGAGTATCTGTTGGATGGCGGCATTAAGGACATTGAAAAATATTCGTATAACGCTTTATTGGACGATTTTGAAAGAGGTGCTCTGTTCGGTTACGTCATTGCGTGCGTATTTATGCCGACACTACTGGGATATCTCAGTCCAGAAACATTAATACAAGAAATATTTGATTTGGGTGCTTTGGAAAGTGTAAAGAAACAGAAATACGCTGGCGGAGACGAATTATCTAAATTATTAGCTGATATGTTGCTGGAAATGAGAGATCTTGGCTATCTGAAACATGTTTTATAGTCGCGCGCGATAATTCAGGTTCACAAAATGTAGTCGCGCGAGATAATTCAAGTGCAAAATATAATCTCGATATTGACTGTATAATTATTAAGAAGTATATGACAAATACTTTTTAAACGATCATATAACATAGATTCATAACTATATTAAAAATACAAAATTAATTTTATAGATATTGTTGCATCCATCACTGTTATTTCTATGAGAGGTATAATTGCGTGATATTCTTATTACAATAACAGAATTGGAGGAATAATTAGATGCGAAATATCATAAACTGTACCCAATTTTTGAATATTATTATGGTTAAAATTATATTGCGCGATATTATAATTAAAATCCTATTTTATGATACAATATAAAAATCTTAATATCTTTATAATATGTTTCAAAAAACTAAAGAAAGCTTGTAATGGAACGCTATATATAAGCGACTTATACATTTATGTATACGCTAACATGTAATAAGTGATTTTATCTTAATTTAATGATTTTATCTTAACTAGAATTTGTGCCTTCTATATATTGTTTCTTATCAATTCGTTTAAGAGTAGTTTGTATTGCTGATGCAAAAACACAGCAGTCTTTCGTAACATAATGTGTATTATAATATATATAAAGCTACGATAAGCATGTCGTAAAATTATGACTAATTACTTATCATCCGACTTATAATTTATTATAACTAAATTTTACGTCCTGCTCGAATATAATTACCCAACAAACATTTTGTTCGTGAAATGTTACCAAAGAAGAAACAAAAGGTGTACTTCCCTTACAGGGAAGGGCGGAGCTGCCTCCACGCATACATTTTGCAAAACGAAATTTCCACATGGGTTTACAACTTTTTACACGAAGCGAGATTCCAACCAACTTCGCTTTGCGTGGAAGTCATGTGATAATCGCAATAATTGTTCATTTAGCCACATAACAAAAATTTAAATATTTCAAAAACTACTCGGTTCTGTACATTCGCACTTGTGTACATCCGCTCACATAAAAAATTTTACAAAACAATTTTTTGATAATAATCTAACGACTAAAATATTGAAGTTAGATAAAATATGTATATATATAGACCTTATTTATAGAGTTTTTTATAAGCTTCATTTTTTGTTTGACAACTTTTTCGGTACATCAATACTTTCTAAAATAATTAAAACGGTTTTATCTTTGAGAAGCGGAAAGGGCGTTTGCGCCAAAAATCCATTTAGGAATCTTATTTACTAAAATAAGTATTTAGATTAAAAATCAGAAAAATCGGAGATAATAGCTTTTCGGAAATTTATTAACAAATGCAGAATGATAATAACAGAATGATAATAACAAAGCCAGGGCTTATACCGTATTGATCTCCAATGTAAATTGAAATCCGCAGAACATATTCTGAAGTTAAATTGAAGACAACACCAGAGCAGATTTGATAATAGCGATGCGACGACAGATTGACGCAACAAATTCAGAACAGATCGAAATATCCAGGTCCCCGAATTAATTTTTACACAAAACCAAAAATTGAACCAGAATACTAAATATCATTTATATTAATATCATTACGTATCTCATTTATATATATTTTCGTCTTCAAATTTAATTTTGAGTTCTCGTCTCTAAGAAATCATTTCATCAATCAGAATATGGGTGAAAAATCTCATAACGCTGCGCCTTTTTCTATCCTGTGAGAATTTTACTCATCAAAAGAAAACTCTACCGTGTCTATTTGAAGACTGTAAGCGACTAGTCGATAAAAGTACAGTTTGCCGTTTAAAAGGATCTTTTGAGTTTCTGCCATCAATTCATCGTCATTACATTTGATAGACCTGCTCGCTGTTGGCTGCCAATCTGTCGTGTATCTTGATCAAGATGTCATAGATGCTGTTGTATTCTTGCATGACGAATGCTGAAACTTTCGCAATAACAAAACTGTTTGATATCTGTCGTCAATGCGTTTAACAGAGACTCCGTCACTCTCTAATCGATATTCATAATCGGGTCTTATATTTAAGATTGTCTTAAGATGTCATAAACCAATTACAGAGCCATCTTAAGATGGTCTTGAAATAAGAACCAATTATGAATACCGGCATCTGTCATATATTTTGCCAACAGATTAATTATTGCATATTGTGCTGGAAGTGTACTAACAGTATAATATCGTAATAACAAAGTTTCTTATTTGAGACCTTTCGGCAAATATGATCTGCCGCCGACATTTGCAATTGCAGAAAACGTTATAGGTAAAAGGAATAGTAGAATATAGTTCTGTTACAAACTACTTCTTTGAAAACAAAATGGAAATGAGCTTAACGATAACAGTAACGGTAATGATAATGTCCTTATTGTTAGTCCACGTTTTTACAAAAAACATTTTTATAAACTTGCATTCCCTTTCTTCAGAAAGTTAATTTATTTAAAATAGGCGACAAAATGCAGTGTACAAAAAACACAAAAAGTGTAAAAGAAAGGAAAATAAAAGTTATGGACAATATAAGATTTTGAAGAAATATAATTTTGATTTCACATATGTAAACTATCGAGAAGATATCTAATATCGTTAAAAAATAATTATTTTTATAGTCAATTTATGGCGTTAAAAAAATTTTACTTATTGTTAGAGCATTCATAGCTCGCTATTTTTCTCAACTATAATAAATTAAACATTTGTATAATAAATTAAACATTTGTATAATAAATTAAACATTCTAACGGAGGAAAATGCATTGTCAATTGTTGAATGAATAATGTTATTACGACCCAGATTGTGTTCAATATATTGTCAATACTGAATATATAACGTATATTGAACTATATAGATTTCAGTACTAATAGTGTATATCGGAACATGATGCCCATAAATTTTTCATATATAATTATATAGACATAAATGATTATATATATAATTATACAAATATATCTGTATATAATTATATATAATTATATATACTAATGAGAAAACTGAAAACTATAATTAATCCAGCTTTAATAAATTTTATTGATTAATATTTCGGAATATACATGACAAAATTATGATCAAAAAATACTCGAGAAAGAAATTCACAAGATTCCCATTTCAATCATATCTTTACTTAACTTTTGTAAACTGCTAGTTCATAATGATTCATGAACATTTTTTGTTAATGGATATATACTTGACAGATCTGTTTAATAGATCAAAAAGGTGAAACATGCATAGTTAAAATTTGTTTTTTTCATAAATGAATATAAAATTAATTAGAAAAGCTTTTAATATTAGCATTCTCTTATCGTCTTTTGCATTATTTAATATCTAAGAGCAACGTATTTCCATGTTTTAATTTACAATAATCTATAAAACATATTCTTATTTGCTCTTTTCTATTTTGTTCTCTCTAATTGAAATTCCTGATTATTTTTAAAATTTTAAAAATTTAGTTAGTATTAAATTGTATTAATAATGTAATTATATATAATTATAAATAAATAAATTTATTGTATCGCTTGAGATACACACACACATACACGCGCGCGCACACACACACTTCTCTTAGGTAAAATTGCAGTGATTATCAAGTCGATTATTATTAAATAAATCATATAGGGTCGCAGATATGTAATAGCATCTCAATGCTTCAAATTAAATTATGATTTATGACATTCAAAATAAACATTTTATTATAGAAACTAATTAGAATAGATAGGAATGACAATAAATACGCTGTTTCATTGACATAAAATTTATTTGGAATTTAATATAATTAAAATAAGTGACATATCGATAGCAGTCTACTCGTTCCTAGTAAAGCGACAGCATACACGTTATACGAGTTTATATAAATTAAAATAATTATTAATTTTTTCTGTATTCGAGCGCCATTGTACGTGTATACTCAGATAGTGGTAAGCCGATATGACTCTTAATTTCACATAGTTTGCTTATGCACCTCAAAAGTTTTCTTTTGCATCATTCTAAGTAGACTCATTTCGTATTACACTATCTCGATATATATATATATGTGTGTGTGTGTGTGTGTGTGTGTATATACACACACACACACACACATATATCTCCATATCTTTATATACGTATGCATTTATAAGCGCGTGCAAATATACTATGCACGAGATCTCTCAATGACTGTTGCTCAGTCCACAGGAACATTAAACTCAAAATACAATAATATTACAATTTATTATTTCAATATTATAGGTCTATCTACATAATATATATATATGTGTGTGTGTGTGTGTGTGTGTGTGTGTGTGTGTCGAAGGCTGATATTCGATTCTTATATTTAAAATCGTCTTAAATACAGTCAAGATGTCATGAACCAATCACAGAATCGTATTAACGTTTTAAGATATTATTTAAGACGTTCTTAAAAATAGACTACAAATACCGGCCGTAGAATTTACATCTAGTGAACGTCCATGTTTCCAATTATTTACAAAGGTACTGCCAGAGGCATTCGTTTATTTCTTCTTCTCTTTCTTTAATCTTGCAAAAATATGGATTGTCGGTAGCTTATACCCGTCTGCTCGAAAGCACGATAATGAAGTAATCAAATAGCTGTATCCAAAATGGAGAGTAATTGCGCTTGCATCTTAAGCAATTTGTACTAAAATAATGTTCTTCGAACGTATTTTCCTATTTTATGAATAAAATGGTAAAATATGTATGTGCATGTAAAAATATCATTTTAACAGATTACGAAGACATGTTTTCTTTATAAAACGTTATACACGATAATCGCGGCACGTCAGAGTTTAAATTCAATATAAAAGTACATATAACTTTAGAACTTTATATGTACAATAGAATATATCTAAATTTTATAAAATTTTAATTTAATGTGGGCACAGGAAATTTTATAGCGCTTTGAAATTTTAAGTTTAAAAAAATTTTTTGTTTAGTTTATTAAAAATGTTCAAAATAGAACAATATAATTATATATCATATATAAGAATTCTTAAGCATTGGGATTTAACTGTATAATATAAGTTTTTTGGATCAATGCAAAATATTAAATAAAAATTTTCAATTTACAAATTTAATTAAAAATACCCAATATATTTGTTTTGTTTCATATTGATTAGTATTTTTTTTAAGATTTTTAAAATTTCAAGTAAACATCAAGGCTTTTATATACATATATTAAGAATACAATGCCCTCGATATTTGTTTATACATAGAAAGATAGGCACGAATAATAACATCTATTTGAGTGGATTACAAGAGCATTTAGTTTATATAGCTTATATATTTTTTTCTTAGTTGTGTACTTTATGTGACTCTTTCAAAAAAGTTCTTTAATTAAACTTTTAAATTTTATTCTGAATATGTCTCTGTTTAATATTTATTAAGTTAAACAAAACAAACTCATTCAAAATCTTTTTTTATTAAATCAAAAATTTCGACTAAATTTGATTGTTTGCATCTCAACTCAGTTTAATAGAGAAATCCCGGTATAATATCTAAATAAATTACTTCAAATAAAGAAAAGATATTTTTTAATTCTAAATTTTCTATAGTAAAACGTGACATAATATATCTTTCTGAACTGAGAGTGTAATTATATTAAATAGCATTTAATAGTAGAAAAATATCTTATTTTGTAATTGGGTATGTGCAAAGAAACGTGCATCATGTTTAATATTTTTATGTTAATAGTGAACTTTTCTATTGTTCAAAGATGTATACTTAATTATATATTTGTAGTTCATCAATATTTAGGCTACCTAAAGTTTCTCTTGTACGTATTTAGAATGTAGCAGCAACACAAGTTAATATTTGTTATTAATGAAAGAAGAATCGAAAATATTTCCTTAAAAGTTCATGCGCAATCCACGGATGTATGTTTCGAGTTATGCTAATCCTTAAGTATCATGATGGAATTGAATTTCAAATTTAACTGTTTTGAATTTAATAGTTTATTTATGCTTTTACATCAATGCTTTGGATTATTTATATTTTTAGCTTCGAAAAAATTATGTAAGATTGCTGTTGACAAATGTTTAATCGTATTGTAGAATTTGTTACAATATAAATAAAACAGATACAAGTTACAATATTTGTTATTACAAATTTTAACCATGATACTTAAGAATTAATTATTTTTTCGACAGATAATAAATTCTTCCTAACTACGCGCATTTTCTTTCGTATATAACAAAATCATATCACAAGTCACGAATTATCTTTTTTTTATCTTTGATCTAGATGCATAATTAATATGAAGAAATACTACAGTAAATATCACATGGAGCAATGATATTTCAATTAAATACCGTAGCGACTCTCTTTACTAAAGATAAAAGTCCTTTCCTTAATCTTACAAGTAAAATTATAATATTTCGGGTATTACACGTTTGACAACAGTCATTGGAATTGTTCATAAAGTAATAATTTATATACTTTCATATAATAGTGGGTAGTAAGCTCAAGCATATGATTGATCCAATGATATAGCTATTTTATTCCCTTTCTCGACCCAATTTCTAAGACGTCCTCTGAGTTCTTCGAGACTTTTCGATTTTGCCTTATTTATCCTCTTGTACTTCACGTCTTTTGGCTTCGTCACAGATCTATGATTGCTCATCACCCTATTGTATGTCACCTGAAAGCATAAATACATTTCTTATGAAAAAATCAATTTATGTGCATTAGCATGGGCTTTAAAGTTAATTAAAATGCAAGGAACATCCAGATATAGAGTATATCTTAAATCAACATGCAAATTTGTATTACGTTCTAAATTAAAGTAAATTTTTGCGTTATTTTGCGTTGTTTTTTCATTAAATTGTTCCAATTCGAATATTTTACAAATATTTCTTGACAAATCGAATTCCTTTACACGCCGATAAGATTTCAAGTCACTTCTTTTACCTGCGCCTGCTGGCTTTCATCTCTGGGTCTTTCGCTGGGCGGAGAATCCGTGTCTTGAGCCAGTCTCTCGAAACTGCCGTAAAGATCCTGAAGCCTGCCTTTTCCGTTGCCCAAGTTTTTCGTTCTCTTGTCCTCGTACTCCGAATTCTCTGTCGACTCCGACGGATCCTGATTATTCTCGCTGTCACCGTCCTCCTCCACGGAATACACAGTTTCCAGGATTTCTGGTCTTCTGAGAAAACCGTTGCACCGTCGCATCGACGAATACTTGTTTGATGGTTCCACCGCATCGGACACGGAACGGATCACAGTTACATCAGTAATGTTAGAACGAAACCTACGAGATATAATTAGAATATATATAATCGATCTATAATTTGTAAGCGATTTATAATTCGTGAAAGAATTTGAGAGAATTCTATTTATAACTTTATGTACTTTCTAATGTATATATGTCAATATTTTTTGACATATATTTTATATATTTAAATATACTTTGATTTTTTAACTGTTTTCCGTTACAATAAAATTACAATTAGATTTTTGTTCCGCATTTTGCCGTAAATCATAGATTAAAGTAGGCTTAAAATACACAACAACTTTAAACATATTCTAATGCAATAGTATTATTATATTATTAATTATTATAGTATTATAGTATTATTATAGTATTATATTAGTATTATTATATTATTAATAATATATTACTGATTTACTGCGCTAGCATAAATCAATATATTTTTCACATTATTTATTATTATTCTTAACATATCATTCCGATATATACTGATCACAATCGCACAGTGAGAAAATTTAGATTTTTCTTAAAAGAACTTAAAGATTTTTCTTTAAAAAAATTAAAATTACGTCTTTCAGCATCTTTGAGTGCCTGATTTTTGCTTTTGCACTTTTATTTCATTCTTATTTTTCGTGTCATTCTATTCCATCATTACGTAGACACTTCGTATAGAGGCTGTCTTCGTAGACGACACAGCTGACGTGACCCTAAGAAATGCTTACCTCGGTGGAGCAGGATCGTCCGCAGTCTCCTCGAGCACCACGGCGCTGTCGCTGTCCCCGAGACTGTCCAATCTGTCCAGGGCGTCGCAAGGTGGCGAGTCCCTGGTGCTCGTGCTCCTCTCCGCCAATCTGCTCTGCAATTGCCGGATTACCCTTTGTTGTCGTAGAATAATGGATTCTCGCTGACTCAGACTGGCTTCAATCTCCTTCTGCTTCCTGCAGAGCCTAGACTCGAACAGCAGAAGCTGCGACGACAACGTCCGCAGCTGCTCGGCCTTTTCCCGCGTCAGTCGGGCCACCAGGTCCTCCTGCGAAACGTCACGATGAATTGAACGTTGCATCAATTTCCCGTATCAATTAGCGCGTGCAGTAAATTCTTCGCCCAATAATTCACGCGGTAATTAATAACAACGCAAATTTGTGGCTGCAAAATCCGCCGGCGACCGGCGTTTCGCCATTTACTTCGAATATTAAGTAATTAATTAGCAAATTATCTCTCATCGTCGTTATTATTAATATTTGTTTAGCGTCGCTAATTAATTTTCCCAATTTCTCGGTAAATACCACTATTCGAACGAATCGTTGCTCACTAGGCTAGTGTGATGTTAGGTCGTTTTTTTCTTTTTTTTTTTAATCGAACACCGGTTTCGTGCGTATTTGCACAAACATCTCTCGAGTTCACTTGCTTTACATGGAGCATGTTATCGGTATGCGTGAGCGGCAGATTATGTGCGTTCCGCCTCTGCACGCGTCGGTACATGTGTGAAGCTGCATATTTGCACAACGGTGCACGTACGGTATATCTACACGCCGTACGTATTCGGCCGCTTTGCATGAGCATTGCTCACGTTTCTTCCTTCCGTCCTCCCGCGTGGAGAATGAGTCCATTACTCTCGCTATTGTATGCAACATAAACGGTACCGTAAGACGGCCAGGTGCTACTGTTGCGTGTCACGCACTTCGAGGACGGACGCGGAAAATAATTGAGACGTTTCGTCAATAGACGCACGATGTGAACGACCGGTTAACGCTTTCAAAGAACAGATTCTGCATCAAGGAAAGGGAAGCAAGAAGGCATTTTTTTTTTTAATGAAAGAAGAAATACTCTCGATATTTTTTTGATTGTTTGATTTGTTTTTCATGTGATATTAATTCATTCTGTATAACTGAATTTAGCCAATTAATTCAATAGAAAGTTTTTATGCTCTCGTACTATCGCTTCGTAAAGATTCTAAAAATATTATTAGATAATTTAATCTATTTTTTCGAATTGTGAATATTCTTATTTATTTTTTAAGTGTAAAATAATAAATGCCCTCAACTGCTATCAGCTAAATTTGAAATTAAAAGGGATTAAATTATCGCTTTATTTTATAACAAAATGGAAAATAATTAAAAATTTACTTGGTATCACTGTCCGATATTTTTGGAAAAAATAAAAAATAATTATTTGTGATTGCAAAGAGAAAGAAGATAAAAATGTTTTTTGTTTTACATTTAGTATAGATATATTAAGTTAATGCATACAATATATTGAATATGAAAAATATAAGTTATGGATCATAATTGTTTTTTTCTTTTTCCGATTCACAACATACATTTCTCTATTTTCACTGATTATTACATTAAAGAGAAATAAATTTTTATAAAAAGAGCAGAAGTGTATAGAAAATAAATAGGTAATTATCGATAATGGAGAAATGCGCATTTTATTTAGACTCGCGTCCTTTTAAACCCGGATTCCGTAATACGTCTGTGCAGTTCGTGCTCAGGCATATCACGAAGAATTGTTTTTTTACTGCCGAAATAAATACATCACAACAATATAATAATATCCCTTCGCTTGAATTCGACGAAAGTATACGGAAAAGTCGTTACTCGCAATCGTTTCGCCGATATTTTCTTCGATTATTCTGGATAGCGCCGGGTAGCCGAAGAGAGAGAATCATTTCGTAGCAATTATTCCTTCGCAGATTGCTGGCAAATTTAGTGGAAGACCTTTTTTTTTTTTCTCGCGAGTCTACCCCGCAAACCGAGAATCGTTCGTAGTCACGCGAAGTCGGACGCGAAATCGTAGGATGTCACGAGACGCTCCCGGCTTATCCTGGAAATGCACGGAAATCTCTTTACGGCAATGACTCGTGGCAGTAATACCGTTCCGCTGGAATTTGTCTTTTCCGTTGCATCATGACGAGTCTAACGGATACAGAATGTCTAATGTCAAAGAATATTTCACGACCGGATAAAAAAGTTTAGAATTCAAACTTTCAACAAGATCCTTCGGAAAAGCTCAAAGATATACCAAGTGTGAAAAAACAAAAGATATTTCTGGCGAAAGCTTCGGTTAAGCTTTCGATCAACGATCTAATGATTCTTTGTTCTTTTTCCAAATCGATTCGCGTCTTTGATTTTAATTTAATGGCTACGTCAATTTTTTTTACAGTGTTTCTGTTTGCGTAAGTATTATATAACGTTTAAAGCATTCACTCGTCTCGCCTCGCCGCAAAATAGTAAAAATATGCACCCGTTCGCATCTAAATGGATCACCGTGTATCTAATATTTCACTGTCGCAACATCGGTTCGTGGGTCGAGCGTGTTTTACGGTTTTCAAAGGTAATAGCTTTGATCGATCGTTTCGCGTTCCCTCGACCGATTTCCTCGTCGAAGACGAAACGGCGAGCGAGTGGGATTGCCTTTGCATGTAGAAATCCTTCCTGGTAATTGAAACTTACCTGCAATTTAAGGGTCCTTCGCCAGGCGAGCATTTGGTGGGCTTGTGCCCGCTGTCTCGCTCTGAGTGCCGCTATGACCGACTTGGCTTCCTCCAATGACGTCACTTCTACCTCGTTACCGTCCTTCATCGACTCGCCCGACAAGTCACTGATTCGACGGCCCTCGTCGATGGTAGCCAATATGCAGCTGTCCATCGACGTCTCGTCGAAGCTGCAAACAGAAAGTGGTGCGATGAGCGACTTGTTCCACACTTCCACACTGATGATCTTTTTTGACAAGTTAGTTTTCGGATATAAGTTAAAACGTCTTCGAGCAAATTACTGCGCAAGAGATCCCTTTCAATGTGATTAACAGTAGGGGAATCTTAGAGAAATGCGATTACATCAAAACAGATCGTTGTGTCTAATTAAGAATTATTGTCTGTACTTACGAGTCATTTATTCTGTTTACATTTATTATATTTATTGACTTTTATTTTTAACTTACAGTTTCTACCGTGTGATATTTCTCTTTCTATTCTCATTTTAACGTTATTAAATATTAAATTATGATTCAGAAAACACCTTTCTTCCATTAAGGATATTAACATTAATTTTAGATGCGTTAATTCTAAAGATATGTGGCATTTAATTAAAATCTAATCAAAATGTAAGTCAAAGCAGGAATTGTAGATCGCGTTTGAATATGTGCAAATTTTTAGGAACGATCGAAGCGCCGGAGGACGATGCATGAGATGCATCTTTTCCGAGCGATTACTTGTACATTTCGACGAGATACCGCAAAGAAAAACGCTCGAAAAGCTCGTTTTTTTTTTTAAAGGCAATGTTCGCGTTCGAAAACGAAGCTGCGTGATTTAAGATTTGCTTGGATATCTCTCGCATTCGGCGCTGCTCTCCTTCATTTTCTCATCGGCATGGTAATGAATCATTCGACTATACATTAACTATATCAAACTCGACGCGAGCCACAGCACGATCATGCACGTGGTAACTGATCCTAATACCAAGAAACACGATCGGCAAATAAATCGGCGATCACGGGAATGATAGCTTCGGTTTAACAAAGCTTGACGATCGAACCAGTACGAAGGCGATATGCGTGAACGATATATGCCGAGTATTATTATTTCTTCTTAAGCATACAATGAAATATAATGCAAAAACAATGCCTTTGTCTCAAGGCAACGCCTTTGTTGCAAAACGATATCTCTGTCGGAAGCTTAATTACGACGGACTTTCGGCAGACCTAATTATTTCACGCGGTATTCTTAATATCTCTTTCTTTGATATATATTTCTTTTGTTTTCCCTGAATTGCTCTACATAATCTTTATCATATCGTCAAAATATATATTTTTCCTATGTTTATTTTTTCCTCACGCGATTGAGCAGGACGTACGTGTGTGACTTATCGCGGCGCGATCTGATCCATCGAGCGAACCGTCCGCAAATAAAAAATATCCAGTCGAATTACGTTACAGCTGTTACGCAAGATCGATATACGTCCGCGTAATAGAACGTCTCTAAAAATTGAAGTTGCATGGAAACTTCAGCGCCGCTTTTGGTTCTCAGGAGAGAATGCTATAAAAATACTCGTAGTTTATGCCACACGAACTCCACGCGACTGATATCGATCTCTATCGAGAAATTTATATCACACCGTACATCAAACGTTGTACACAGGTATACCTGTCGCAATTCTGCGTAGAAAATCGATCGAATGTACACGCGGCTGGTGTACGAGCCCATCATGTCGTTCGCCAAGAACATAAGATCGGTTCTGAACTAAAAACAACTCGGCTCTAGGAAGGAACAAGAGGTTTGTCAAATTGAAGGCAAAATTGGTGATTTATTAGATGTGCAAATTAATTCGACCTTTACCTTTGTATACCAAAACTTTTTTTGCATAAATATTTGACAGTCGATATCGATGGTTGACCAGGATCAATGCACAATTTTCTTTTTTTAGGACTGTCATACAAAACTTACTTTTCATCACCAATAACGAATTTGCGGAAATTAATTAAAGGTAAAGGCACTGAATTAATTTGCATATTTAATATTTTAGGGAAAGGAATAAATGGACACAACTTTCTATTTAGATGTTATTTACTAGTCTATTAAAAACTATATTAAAGATAAAATTAATTTAATAATGCAAAACTTATTAAAAATATACTTTTCTATTATTGAAGATAGGCCAAAAAATATGCCTCGCATTTCGGGACTTCTAAGGAAGTAATTTACTATTTTCTATAGTTTTCCTCAAGACAGCTCTACAGATAGAACCCAAAACAGACCATTAGAAAAATGTTGTTACAAAATAGTAACAACATAAATAACGTCTTAAATAACATAAATTTTTTTATGGAAAAATTTAAAAATTAATTTAAATTTAGTTTTTTACATTTAAGACGCAAGAAACTCGAAATTTTCGGGCTTATCTTGAATAATAAAAAACTACTACATTTTTAATAAATTTTGTATTACAAATTAATTTTCTACATCTTAAAAATATACCTTTCTATCGATAGCTAACGGATCTCTTTTACACTGCGTATCAGAGACTTTGGAAAATGGCTCTCGTAAAATTCTATCACGAATATGTAAATGCAGGAGTGATTCTCGATTGTACTCGTCGGAAACTCTTGCTAAACTATTCTTGCTACCGCGAGTATAACTTTCGGAAATAAGGTCTTAAAATAGTACACAATTTTATAGCAAAATTTTTACAACTATTTCTTTCAATTTTTTATGACTTCTGAATATATTATAATTAATTTAAGCAAAATATGTAATTTTTAATGAAAATTATTCTTGTAATTAAAACAGCTTTTCATAAAGGCAATTCAAAATTTTTTTCTTTCATGAGCAAAGATGTAAATTTCTCGAATAGTTCTGAAGGAAAATTAAAAAGAGTTTCTTACAATTTATAACTCACTTGAAAAATCTAAATGCATAATATTACAAAGCGCTTTTAACATTAAGCTTCTGTCTTAAACGTTGCTTCACTTATAGTTTCGTCTTAGTTTCAATCTCTGAATCTGCATTATAGTATGCGAAGAAGAAAGTGCGCGTCTCTCGCAAGCTACTCCACGACACCTGGAGCTCCGCGAATTCAAAGACAGGCAGTTGCGAAAGTTTCCTTGTTAAATTCATTCCCGGTCGTTATGCATTCATTCCGATCGAACGGAGAGAAATCGAGAAAGACATCGAAACTATTAACGCGCGTAATCTGCATAACGAGCGGAAACTAAATTATTTACAAATTTATATGCTACTTAACGATGATGACGCGTATTTGTGGAGAACATTTTCCGATTCTTTTTTTCTCTCTCTCTCTCTCTCTCTCTCTCTCTCTGTGTATGTGTGTCTCTCCATCCTTTTTTCTCTTTAGTCTCTGACTAATTAAGCCTGGATAAATTATGCATGAGTCGTCCGGTTGAGTCATGCCGCGCCGTGAATTTGACGTTTTCCCTCTCGGAGGGCATCGATCGTGGGGTAACCTGCGTGAGAGAGCCGGGAATCGAAACCCCCGCGGTGCGTACGAAGACGCACGTTTCCGCCAGGTAACTCCGAGAGCGAAACTATCGCTGCAATATAAATGCGTTTTCATCGTGGATAAAAATACTGAAATAATAAAATAGCAAAACGCAATATCCGCGCGGCAATCTGGGAAGAATGACCAAGAGCTGCAAGATATCGCGATCGACATGAGCTATGGATATTATCGCAGTTATTATTTCGGAATGTATTACGAGAAATTAATAGAATTTAATAGAGAAATTAATAAAATTTAATTATCAATTATCATTTATTATTATTCATTATTCGTATTCGCGCAGTCGGATACTCGTTATTAAAATACATGAATTGATTGTCGATTATTTCTAATTACGAAATATTGGAATTGTTGTTGCAAAATTTATTAACATCGGAATTATTTACTTGACGGCTGTTATTTATTATGGTTGATTATTAGTTGAGAATTTATAATACACAGAAGAAATTTTGTGTGTGTGTATGAGAGAGAGAAAAGTGACGAATATCTGAACGTTTTATTTTATACTTTGCATTACTTAATGACGCTAGGATGTTTTTAAGTTATTTAGCTCTCAACATCGTGATGTGGTTTCATAATTATAATAGTTGCACAGAAAACTATTAAATCATTTCCAGTAGTTTTTCCAGTAGACATTAGAATATAATTGAGTAATTAGAGACATATTGTAAAAGTTTTAATTTAAGTAGTAATCTTCCTTCTAAAAAACATTCAAGAAATATCTTAAACCTTTTTTTCCTATCAAATGTATAGTGCTATTTTTATTTTATTATTTTACGTATCTCGTTATTACAATAAATAATAATGAAAAATTCATCCCCAAATCATTGTCCCTTAATTAAACTCCTCATTAATGATTTGCCGAGAAAGCAAGCTCATCAACCTCAAATGTCTTCTGATAATGAACAACAAAAGAATCATAGCGTGTTTTTCTTTTAAGCAACAACAGCAAAATGTAGTAACTTATTCCATAAGCAAGTATCAACCGCGATCTCTGTCACTGATGAATATGATTCTTCCCTGGAGAATTAATTTGACCTGATCATTGTGCGGATCGAGTCTCGCGAGTCACCCTGAGGAATCCAAACATCTGAGGTGGGTCCTGGTAAATATTTCGCATGTGGTATTTCACATGCCGCGTATACATATGATAGAGAGGTATGTGTCGATGCATGTATATACGCACACACACACACACACACACACACACACACACACACACACACACACACACACACACACACATATCGATTGTGTGTTGCGGCCAGATAGATATTGCGCGCGCGAAGCCACATGCACGACGCGTCCTGGAACGACGCGCGTGTACACGCAGACGCACCGCAGAAATACCGGACGCTCCGGGAGCGCGGATAATGCTCGATAGGAATTACAGTCAGATGGCGTCAAACGCGGAGAGTGTCGTGAAACCGCATATTGCCGTTTAGGTCGCCGTCGAATTGCCGAACAGACGTTCTCGCAATTATTGATCGAGCGAATCAATAATTTTTGGACAATACGAGCCATAAGCACAATCGATCTTCAAGTATAAACCATTTGCTCAAATGAATGCAATGTGAAGTGCGGTAAAAATTGAATTATTTATCACCATATGCCTCAGTGGTCGATAGTAAGATACGTCACGGAATGTATAAAAATCCAGGTTCGAACTCTGCGATGATATTTTCAATAAATTCTTCATCATATTTTAAGATAATATTATATTAAACTGCTGGCAATTGTGATATTATGTACTTCAACTTCAGTTTAGAATTGTTTTAAGACCAATAAATAATCAGTGCACAGTTAGCATGAATTGAAAATTGTAAAGTTTACACAATATTACTAAGTACCACTTTGATCGAAAATGACTTCCTTTGTTCGTTAAATTATTTATTTGTAAATGTTCTATACAACCTGCATATGGGAAAATATATTAATATAACTTTAAATAATATATATTTAAAAAAAAATGGTTTTGCTGAAAAATTTAAAATTTTAGCTGGATACAAATCAGAAAAATAATTTTGTTGAATCATCAAAATAATTATGTAGAACGTTCAACTAGTTGTTAGAATATTAATCATTTTTTGCATTGCTCATTATTTTTAAGGTTCAAACAAAATTATTTTGATGGTCCAACAAAATTATTTTCAGATCTGTATCCAGTGGCCAGTAAAATTTTAAATCTCTCAGAAAAATCGTTTTCTTCGTATTTGAAAATTAATTAATGTATTTGAAAATTAATTAACGTAATATTACGTTTATAGTCTGTGATTCGTTAAGTATCATAACATTATACATATATTTATGAAAAATTATATAATTTTGTTGAAGTACGTTCAATAAAATTAGTTCTGTTATATGTGCTCATTAATTAATTTCGTATAAGATAATAATATCTTTTCTTTTAATTTATTTTAATCTATTTTTAACTTATCTTCCCAATTACTTAATTTTTCTGATTATACTTATATATATATATATATATATATATATATATATATATATATATATATATATATATATATATATATATACTTATGACATATTATTACTTTCTGATGGTGATAATTGATTTCATGTTACATGAATTTTTTAATCGAAGAACAGCTGCATGTTCACATCGCAATATATTACATGTAAATATCGGATTGCTAAATTACTCTGACTCGAGTATTTGCAGACACGAATAGCAGATGCAGGTGTGCGTTCGAAGACCGCTATCTTCAATTATTACTTTGTTAAAACTAACGGATGTTTTAGATAATGTTACGTTATGCTATTAGATGAGATACCTGTATCAATTCAATAAGTTCCGGTTGTTGGATAAATTATCGATCAAAAATATCAAGAAATACGATAAAAAATATATAATAATATATATTACTGAAATTAACAGACCGTTTATTTTAAATGACTTTTACTGTGTATTCTTGTGTATTCGCATTCGCGCAAATACTCTTCCGTGTCGCGGAAGCGAAAACTTTCGAAAAACTTGTAAAATAAACCGCCGGCCAAGTAAGTTTAAATGGGAATTAGTACGCTAATTAAGTTAAATTTCATTCAGGTAATACCGACTTGTCTCTAGTAATATCTCTAGTAATACCTTTCTCGGGTTTGCGAAAACCTCTGGTGATTTATCTCTTCATTCTGTAATCTTCATTGAGATAGCTTAGTTCTTTGAAGGAAGACTCCTATGCTCAATCATTAGCTATCATGGAGATTTAAATATCAAACCGGCATATTCCGTTATCGAATACGTGACATCAAACTAGATTTTCCTTTTGCACTGTAAACTTTAATGAATGTCGGATATCGTGCACTATATCTCTCGTTTTGCACCGATGTGAGTACACGTTAAATTATCTCTTAAAATAATCTCGCTTTATATTTGCGTGAGTTCCTATATAATGAGTTGTCTTTAACGTAAGATATAACGTCGCAAAACAATTTATTCATGTGTACTTATGTAATTAAGTAAATGTCGGGCTCCGCGGAAGAGAACATGTAAAATTACATGATATACAAAGTGCATGTCTCTAATTAGATTCTTTTATCTTTTGCAAGTATATTTCGCTTGAGCGACTCGGAAAAACTATCCCCAAGAGGACACGGATCAATGATTATTTAGTTCATCAAAGAAGGTCAATTATTGTGATTCGAAAGCATAATCGGAGTAACGTAATATCTTCTGCGTAACAGGCAATTGTATGGAAATTTTTGTATAAAAATTTTTATCATTATTTTACATTATTTTAAACGATTGGATGGTTCATTAAAAAATTGTATTAAACACAAAAATATTATTTCCTAATATATTGTATATTAAATAAAAATTAATAGTAATTAATTTTGTTAATATATCTTATACATAAACAAAATATAAAACTAAAACTTTATTTATTATCCGTGCAAAACTTCTCAAACACCCTGTAATATGATGTTTTTAATATGAAAAATCGTAGTTTGATCATAGAATATTCATTTTTTAAAATATAATTTTTTTTAAATAAACACGTAGGAAAAATCTGTAAAACTAGAGGAGAACAGAACAGAAGAGGGATTCGTTTTACGTAGTTCGGAGCATTTCCCCTCGTTCATGTACTTTCTTCTTACTCATGCGTAAGAAAAGCTCCAAGTATCGTGATAGTCGCGTGTGAAACGGTTTTATGGAACCAGAGGAAAATTCGAGCACCAGCTGATGTACTCTTAATAAATCTACGTAATAATTCAGCATGCCAACGATCTCGCAGTAATACGCTGCAGAGCTGTAATTCATACTTGCGATCAGGGAAATTGAATTTGCGCGGGGAACGAGGAAGTTTGACAAAGAGACCTTCGTGAATTGCTACGATTCATAACCAAGGCTATCTACCGATAACGTAGCCGACGACGACGTTATACAGCAGTAAAATTTATCAGAATGATAAGTGGTGGGAGGTGGTGGTGGAAGCGAAGATGGCAGTTTGGCATGCTCCGAAACTGCACGTGCTTGGTTTTAGCTATAAAATTCTTTCCGTTTATCTTTTTTTATCTAAGCAGATGCAATTTACATTTGGCATGCGCTACGCAGGTGAATATTGCATTTTATATGTATATAATGGAATATCCCCTAATTTTTTGTACTGTATTTTTTGTACACTATTATAAATTTATTAAGAAAATATCATCGACTTTATAATAAAAAAAAGTACAAGCTGATAAAAAAATTTTAATTTTCAATGTTACGTTTGTAAAATTTCAGCTTTAAAAGATCGAAGTATTTTCGAACAATTTTATTGTGCAAATTTGTTTTTAAATTATATCTTAATTTTTTTCTCTTATACTAATTGGGAACAAGTAAATAACAAAGTGATTACATCGCAGCAGTAAAATAGCTTTCAGAAATATCTCTCCGTAAAAGGGAAGCGTTTCTCCACTGTGGAAGGGATTAGAGCGTGATATCGTTCGTTACGGTCCTTCAGAATGCATTCTGTTCTCGTTAGAAACGCAGAAAAATTTAAGCCGTTGAAGTTCGCGCTCCAACTTCCGTTGCATTACACGGAGAAGAACGGGGACAGCGGAGAAGCAACGGAGACGGCAATGGAGGCGAAGCCAAAAACCTCGCATCGGCAATTTCTCAAGAGTGAAATATAATTTCTGCCAGAAACCACTCGCCCCCCTCTCCGACATATGTTGTGAAAATAAGCAGCTGTCACTCCGATATATGGCGTCGCCGCGTTGGTCTGCCCAAAATTGGCGTAATTCCGACCGCCCTATCGTCCGGAAACGATAGCATCTGCCGAACACGCCTGCGACCGTTAAGAGATTTTATAGAACAGATATACCTGTGTTGCAAGACACGTTGCATGATGTCTGTACGTAGGACAGGATGTAAATTTGTCTTCACGAAAACTTAATCACTGTCTCTGCCGCCTATGAATCATTCCGCGACAATAATATGCAGTCGTATCTTTCGCGATGACTCGATTATAAAATTCGTACGAAACGTAAAAAACTATACATTTTACTGGTACGATGATATCACAAGTCCAATGATAACACAATTAATTTTTATGATTGTTACAATGCTGCTGCAATCCAGTGACATATTTTTCTTCTTCCAAGGAGTTCTCTTTACGCATGCATTTCTTGAGAACATTTTTTAAAATAAAAATAATTTAATGTATTATATAATATAGTTACAAGCACAATAAATTTGCTTCTTTTTAAACGATACAATTAAGTTTAATAAACCGGATGAAACTCCAGGGAAATAAGGTGCTATTTGCAACAGATATTGAGATAATGAAGAAATGTATAAGATTCAAAATGAAGTCATCTCAATAATAATTTTGAAGCAGCATCGCAATGTCGAAGGGATAGTCACTCAACGGCTGTAGTTAAACCATTAGTACCGTGTGCTTGTTAGCGAAAGTAAACATCAGTGAGCTACGAAAGCCATTTCACCAATATTACCAGTAAGTCAGCTGTGAGAGTAAATACCGTAAGGCAACGAGCCACAGAAAGCAGAAGACTTTCTAAAAATCAATATTAGAAGTTAATCAAAATGAAACTGCATAGTAAGATATATAAAGGAATGATAAATAAAACAAAAAAGTATAAGTCTAATAATTTAAAAAATATAAGATGATTCATCAAAAATCTCAAAAAACTCATCTCCAAAGATACACAAGATTATTCTTTTTGTATTTTTATATTATTGCATTGCAAACAACATCATAAATTAGTGGATTTTAATATTATAAATAAAATAGGTGAAAAATTAAGCTTAAATCGTCTTTCATTCCGTTAAGAATTAAATCGTCATTTTTGATAATTTATTACGATGCCAAAGAGATCGTAGTTGAAGAGTGCGCGTGTGTCTCTTTCATAGGCACTGTGTGTAAGATGAAGGCTTCAGCATTCGACTAATACGTCCCGTAAGATTAAAGGGTGAAAATCTGGTATAAAGGATAAATCTCGTAAAGGGTAGAAATGTGGTCACCGCGCCGCGCGGCGCACCGAAGTGCATTTTAGCTTTAACGGATCCGCCCGCCGGAAACGACAAGTACGGTCCACTTACAGTGCCGTCTGGTCTGTGTAGACACCGTAAAGGTGCGTTTGCACTATGCGGGCTCTAACGAACGAATGAGACGGTCTTGATTTAGGTACTGAATTAACGATCCTTGCGTCAAACGCGCAAATCGCGGAGGAGGAAACGAATGTGCGCAAGTTTGAAAGATTAAGAGCTATAAAGCATCCAGAAAGCTCCGGGGAAATTGGGAGAAAGTCGAGAAACTTTGCCTATGTATCGCAATTCTAGCGTTCGATCGAATTTATTCCATTGTCGCTTTGCTTCTCTAGTCGCAGAATATAAATACCAAAAATTCTAAATTTTGTTATAATTTATAAATATGTTATAATCTACAAATGTATATACTTATTATAGATATTGGAAAATATATTTTATATCAATGTACATGTATAGAGAGACTTTCTTGCAGCATCACAATTTAAATTCCGTGATATTAATATATTCTGTACAAACGCACCCTAAACGCACCGTCGCTAGACGGACATAAAAAAAAAAGAGCACGGCCCTCGCGCTTGACTTATCGCACGTGGCGACCGAGATCGGACTCATATCCGGTTCCTGCCGTATGCTTTGCTTATTCACCTGCATCACCTTTGCGAACGGTCACGTCTCTTCTGAGTTTCACGCCCCAAGCCCTTCCAACTGTTAAATGAGCGGACAAACAATCGACGGGTTCGCTCTAACCCGATGTTAACCCTTTTACAAATACCGAGCGATCGAACAGTAGCGTATGTACCTGCCCCGTACCTACGCTGGCTGAAACAATGGAACCAATGCGATCGACTTTTCGCCGGTACGACCTACAGCACGCGTTGTCCATTGTTTCGCCACACGTACACACATATACATGTACAATACATACGCTGAGTCTTTGAAAAAGCAACACAAAAAACCTCGTGCTACGTGTTCGCGATTTCTTCAAACTATCGCGATGCCACAGGTTGAAACCTATGTGAACGGATGTATGAGACCTAGTACAAAATGGTGACACAAACTACACATTTCGCTTATCGAGAAAACAAAATTGTTCTTCTATTTCATATAATAAAATTTAATTGATTTTATTCTATTATAGTCTATGATTTTACAAGAAAAAGAATTTATTTCCTATCAAGATGCATACACATATGTAATTAATCAAACAAATGTGTATTAACTTTTACTATTTATTGCAGTCATTTAAAGGCATAATTATTATTTTTACTGTTGAAAATAATGCAAGATATGTCACACAATTAGTTTATTTTCTGGAGAGAGAGGCCTCCTAATTTTTTTTTCAAAAAATGAGAATAATTTGCGCTCTGTCAGTGTCATAAATAGAGATATTAAGAGACAGGGACAATAATTTTCGGGATATGAGACAGAACATTGTTAACAAATCCCGTGATCCTATCGGAGGTGACCACATGCGATCCATGCAATGGTCAATTTTCATTACGATGCGGTAATACATTTCAGCTTGCCATTTAGGCTGTGTTCAAGTCTCGGCCAATTATACTCTGCTCGTGTATAATCAACAGAAATCAATAATACCTTGTCATAATATCGACCTTCAGTTACACACATATGTACATCTTCGATGTGGAGATGATTGTAATACCGAGATAAACGTGACGTCATTCCGATGTTTACAATAATAAAATAAACGAGTATTATCGAATCATCAAAGTAGAATATTAATTTGATTCTGCAAAAAAAAGTCATGCAATTCTGTCTCTTTAATTGCTCGCTCGTTTTCGCGATTGACATGTTTATCAATTTACAGGGGACCCAATATTGACTTCATCAATTAATGCGTTATGATAGATGATATTTCCCGCATCGTGCCGATCAGTTGAAACGCCGCGCGATTGCTCTTAACAGTTTACTAAATTAATTTGTCTAATTAATCGCCCTGTGCGTGCACGCTCGTCGTAATTAGCAGGGTGCGCGAATTGCTGGCCGCCGGCGTGAGCAAAGGCCCTGTGGATAATTTACAGAGTCATTTCGATGGCTCGTAGTACGTTTAATATGGACCGATGCCTGATTGCAAGGGGCATATTAACGGGTTATTAGGCAGAACGCGATAAAGGCGCGGCCTAACGCGCAAATTGCTCGTTCGCGTGTCGTCGGTCAGTACTCTCATAAGGAGGGGGAGAGAAGAGACAGAAAAGAAAAGAAAAACCGATGAAGACGCAGAAGCAGAATTAATTATACGCGAAGACAAATGAATTAACTTATCGAAATAAACTCTCGCTATATTTAATGATACCGACATGATGGAATTGGCAATTAACAGCGCGAGATCTCGCGTTGAGCTGTCGCGTTTCGCGCACGAAATAATCGAGGATTCGAGAATCGGCCTCTTCAATTTGCGATGGGACTTGAACTTTCTGCGAGACGTATCCCTCCGTATATCGAGAGCTTTCGATAAAATCGCGAAAGAAATCAGATATTTCCATTAGCCGGCTAGTATTTATTTATTTGTTTATTTATCCGGAGATGCCGCGTTTGCTTACAGAAAAGGTATAATAAACAAACAAGTAAACTTGCAACAACTGCCCGCGCTCTCTAACTACCTTCTTTTTCCCTTCCACAACACCTTCTTTAGATCCTTCAACTGTAATCGCCTTATCTCGCGCCACCGACAATATCCCTTACGATTCCGGACAGCAAGAAGAGTTAACTAACCAGGAGAGTTGGTGTAACTAGTTGTAGGAGAACACGTGACCGTTGTGCGAGCATTGCTAGCGAAGCACAGCTTTATCGCTGAACTAATCAGTGTTTAATTTGCGGTTCCGCAGATTCGTAATCATATCCGACGTGTAACTTCTTGCCAATTTGCGGACAGAATCGTATGTTCCACAACGTATGACAACAAATCCGAACGACAAATTTGGAAGAACGGCAGATTAATCACTTGCTGCAAGCAATATCGAGATCCGGCAACATGCATTGCATTTTAATGATATACGAACATTTTATGGACATTGAATTAAAATTATTTTACAAATGCAATTTCAAAAAAAATTTATCTTTATTGTATCTTAATTGTATCAATTTAATATCAATCTTTTCTCAAAGTAAGTGAGATCCGAATGATTTCGAATATCCGAAAACAAACTGCGCCTTGATGACAAAAACGCCGTTAGTTAGCGTAAAGCGCGCGTAGACACTATTTTTCTACACCGATCGGAAATTAAAGTCGCCGCATTCAGCCCGGAAAAATAAGAGCGCGCCAGTCGTTTTGAGTTGCGCCGCAGAAATTAAGCGTCGCTCGCAACAATATCCTCCGCGCATTGTCGTTTGTTCGCGAAACACACGCGAAAACGATCGGTCGAACCGCATACAGGGCTTTGCAATTATCGCGTCCTTTGTCGCACGCGCCACGGCGGACAAAGGAAACGCGGAAGAAATATCGCTTCGAGCGGAGCGCGCGACAACGGAAATTATGACGCTCGCTTTCAGCGATTGGCGAATTAACAGCAGCAGCGGGAGATGGGAGAAAAACATCGTCCACACGATGTTATATCCTCCCCGGAAAAAAATGAAAGAATGAATGGCTCGCGTTTTTATTGAGTCGAATGCTCGTAAGTTCCGAGAGGATCGCTTGTCAATATCGCTCGACGATCGCAAAAAGGACACTCGACAATTCGATGTCACTTACATATATCTCGAAAAAAGATATCCTTTCTGCCACAGCAGTAATATTCTCATTGTGCTATTTGATATAAATGCTAATAATACCGGAACGCATATGTTTTTTGGCAGATTCATCACCGAGAGAATTTATTGTATTCGTGTTATTTTTGTTTGTTTTGTACAAGAGATTGAATCGGATTTTAGATCAAAATCTTACATTCATCGAGTCTTTCTCGTCATAATTTATTTAATTAGTTTATTTATTTGTTCGTGTGCTAAATCTTTCGATCAACAGAAAGTCGTTACTTTTACCTGATCGTCGAACTTTCTCTGCTTTCATCTCTAGTCCGATTCAATCTTCGAGCCCATTTATCTGATTCTGCTATATCGTGACCACATTATGATCACGATATAGCAGATGTTCAAACGGATATGTTACACACAAGATATATTTATGGAATCTTTGATCAATGTAGAATCATTTTTTCTTTAATAAGAACACCAAGATATTAGCGGTTAATTAATTATAGTTAATAATCAATTATAGCTAATAAAGTGTTTTTCAAAATCAATCTTTATGGCGTGAATACATAAATAGTATTATTGTTCATTTAATTTCAAATAGACTTTACTTCAGATTATTTTTTTAATTCACGACTAGCTAATCTAATGTTGAAAATTACAATAGATGTGAAGAAATATGGTGCCTGAGAAAGAGATTTTCGAATCCTTAATTCGAATGACACCCAAGATTCCATCGGGGAGGACGGTATCCCTTTTTGTATGTGTGTGTGTGTGTGTGTGTGTGTGTGTGTGTGTGTGTGTGTGTATGTGCGTGTGTGTGTGCGTGTGTGATGCGTAAAACGATTTGCGCGAGCATATATACCGCGGGGATTTACCTTCCACTGTACTTGTGTTAGCGGCGAGACGGTGCGGCTTCGACATGATTTGTCGCACCCTGCGCGAACGAAAAAGCAGATTGACGCCTCGTCGCATTACAACTCTCTCCCTCTTCTTCCCTCCCTCCGTCGGGCTATGCTATATCCGCCGGGCATCGCACGACAGATAAAACATCATTTATTATCAGAGCGCGTCGACCTCGACCTCACGGCGCCCTCCACGGCGGGAGGGTGCGTCGACACTCGGGACGATCTCTCGTTCACAAAGGGCGCGCCGTGTGCGAGTATCTCCGCCGAGCATCCCTCCTCCATGACGAAGACGATCGCGCGCGATCCAAGGGAGAGAAAATTTGTCGCGGCAAAGGATTCCGGGGTTCTTGGATTACACGTCCGCGCGTGACAGTGTGTGCACGAGCAATATTACACACAATCGCGAGGACAGGCATAATCAGCGGTAGATTTGCGCACCCATTACGTAATCTCGAATCCGAAACTCTAATGATATCATCTTGGAATAAGTCGAATAATCTTTGAATAATCAGTCGGACTCGATATACGAAATAAAAACAACAGGTTTTAAAATAAAAACAAGCACAAGTTCGTTAAAATCGCTTAAATATTCCAACATCTATTCTCGAAATAAATGTTTTTAGTATCATAAGTGTAATTTAAATAATACATCGTGTTTTCATCAAAATAAGGCTCGCATTTTGGCCTAACCGTTTACAGATCCGTTCGCGGCTGAGTTATTTTTTTTCTATCGTTTTCTCATTCGAGAAAGATAAGTATGTTGGTCTTAATCGGATGATACCATCGTGGTTGTACGCCTCACGGGTTTCAGCTTAAATCCACCGCTGAACGGCAGTTAATGCGATCGCTGCCGCAGAAATGAAAAGCAAAGAGACAGGAACGAGGCATGAAACGGGAGTAGATGAAAGGATAGATAACGAGAATTAAACATCGAGAGATTCCCGTGCCAAGTGCCGTTCGCTTTTACGGTCGTCAATCGATGATTCGCGCCGCCGCTTGCGCGCGAGCGAGCGTGCAAGCGCGTCACTCGCGACACGTATATGATGATCCGTATCCACGGCCTAGTGCCAATTAATCCCTTTTGTACGGCCGTTCTCTCATTCCCGAAACCTGTTTTTCGTGTTCGACGGTTGGTTTATACTTCCCTTGGGTCGCGCGCGTCGATGTTCGTTGAGAGGAATTCGACGAGTGAGACGTACTTCTTTAACTCTCTGATGCACTCTCGACAATAAAAATTTTTGTAAAAAATTTTTTCGCTTTAAAAAATATCGACTTATTATTGTGTACAAATTTAATTATGTTTTACATATAATTTTTAGATAAAGCGAAAATTGTGCATCGGAAGATCATTGAAATGAAAACGATCATTTTTGGCAATCAGAGAAAAATGTAGCCAGGGATTAAGTGTAAAATTAAATTAGGATTTTTTTATATCAATATTAATGTACTAAAAATAATTTTATACTAAAGAGACTTTATGTTTGTATAATAAACAGTATAATTTTTAATTTATTATTGCAAATAAATATATGAGATATATTTTAATTCTTGAAAATTATTTTTGGAATTATATTTTTTTTTATGTCAATTTTATATTACGAAAATAAAAATTTTATTAATATTTTAAGCTATAAATAAAAAATTTTGTTCTTTATTTCTCTTCTATAATTTCAGATACATTTTGAACTTTGACAAAATTTCTATTGTAAAGACGCATTACAGTAATTTTAAAGAATTTAGTTTTAAATTAAATAACATTTAAAAGTCAAATTTTTAATAAAGAAATATCAAGATTAATTAAAGATTAATCAAAGATTTCGCGTAAAACAAGATGTCACAAAGAATATTTCTTTTTTTCCTGGCTACGATCACATTTCAAACGGTAATAAATTCTGTAACATTCATTAGCCCTCGAATAATACGAGTATTTCAAATCGTGAAAGAGAGCTCTTGAAGTTCTTCACTGTTTGATGAGTAACTTTCGTTTTCTTTTTCTCTCATGCACACAAAGTAAGATACCCTTTTAATAGAATCCACCAACACCCAGGCCTGCTTAGTGTTAATTTCGTCCCAGGATTTTCAAGCTCCGTTCCAAGTACGATTCTAATACGGCTTGAATGAGAGAGGAGTCCAGCGGATCGCACTTCTCGAATCTCCAGATTGCGAATCCGCCGCTAACTCTTTGACGACTGACGGGAGCAACCTTTCGGTTCTTTCTTTTTCTTCCTCTTAACTCAGACGACGGGGTTTCTGCACTGGGCGCGGGCTAATGACCGCGTGAGTTCTTACATCGGAGGCTTTGGTGAAGGAGATGAATAGTCAATTCGGCAATAAATCAACCCACCGTCGCTCGTAAATTCCCATTTACACTCTCCTTTGTAACGCACCACAAAACAGCGTGGCGTGAGATGCATATTCGCGTTTGTATCGCGAGATCGTGGAATGTATTGTAGCGCTATTTTGCGGGCAATGCTTAATTAGCGACAAACGAATAAAAAAAATGATAATAATCAGCATACTAAAATGATAATTACCATCGAAATTTCGTCGAAAAATGAAAATTGAAGCGAAAAATATCGAGGTAAAATATTTCTTATAATAAATTTTCTCAGGAAAAGGCACGATATTCATTTCATCTGATAAAATTTCTATCAAACATACAAACATACACACGTGTATACAAAATATACAATATACACAAAAAGTTTCTTTGTAATCCCAAAAATATTTTTAATCTCAATTCTTGTATTGCTAAATTTTGTTGATATAATATATTTTAATGTATTAATCATTTATTGATTTTACTGATTTTATAAAACATATGTGTAATTTATGATAATAATTTATATCTTTTTACAAAGTTTCATAGTTTGAAAAACAAAAAATGGAACAATAATTGCAATTTGAGACTTACTATTAAGATTTAATATTACTTATTTACCATTTTCATAATTATTCTATAATAGCAAAAAGGGAAATGTGACATAGACTATTCACCAAAACATCACTTACAAATTAGTATGGCTAAAAAAATTAGCGATATATTCGCGTTAACCGTCGATCGTCAAAGAGTTAATTTGTTAATTATACAGCGTAGCTGTGCCAAATTATAAATGATGAAAATTCATTATTAATAATAATCAATAAAAAACATCTTCATTATGTTTATTTGGATATCTTTCCAAAATGTGACGCGTAATACAGTACATAATTGATATTTTACTCTATGTAACAAGATTATTATTAACAATATTACTTAATGTAATCGAAGTATCAGAAAAGAGATACCAACGAATTATGAATAATTTGCTGCCCAATTTCATAATTTCATCTCATTAATTTTATTATTTTATACTTTTCCAGAAATAAATTTCTAAGCTACTTGTGCAGCTATGTCTTGTTTTCTCGTAATATTTCAATATCTTTAACGTGCGAGTTGACATTCAATGTGCATCATACTGAAAAACGTACTTAAAAATTAATCTTAAGCAAAAACAGAACACGTTAATTTGCCAGATTTAGAAATTCATGCAACAAATCATTCATAATTTTCTTGCCACTTCTTTCTATCTGATTTTTCAAATGAACATTTTTTTATATTTGAAAGCAAACGTATGAGCTTTTCGCACGTTACATTTTCAAAAGATTCCATTATTAGTGCTTAGAATCGCTAATTCGTATATTAATCTATCAAAAGTATACTCATCTGCTCTGCATTCTGTGACGGTGCACTCTTGCACGACGTTTCTGAAATTTTTCATCATGGAAGGCCTCTGAAAGCCTCTGAAGGTCTCTCGAAGGCAACAGTGGAAATAATTCACGAACGTATCAATCAAAAGCACTTTTGTCCCGTTTGCAACATTTATGACATCATTGATTACTCCCTTCATAATGCACGTTTTGTGAGGATAGTCTATAATAGTCTTGCGAAACTTGTACATCCGTCTCATGACATCGCTACAATTTGCATAACAAAACGATTGAGAAAACAAAGAAAAATGATTAGACACCGAAAATTAGCAGCTTTCCGGATTTAAATTTATATTTTGTTACTGACAACCATGGTTAGCACACACGGATATTTCCTAAAGTACTGTATTGTATCAGCGATATTATTTATTATGGACACGTTGTGAATATTTATAACGCGTTACCATATTTATGACACGTTAATACGAGTGGATTCAGGCCATGCTGCAAACTCCCGTTATATACGAGATAGAAAAATTCGCAAGCACTGCTTAGACGAATTTATTCTTTTCTCCACTATCTTTTATGTCTCTACGAGCACGTGATATCTCTGGGGAGGGTGCGCAGGCTCGGGAAAAAAATATATACGTAAAAGTCTGGCAGCAAATCTTTCCGCAGAAAGGAAAAATGATTGTTCCTTGCAAACATTGGCACTTATAATATTTTACCTTGTTTCTTAAGTTTTTTCCGTTGGAAAGTATCAATAATTCATCAAAAAAGACATATTAAAAAGACATATTAAAAATAATATCAAAGATTACACGTAGCTTGGTCGAAGATGATCTTTTATAAAGAAATTTTTAAATATATATGATTCTCTTACGTAATAATTTGGAAAAGTGCACCATTTCATTAGAATTTTTCTCAGATTACATTATATATTAAAAAATAAAAATAATAAAAAAGAGAAGTGGGGAAAGAGAGAGAAGAGAAAAAGACAGAGAGAAAAAAGGAGTACGCTAATAAAAATATAAAATGGTGCTTCGTTTACTGTACAAATCCGTGCTCGATATTTTTCAGATATTTTTAGAAAGAAACGATTCATTTTATCTGCGAGAGCAGTGTTCCAGGTCCGACTTTCAAGTACAGCGCTCAATGAGATGCAAACGAATATCGACGTCGAGTTTTAACACTATTTTCGAAATTACATTCGCATCACTCTTCAACCAAGGAGACGCGCGAGTAATTATTTTTAACGCGGGCGCGCGGCGACTGCCGTAAATTCGACAACGCAAGACAAACGGCGAGCGCAGGAACGGGAGGTCGATTTAACAATAACTTGGCGAACGCGAGCATCCGTTTGCACGGGCGCGCGAAATGCAACTGCGGGCGGAATTCTTGCGGAGCGGCATGCACATGCTTCTGGAACCGAGCACGTGCCATCGGTGAACGTAGGTATGTGTATGCGCGCGCGCAATTGCGACCAGACAGTAGAGATGGGCTCAAGCCCTTCGCAAGCAGTTTTGACGAGACACGCCGCGTTTTCGAAGGGAAGGTCGCAATTGTAAAATCGTCATCATCGAGTTCGAGGCGCGACAAGGATCTCGGCACAATAGAGCGGTACGAAAACTGATCTGAAAAAAATAGACATCGGCGATTAGACGCAAAAAAATTGGAAGACAGCATCGTTTCCTCGGAGAGACGGATATTCGAAAAGTTTCGATGCGATAACGACTCAAGTCGAGAAACACTGGAGCACATTGGAGCAACGAGCTCGCGGTCACGTAAGTGCTGAATTTTAATTGACTCGATCCCATTCGTAGCGGTTCTATGTGTGCGCGTGGATAATACACGATCTTGCAATCTCGCGCCCAACGAAATCGGAACGGAAGAGAAAGAGAATTCGTGGTTATGTCGGAACATGTGATTCGTATCGCCGGACGATAACGAGTACGTTTTACAACTTTACATATGCGGCCCACCCGGCGGATTATCACATCGGGTGTTACAAACACTTCGAAATGTTAAGCGTTCGCAATGGATTAATCCAAAGCCAATTGTAAACCATGAATTAAAAATAGAATTTTACGCGCTATAGAAACAAACATATGTAGTTTTTAGCATCACGTAAAATAAACGCGGCAATCAGTTAAACAAACATTCGTTTAAATGTTTAATAAACATAGCTATTATCGCGTGTATATAATTAATCTTCAATCTTAATTTTTTGTTTGGTGCAAAGTTTTTTGTTAAAATCCAGAATCAATTTTTCCGAATTAAAATACATCAAAAAATTTTTCCGAATAAAAATACATCAAAAAATCATTTTCGCATTAAAAAGATCGAAGACAAAGAATCATCATGGAGCAAAGTTTTAAACATATAATTAAATAATAAAATTTTTCGCTTACTTGAGAAAAATTTGGCAACAGAAAACGAAAACATCCGTTGTTAAACCTATTCTCTTTTATTTCGAGGGTGCTGTATTTTGTACCTCATTATTCGCGCATCAAAGCCATTTATATTCTTGAGAATTAAACATGCCTGATGGAAATACACCCTGATTTCTTCATTACGCAACCTCGACGTTTCTCGTGGTAAAAGCTTTCAGGATCTGGCAATTAATCTCTGCTGTACCACGAACGGTCGGTCCATTTTTATTCTTATCGTCTAGAAACTGTATTTTATTCACCTTCTCTTTTTCCCACGTCGTCGCGCGCAATCGTTATTGTTGTTGTTGTTGCTGTTTTCCATTTTCTTCCGTGAATATCGTAAAAAGCACAGCGAATCGCCATAGGTACGGAGGGCGATTAATTTTACGAGGCGAGCGACGCAGAACAGGGAGTGAGTGCATAAAGCACGATTCAATTGCGCGTCGCCGAGGAATCGCGAACCATGGGCTTGGGATGTATGGGATCTACTTCCGTAACATCCGGAATGAAGCGGCGAACGCGCAGCGAGGCGCTTACGAAAACGTTGTTATGTATCCACGCGTATACACGCGAGCAACGAATAAAATCGCGTTCTTTCGATAAATAAATCTGAGAAATAAATTTCGAAGAATAAGATTTCTGTTACTTCTGCTACGGAATAACCGACTTTCACGAAGTCTTTAGAATATCGATACGGATCATTCGACGATGATTCGACATTATCATTGTGAAGAATGGTGTGTTGCGAATTGTACGAACTATACACCTCGAGGTTGCGGATAGAATCCATATGGATTCCTAAATTGTCTTGTTCGACTCGTTTGATTCGTTGTCGCAAAAAACTGTTTTGTTCCACAATTATAGAAGATTATAAAAGACATTCTTCAAGCATTAGTTTATGGCTAATAAAGTAATCAACCGAACGTACGGACGGAATGATTCTTCGATGCAACGAAACAAGAACCTTTACGTTTTTGTTCCAGCGGCAAAACGCAGTTTTCGCGTTTCTGGAATGTGACAGGCAAAAGGCAACAACAACAATGCTGGATGCGTATGTGTGCGCATGGTCGAACGTGATATTATTGACGAATTAATTATAGATGTGCATGTATACGATGGTATCGGCGCGGTGGTACACATCCTCCCATGTGTGTATCGCACGAATATTAAAAACAATTCGCCGAACGAACCATGCGAGCGTTATAATTCATAATTAGGACCGCGCGCGGTTTTTCGTCAAAAATTCAATTCCCGGATTTACGAGTGAAAATTGAATGTTTTCAAAGGAAAAAAAAAGGGGCGAATCCGATGAAAGCGACTTCAAATGTTGCACGCGCGATATACGCATTTTTTCTTTTTCGAGGAATTGCATTCGCCTTGGGCATTCGCGCTTTTGAACATTCATCTCGTTAGCACAAGAGCATGAAACCGCACTCGGATAAGACAGTCGACAATACGGCCCAGAAAAGCTTGAAAATACCGTCTCGCTCAGAAATAGGTTAAATGCGTCAGTAAAACGTTCCTTTGTCGGTCGGAAATTCGAATCTGTAAAGCTTGTAAAAGCAGCTTGGTGGGGTGATTCCGCGGCAGCGACGTCGGAAAGAGAACAAAGGACCGTATACTTTCTTGCGGCATAAATGGCAATTACGGTTATCTCTCCCGCTTGTTCGATGCGTGCAATTCCCTCACGCGTGTACGATCAAAAATGCGTAACGGTCGCATGTGTTTTCGACTTCATGATTACAAGATTGAAGGGTTTTATAATTACGAAAAACGAGGACAATTTGCAGACCTATTAAACCAGGTTAAATACCGTTTCAAAATTATGGGGCTTATAAATTATGGGGCTTATAAATTAGCTTCAAATAAAGTAGACATTTATTGAAACAGTATGATAAAAAATTTGAAATATGTATGTGATTATTTTTTCTTATGAGAATTTTCTTATTAGATTTTTTTTTAATCGGTACTTGTAACATATAAATATAAAAAAAAATATATATAAATATATAAATTAAAAAAAAAGAAATTCTCAAAGAAAAAAAAAGAGAATTATTTCTCTTTCTTTTCTTGATTAACAATTTTTATTTCTTTGCGAACATAAAATCATAGGAAGAGAAAAATTTCTTAATCAACAAATTGTTTTTCAATATTAAATGTAAAAAGTTTTTTTATATTATTGTTAATAATTAATAAATCTATAGACAAGTATTATACATAAACGGAAACGTCTATCTATAAACAGATACTTTACATAAACGGAAATGTAGTGGAACTCGTATAATGCAATCTGGCAATCTCACAGGATCATGAAGATGTGTAGGAAGGAAAGATTTTTCTCCGTCATGCGTTATCAAGAGAGCTAACAAGGGATATGCAAATGAAGCATTTTTCGCGGCAACTCGGACTCATGGGATTGAGAGACGTGCGGCGGGATCCCGACATTGAATAATTTCGCGCACTTTTATGCAGAATATAACGTACCCCTTTACAAATCTCACGCTCGCACTCTGGGAACAATGAATCACGCATGCGAAGCAAACGAGGAGGTCCACCGACGTGATTGCTATGAAAAGCACGTATCGCGGCCGAAACTTGAAAATTCTTACGGGAGGGAAAACGAGAGCGCGACAGGATTACATCTGATGAACTGAAGAAATATCCGCCCGACGAAATGAATTGCGAACGTGACGAATGCAGTGCGGATTATTTGCGTTATCGAGGGTAACGGGCAAAAGTAACGCCGAGACGCACCGGCGGCTTTCTCGTTTGCCTCAAGAAGAAACAGTCGAGACAGCGAGAAATTTAAACAACAGTAAATTTTAATGAGACTTGCCCGAAATACGGATAAGAACGAGATTACGGCAGGCACACAAGCCTCCGGCTCCTTTACGCTCCGCGACTCAGCTTCTCGCCTCGGAATACTCAAGATTTTACGCCAGTTACTGAGAATATTAACTATTCCGAGCTACTTTTCTTCGCGTGGTTCTCGCGAAAAATCTCTAAACTCAATGCACCTTAATATCGCGGCGACGAATTAATTAATTCATTTTATTTTATTACAAGATTCTAAAAATTTTCGTTAATATCAAATATCAAATATCTCGAATGTTTTAGTAACGATACGAATATTGAAATACAATCGTATAGTAAGGATCATGAGAGCGTCTCTGGCATCAAATTCATATATAACAGAATTTTACTTTCAATATCAAGACCAGTCTTTCTTCTAAATATTAATGTCGATATTGAATCGTAGAGTCAATCGTAGAGCAGATTCTTATGCTTGTGCCTCGAGCGATACTTTTGATGCTTCGATAATATCAGAGCGGTCGTTAACAACACCGAATATCGATATTCCGATAATATGGCTATACCAAGCACATCCACAGGTGCGAAGCACAGCACCTTAATAACGATCTACTTGCTTAACAGACACAAATATATACCGAACGATAGAATATCATCGAGCTATATATTAGATTCGAAATCTCCGGACCGATCGTCCATTCTGGACACGAAATCGCGTACTATGTCACTTTCTCGTCGGTTGGAAAGTACCGATATTCTCGTAGCGTCGATACACCGCGAATATTCATCTCTAGGCGTGAAACCGCGCGCTAATTACGGGGCCGCCTGCTTTCTCGCACGCGATGAACGATGAGCGGTGAACGGCAGCGGCACCGACGATGTCTGCCGATGTGGCCGTGTACGCGATGGATTCCGTGCGAATTTTCCGCTGTCGTGTGCCGCAGCGCGAGCGATCGCGATTAAACGAGCTGATTGAAAAGCGTACGGGCGCGCTCGCGTTTGCATTACGTCGATAGGTCGATGACTACCGATCCGCGATTAAATTCGCCCCGGCAATTCGTGATCCGGCGATTTCAACTCGCAATATCGACGGTGCCTTTGTGACCACGGCCACTTGCTCCATGTCACCATGAACGCGTAAAAGCTTCTCTCTTTCTCTCTCTCTCCCCGTCTATCGTTCTCTCTTCGACTATCCCGAAGGATATCTCGTCTCTAACAGGTACCTTGTCGGGACCCTCTCGAAGGAACAAAGCCAGGGCGCACGTGATCGTCATAAGAAAGCACCTCGACAAGAAGCTGAACGGAGCAACATCGAATGCGATCGACACCGTCTCGAGCCGTTCCTTCTCGTGTTTATTTACGAAGACGCCGCAGTGTGCGGAAATTCTGCAGAAATACGCGTACAAAGTCGAATTGGTATTCCGCTCCCTCTTAATCCCGTGCAACGCGATCATCTGGTTAATTTGAAATATTCCTTGAGATTATTAAATATTTAATCCGGTCGGCGTATCCAACCTAATTGGAATTATTTGATCAACGAGGAAGAATTGGACCGATCTGTTTCGAGATCGAAACGAGAAAATAAGAATCATTCTTTCTCCGCTAATTTTTTCCCACAGAATTCCCCGCAGTCTCAAAGTTTAATAACTAGTGCGATTTCGGACCGCAATCTTTCTCTCGGGGAAATGACGCAATCTGCATCCGCACAAAGTTCCGAGTGTTAACAAACGTTGGGACTGATTTCGAGTAACGCGGAGCTTTCCCGAACGCCGCGAAAATCCGAGGTCAGAAGGGCAAAAGGTTGCGGCTTGCACGCTTGTTACACGAAAGTTCTTCTCCCGCTGAGCGACATTACGAAACTCCGTAAAGCAGATTTAGACCCCGGTCTCGACAAAGAGATAAAAAAAGGAGCTTTCGAATGATGGGGGAATATCAAGCTGGCGAGAGCCGGCGCGTCGAGCTTCTGATTCTTTGAGGTTTAAGAATTAGTTTGATATAAGATTCACGAACGCGCGCGTTTTGCCGATCCCGTGTTCGCCGTACTGTCTCTGCGTCTTGCGCTTCCTTTTCAGGCAGGAAAATCTTCATGAAATAATTGTGAATACTCCGGCGGGACTGCGCAAAAAAAGTTTTTAATGCGGTGAGAAAGCATCTGCGCGATTGGATTAAATTAAATCGTCGAGGTCATCGCTTCGACAGCACTCTGTATTTTTTATGTATTACATAGCGCAAACCGATAATCATTATATTTTTATATTATAATGCAAAATTGCTATCCGCTAAACCCCTGTTTCCAGTTTGACTTAATTCGATCGCACAGCCGCCATCCCATTATCCTTCCTCCGTAAACGTCATTTAAAAAGTAAAATTATTATTATTAGATGTAATTTTGTCGGGGCCCATTAACGTAATCTTCAGAATTTTGCTACAAGCATGACTTTCAAGTTTGCAATTATATAATTTACGAGCATACATAAAAAAATATTAAAAAATAATCTTTTAAATGAAACTTTTTTTCAACGTTAGAAGATATATATGGATAGTCGAACAAAAAAGCGCATCTTATTCTATTTAATGTACACTAAACACGTGTGTCTGATAATTTTGAATAAAATTAAATTGTTCTTGAATTCATTTATATTTATTTGTAAGAATGAACGATGATAATATCTTAATCTCAATATCTCTGATTCGTCTAATATTTTAAATAAAATTTATGTTTAACTACCGTAAATTTAGAAGTTAAATGTAAATGTATTTCTCTCTCTCTTTCTTTCTCTCTTCTCCATATCACAAGCACAGACGAATACAAACGAACATTTGTTCCGAGGGATAAACCGCTGGGGAATTATAATGTACAAAATCGAGGAATTAGTAGGAATTAAGATGGTGTTAAGTATTGTTGGAATGTGATATTACGTGCTTAATGTACTATTCTCTACTTAAGTACTCACTAGGATTAATTATGATACAGACGATAGTGTCATACTAATTTTCGGCTAATTTACTCATTTTGTGAATTTCTTGATTTGAGAAAAAGAGATACTTTTGAGAAGAACATTATTATATCATAAAAATGTAAAACATCCTAARTATTATTATTATAGTTATATTCTACGTCGTATTGTTATGAGTTAAAAAATAAAGCGTCACATATATTACATGTATCTATTTATTAGATACTAGATACGATCTAATAACATAATGGATGCACTTTGAAGAAGACGCTATACCTCATGTAAAACTTTAATAGTTCGAGTTCGCGTTATCGTTTTTGTTAACATCGGAAGAAGAACGGAGGACATAGGAGATTCCCATGTTCGCGAAGTTAGATAATTCAAGTCTCGTCGTGACTTCATCTGCAGCGCGTTGGGATAGTAGTTGAATTATTATCGTTATCTCAAAAGCAGAGAATATGTCCTTATGTAAAACCGAAAATCAACGCTCGCTACCTCTCGGAAGAGACGCAATAACAATAATATCGCGTCATTATATCAAATGATAGGTACGTGTGAAATTTGTCCAATTTAATCGAGTCTAATCATATTATGTAATCACGAAATTATTATTAAATTGTACCTGGGATTAATTATGATACAGGCGATAGTATCAGTACGGGGTTTCTATACATCGACAAGAAGTACAATTAAATTGCTTGCAACAACGTGACACGAATCTTTATCACGAAATACTGAAATCGATACAATTTTGTTACGAGCAATTAAAAATTCTCTGAAAAATAGATTCCATATATATATATATATATACATTCAGAATTAAATTTGCATATGATATTATAATAATAATTCGTTGTTTTATAACAACAATTCGTTGTTTTTCGTCACACATAATTAGCAAACGCAAGTATTTGACGCTTCCGTATTTATTTAGTGCTAAACATGGCTGTCAAACTCAGAATTTTAGTAGGATTTTAAAGTAACGCGTCGTAAATATTTTATACGGATAAAGAAGAGCTGCTGGATCAGATTACTGAATTTCGCACTCAACACGGATGCTCAATTTTATAGTTACGGCATGTTACGTATATCCAACAAGAATAAAATTTTCATACGATCGCATTTTGAGCGCTAAATATCTAATTGCACGTTTCACCGAGGCAACATTTTATGTCGTATGATTAAAAGATCGAAATATGCAATTCTGTGCAATTTGGAATCCAGAATAGACTTTTATCAATAAATAGTCTTGGAACGAAAACAAACGGCATCCCTTAGTTATGGCTTGTTCGAACGATATCTATCTGCGCGCACAACATTTGCTTCCTTGCAGGCTGCAGTATGATATTGGTCGTTCCAAGATATTGATATACCAGGTGTTCCACAACTTAGATAAAATTGTAATAAGATTACATCCTTCGACGAGCGGTTTTTTTTTTCGAAACAAAAATTTATACCGAGATCGAATAAACTTATATCAACATCGCAAATGGAGATATCATGTTTTTAAAATCAATTTAACAGAAATTAAATAACGAAGATTCCATCTTTCGATCAGTAGACAAATCGAACAAATATTTAGCAACGAGTATTTAATTTTCTTTAGAATTGCAAAATAAAATTGCATCTCTTGAACAACTTTTCTCTTTCTAGGAAAAAATTAATTTCGAATAAAAAAAACAAAGTATATATGAAAATATCATCTTGCCACTTTTTGCACAGTTTTTATCGAACACCGTGTACATTCCGCATAGACAAATCTCGGGATCTAGTGCCTAAATATAGTTCGTCCATGAACACCCACGTACGGAAAGATCGCGCGTCAGACGTCTTCGCATGCGCTTCCGCGGACGTTCGCAATGCAACTGCGGCAGCGGAATACGCGGCGCTGCAACGTGCACCGCGCCAACGCGTGTGTGTCCGTATCCGCGCTGTGTACCCCGTTGATGTGTGCGTGTGTCCGTGTGTGTTTTTGCGTGTGTGTTTTCGCACTTGTGAGTCTGTATCGGTGTGTGCGAGCGAGCGGACGTCAGGGGCGGGAAACATCGCGGACGAGACGCGCGCCGCAGATGCGTCCCCAATTTCACCGCGGAAAAACTTGACGCTGCCCCTTTACGATCCGAGGTACGCGCGTCGATTCGAAATGCAGATCGTCTGAGACGTCGTCGCGCTCGCGACGTGGAAGCTCCACCCCGCGCTCGCAACGAGGAAAATATTGAAAACACAACGGGAGGGAAAATACTCGGGGAAAAAAATCTGCGGAAATCACAATCCCGCGGGGAGAGAGGAAGATGGTTTCGATCCGTGCGGAAATATTTCGTGAATAACGTCGGCGAGATTTGTCGACGAAATTTTAATTACGTTTTCTCGCCACCAGGGCGGGAAAGTTTGCGTTTAATTAACATTTTTGCCCGTACGGATATAATTAAATACGACTCGAAACGGGGTTTGAATAACTCGATGTTTTCGATTCGCGATACGCGTATGATTGAAATATTCTTCTGCGGAGCCGGTAAGATTTAATTATAATTATTAATATTTCTAGTTCAGCTTTTTGCAAAATTGATACGCGCGGGGTTGAATCTGTCGGAATAAAGCTCACTTCGCGAGTTGACTGCTTGTAAATATTTTTAAAAAATGATAAAGTTACACTTGATGAATTTTATGAATACTACTAATCTTACTAACGCTTTGAGGTGCGGTATATAATTTTGTGTTTTTTATTCTTCGAGGCACAGACAAAATAAAAGTTAATACAAATACAAACGACAAAGCTAACGTTCGAATTTTAATTATTTTTTGCAAGCGTTTATTCACACGATAATAGGTTCTACGATACAATTTGCGTGAACAAGGGTAAAATAACGTGACAATTTTTTTCACGATTATACCGTGGCAGTCCTCGAAAATTTGTTCGCGAGTGAAAATAATCACCCGGGTAACGCAATACATTATCGTCAGTGCGCTGTTATTGTTACCGGAACAGCACGAAAGGAGAGACGAAGTGCAGATGCAACCTCGTGATTTCAGTCGGGGTAGCCGACAATTTTTCTATCCATTTTCGTCTGCCCCGAAATCGTGAAATACTGCGGGCTGATGGATTCCGAAGAAAACAGAGGAAATATACGGTTCAAGAGATATCCGTCGACACGACGACAGAAATGTCGGCGAAATGTGGATATAATGTCGCGCGATTTCAACTGAAAGCCAATTACGAAGCGGGTGTAAAATAATTCAGACCCGGTAATTCGACCTTCCGCTTCGTAAAAGTCATTTCGTCGGAACTTCCTTCTTGAACTTCCAACTGAATCCTCAGTGCTTTAATTGATCCAACTTTTGGCGTTCTTGCTCACATTTTATCCAGCTTTTAATTGACATAAATCCAAGAATACATAAAGCAAGTAATTATTATATGACTTTTTGTCAATTAACTTTGTTTCCGATTAATGATATTTAAAATTAGAAATTTAAATAAATAAATTCAAAATGTTCAACATCGTGATACGATCTCTATGAAGATATTGTTAATATTGTTCATTTCCTAGATCTAGGATATTAATGTTTTCATTTCATAGCTGGCCATAGTGGTTTCCTGTGCAGAAGCGCTTGTATTTGTATTATGAAAATTTGTATTATGAAAAAGGTATATAAAAGTTTTAATGAAAGAAAGGTTTTGTTGCTTTTCTTTTAGAAAAAATATAATAAGTTCATATATTCTTATACAGAAAAAACATATTTATATAAAAAATAAGTAATATAATGTATAAATTAATGATAAAGACGTAAAAAAATGTAAAAATTAAAAAAAACAAAATGTCTAAAGAAGACTTAATTTTCATTAGGTTACGAATGTGAGAAGAATTTGCAATTGCGTATTTTTATTCATCGGACGAAACATTTCACGGATTGTTCTTTGTACAGAGAATGGCGAGAAGGGACTACAACAAATGGAATTATTAACCAGATATTGTATACTATAAAAAGCGTTTCAAGAAGGAAGGTGTACTCATATCCATTCTATGCGGCTTCAATTCTTTGAGCGAACAACACGTGTATGACACAGGTGAAGAATTCAAAATGCAACCAGACTACGTACTACGACGGCACTATTCAACTTGTAAGAGACTAAAAGAAATTCTACCGTACGTCTTTCTATTAACATTAAACGTGCAATGTTCGCTCGATTCCGGTATACACGTTTCTTAAATATTTTTTCGTACATTCCAGATTATGTTTTTCTGATGTTTGTGTCTGATATCAACGCGAGATCAGACGTGTAAATCGCGAGTTTACGGTGTGAACACGATGTTTAAGCGCGAGCGCGAATTCGGAAATAGCGCGGCCGCGCTCGCTGGCGCCCGCCGTGCAACTGCCGTCGAGTAATCGGTGAGACGAGCCGCACGCTTCTGTTGCGAACGTATTCGCGAAGCGAAACACGGATGGGACGCGTGGATGTGTGTATTCGCGGCCGGCGAAGGCGAGGCGCGGCATGGCGTGGCGTAAGCTAATCCGCGAATGTGTTCACATTGTAGAAAAGCAATGCATCACTCCGGATAATAAACAAAATCGAAGCGGACAGAAGGGGAGGCTGCATTATATCGTACATGCATTTAATGCAGCGTCGCGTCGCGAAAAATCGCGCGTTGTCGTCCATGCGTGAGCCATGCGATGGTTGACAGATTATTATGGAGGATATTTTATATAAATTTTATCTACACACACACACACACACACACA
>JANQDE010000028.1:1652632-1668710 GCA_037157785.1 Cephalotes varians
CACACACACACACACAGAAAGAGAGACTCGCTAATAAAAGTGAATAGAACTGTAACACGATATTTCATATAAACGTTATGTAGGAAGAAAATAACTTCTGATCTGAGCACCGCACTCTCGTATCGCGAGCACTTCAGTTCACTTTAATTCTCCCCACGTCGCTTTCGAGACAAAAATTCTGCGGAAGAAAAATGAACCCGTGACAGAAACGAGCAAAACAGAAAAAGGAGATGTATAACTCCTTGTAATCTTTCTAACAATTTTACCTGAAAACATGCACTGCACATACGCAAATTCATTAATTTTTTCGCGACGCTAAAAGAGAGAGAAAGAGAGAAGGAGAGGAGGGGAGAGGCGGTTAAAGAGAGTCTCGCAAACGACGCGAAACGCCGGAAATTACCCGAGTAACACCTGCAACGAACTCAAGCGGGACTCTAATGAAAGTTTACAAAAAGAAAATGACAAGGAAGTATTCCTGCGGCGTATTTTAGTTAATTAAGAATGGCTTGGACTTCTGTCCTCTTTTTCCTTTCTCTCCTTCTTCCACCTCGTCTTCTTGTTCGATCTTCTTCCTCTTCTTCTTCTTTCTCACGCAGTCCCATTTATATTCTTTCCGCGTTCTCTTCATTCAGTGGCCAGTAATTTCGGCGCACGCTCGACGTGTGGACGCGCGTGATAATAATAACGGCGGACTAACATGAGCGATGATGCCGGACGCGATTGATTTACGAGGAGATAATTCAACGGGAGACTCGCGAAATAAGAGGGCGGCTGGTTGGATCGAATAAGTTAAGCAAGCGTTGCGGAAGAATGAAGGATAATAACTTCTGAAATAATGGCCATTCCATTCTCTATGATCTTACTCTTCATCCCTCTGATTTCGATTCTATTCCGGCGAACGGAATTCAAAAGCTGCATAAAGAAGCTGAAAATACAAGCAGAAATCACACGATACTAATTCCGGGTAATACGAATTTAAAACTATTGTTGCAAGAAAAAGTGAGCACGATTAATCTGAAGAAACAGCAACCGCAGAAAAATTCATCCAATGTGTGTGATCTATCTGGATTAAAAGGTAACCAAGATGAGTTTAAGCAACTCTTTGAATATTTGGTTTAAATTTTTGTCGATATTTAACTTGATCTGCTATTTTCAGCGCACACGCGTACGTATGTATGTGTGTAAAACAATGTACTTTCTTTATAAAAATATAACGGCGAAAAATCGTGTTGTTTAGATGTTTAAGAAAGGATTAAATATTAAAGCAATTATGCCGAAGCTCTTACTGGTTTCTATTCATGTTCTCCTCTGTGCCTCTTGTCCCAACTCTCCTCGGAGGGAAACAGTAAAATAAAGTAGAGTTCTCTCAACGCTTAACGACGTTTAAAGCTAAGTGCCACGCAATTTGGCTATAATAAAGGCTTTAAGTGCTGCGAGATCTTTGTCTGCATCGCAAAAAGCAATAAATGATGAGAGTATTAAGTTTCACATTACGGACTCGTACTTTTTCAGAACATGTTTACGCTGTTCAACTCGATACTATATTCAGCTATTAAATTCAAACAACATTACATTCTCTCTCTCTCTCTCTCTTTCTAGTTTATGTACATCATATAACATCAAAGAAAAAGAGAGAGAAAAAGAGCAAGAGCACTACTATATCATATATATATATATAATGTTTTATCTTATTATATCTTATTATATCGTATTCTTAATTAAGAAATATTACAGTGAATATATCGCATTCTCTTTACGCAGAAATTTTAACGGCAATAAAAGAATCGCGGCGTTATTTCGAGGTTGAATAAAAATTGCGTCGCTTCCAATCGGCGCAAACATTTTAATAATAATCCGATCAATTCATCATTCACCAATGGACATTACTGACAAATTGGATTATCGACTAATATACGACTCAAATTCATCAACAAATTGATGGGAACAAAAGGACCATCGACATACAAAGCCTCCCTTCCACCGATGAAAAATATTGCTGCAGTAACGCCATTGAACGGCTGGGAATGGTCAAAACTTCCGTCTCGTTTTATCTTCTTAGTTTGAAAATGGTAGTAAAATAGCCACGTTTCAAGACGTTAGCATTACCTGCCTTGAATTACAATATCGCCGTGTATCAAGTATGTCGTTTCGTAATGATCAAATAACATTACAGTCTATTGAAATAACAAAAAAAAAAAATTGATACTATTATAGCAAACTGAACAAGATCCGGCCGTTTGGCGCAATATACAATATTTATCTTGAATTAAATATCCATTTTAATGAAAATTCTATATCTCTTTTTATAGAGAGAAAATTCTACAAATTTGCGATTTTGCAAGCAGACAATCGAAATCCGCGTCGCGCGACAATTTTAATATGCCTTGTACTTTGTACTAAAAAAAAATATATATATATATTTAATAGAGTTTGTGAATTATGTTATATATATTCGCAAAGCTTTTATAAATATTTGAATCTACATCAAATAATGCGTTTTCTGACCCTTATCTACACGTCTGTCGAGAAAATCTGTTCGATCCGCTAATGCGGACTTTCCTCGCTTTATCGACACACGTAATATGATGCGAAGTATACGAGTTCACTGGGCCGAAAGGATCAAAAGACTAAAGATTCCCGTTTCGCCAAATGATCACTGTTTTTCTCAATTCCCAACAAATCGCCGTCATATTTCGCACCATCATCATCATTAGATTTATCCGGGCATCCATTTCGCCCTCGAAGTCACTCCTTAAGAAATCGACGGGATCCGCTGACGACGAGGCATCATGGTTATATATCGATGGGAAAAGATGTATGTGTATGTAAATGTATGTGAGAGACACGAGAATGGCTTTAAATCGCCTTTCGGCTCCTTCGATCATTTTTCCTCCCTGTTTCTTAGCGCGATGCACTTTACATTACTTTCCCTTCAATTCGATGTGCGCAAGTGAAGTCATTCACATATCCGGCGTTCAAATATTAAGATTCATTTGACATCTGACTGTTAAAAACGAAGAATCGATTATCATGTTAATATTAATAGATTCCGAAAATGGAACTGATATCATATTGTGTATCAATGTTATCATGTGAACAGAGAAAGGGAATATTTTAATTGAAACCTTTAATCTTTATACACTTTCAGATAGATTCCGTATACTGTGACAACTGATATTTTATCAGAATGTCATTTTTAATTTTATATATTAGAACCTTTTTTATTGCTATTTAATTTCACTTAAATTTGTTTAAATAACATTTAATTTAATATTTTAATTTTTTATTTATTCGGATTTAAAAGAAAAAATTTTTTAATTAAAACGTCGATTTCCTTTCAATATATTTTAAATAGTATATTCACGATTTATTTAATGTTTAATTTCATTTATTAGAAACACGATTTATTTATCTGTAAATGTATTTCTACCTCTAAATTTTGAAGATACCATATATAATATAAGAATAAATAGATGAACACTTCTTTGAACCACGATACCCGCCGATTTGTCGAATAGAATGATATTATCTTAAACAACGAAGCATCGTACGATGAGAAGAGCGTCGAACGCGCCATTGATTCGCGTTCCGTTTACGGATTTCTCCGACCGTTGCTGATTCAATTTCTACGAGGTCTGATATGCTCACGTAACGTGAGCATACGCGCGCGTGTGTACGTACAGTACACATCGAATTGTGGCGCGGTGGCGACAGTAAGTTGTCAAACGAGATTGCTTCTGGGAAGCAGTCTCCGCTAGGATTTGTCTCCGAAAGATGAATATAATTTTTTTCTCCGGGACAGTGAAGTGCCGAGGGTCGCGAAGATTTCTTGCGAGTGTAACACGTATTCGCATACTTCGAAATATCTTTAAGAACGAACACGATCTTTGAGAAACTTCAACAAAGTCATTCCACAAGACTTTATATTCCATTTTATTAAAAAACAACTCTACGGCCATAAGATAAAAATGACAATAAATCCGATAACAGTGATAGGTAGCATTTAAAAAAATTTAATACTAACTTCAGTTACTGGTCAACAAATATTTACACACACACACACACACGTACGCACACACCTATAGATTTCATTAAAATTTTAACAAAATTTACTGAGAGTATTTTGTATCTCTCTCTATTATTTGGATAAATAATATTTTTTCAAGATGTAAAAACATTTAAACAAGAGTTAATGTTACAATCTTAATACAACACAAATTATATTGGAAGAGAAAGAGAAAAAAGAGAGATTGTTATTTTTTCTCTATTCTTCCAATTTTTTCCCGAGTCCTGCCACTTTTCGTCTTTTCTGAGACGTTTAAATAACGACGCACGTCGAGCGGGTAAAAGGTGAAGCCCGTCATGAGCGTCTTATAGGATACGTCAAACAGCAACGAAATTTGACGGAAGAGGGGATGCGACTTGCATTTTGAGAGAGAGAGAGATGGACAGAAAGGAGGGAGAATGAAGGGACGTAACGATAGCAATCTCAAAAATGTCGATCACGCACCGTGTCGGCAATGTGTACTTCGGTTGACGAGTATTCGACTGACAGGATGCACGTTAACAGCAATGACAGGCGATCGATAAATTTTAGTCTCATGCAAAATTATGTAAATCTTTTTGTGACACACACACACATACATACACGCGCGCGCGCGCGCGTATATGTGCGTCTGTTAGATCGTTCGATGCAACATTGTTCGATGCAACATCGTTGGTGCGCGGGAAGCGAGAAATTAATGTTCTGCACGCGCGCGCGCGAAAAGCTTCCCTCTCACAGTTCGCGCTCATAGCCGTAAAAATATAATACGCTGTCCGTCGTAATGGCATCCCGGTGGGGGTCCTAACACGACATCGATTAGTATCCATTAAACCTTTGCACCCCGACATATCGACGCCCGTGTATGCCGTGCGTATGGCACAACGCGAGAGAGGTTGTCATGGTTTTGCGCTGGATATTGGTCTGATAGATCAGCTATTGAAACTAGTGCAATTTTCGGCGAGTTCAGATTTCGATATCCCGAATCACGAGAAAATAATTTTTTTTTTTTTGTGTTCATAATTTATAACATGGAACGTCGCAAAGTTACGATTGAACCAACTTTTAGCCTCGACTGCTGTTAACCGAAGATTTTTACGTTACCGATTTTCGGAATATCTACAATAAATTTCTCATTCTATTTTGTACTTTTAAATATTCGTAGTTTGCCGTTCTTTCTGTTGTGCATATTGTGCACAAAAATATACAAATTATACAAATTAATCTTAACCCGTATTTATTAAGCAATAGAAAGTAACAAAGAAAGTTCAATAAACAAACAAAGACAGAAAATCAAATAATTAAATCAAATAAAAGAATCAGATAATTTTATTGAAACATAACACTTAGAAAAAATAGTGTACGTTTTGACTTCATTTAGTCATCAGTCATAAAAATAGGAAAAAAAACATATATGTATATGGTTCAATCGTAATTTTGCGACGTTCCATGTTATAAATTATGAACACAAAAAAAAAAAATTATTTTCTCGTGATTCGGGATATGTAAAAAAAGTAATAAATTGATTAAATAAATTATAGAAAAAAAAACATTGGAAAAATAAAACGAAAAATAATAAATAAAAAAAACATAGAATAGCATAAAGCCACGTCAAAGATCAAACGCGAAATAAATGACATTATTGTAACACAATCCGGTAAAATACAGAATTGAGTAATATAAAATAAAATAAAATTATACATTTCACAAATATAAGATTTTATATTCTAAAAGGATAAATGATTTCTTAAAAATTATAGAAATTGTAGGGCAACTGTTTTCTCGTATGCGCAGCTGCGCCATAAGAACGCACCTGTTCTATCGCCGCAATATTATAATCCCTCAAAATAATTCGTTCAATTTAAAATAATTCGTGACCAATTCTAATTTTCTTGATGAAAAAAAAAAAATGATGGAAATAATCAAATGGCATATCTCGTTTTTTAAAAAATAAATAAAATTTAAGTTTTGTAAAAATATTTCACAAACAAAATGCAAATATCTAAACGTAGCAATTATTTTATATATATAATGTGTTATACAAATACTTTTAATATAAATATAAATAAATAAAATATTTCACAAAAATGCAAACTGAATCAATCATTATGCACGTTAGATACGTTTACATTTCAATTACGTTTACAATTTCAGTCCATCGTAATGTCAATAGACATCCGTACTTCACTTTCGTATTGATGTTGCTCAAAGCTTTCCCAGAAGTTTTCTCAATATCGATAATTTATGTTAGTTCCTACTACCGGAGCTGTACTCGAGCGTTCCCATTCTAAGCTTAAAGCTAACAACACACGGCAAAGCAGATTAATTATCGTAAGATTAACACACACATACACATATGTAAAATACACCGTAAAGATATTTCATCTCCTCGATTCGTCGCCGGTTGACAATGCCACGGAGTGGGTTTTCAATGGCCGAATAACGGTGTCGTCCGGTCCAGTCGCACGTAAAGAAAGGGTTTCTTTGATTTATGATAACGCCGACACGTTGACTGATCCATAAATCACGCGGTGACACGTGACACTGATAGAATGCGAAGAGGAGGTTGGACGTAACTTTCTCGCGAGAGCCCATCGTACACCCCGTTCGGGCTGCACCTTATGCTTTCAATATGCAGCAAGACTGGGCGCGTACACTGATGAAGCAAAACTATGCGAAACTCAAATATTACTGCCTTATCATGTCGCTTAATCGAAAGAAGATCTGTTTAAAAAAAAAAAAACAAATTTTAGTCGAGCAATCGTACAATAGCAATCGTACGAACAAAATTGCTGCAATAAATGTTGTATGTTTACTATTATTTTTGGCAAACAAAATGTTACAAAATGTTACAAACAAACGCAGGCGTTGTTAACATAATTTATATAATTCGCATAACACGAAGGCTTCGTAAATCTATATTAGACAAAGTATATTTTTAATTGTTAAACTGTTAAATAATACTCTCAAAAAATTCCATGACATAATGAATATAATTATGATATAATGAATATAAGTTGTGAATATATTCGACATATAAATAATTAGTAATAATCTAAAATGCATAAAAATTGCTATATCAACGAGACTCTTTTCGAAATTACAAATAAATATTTTTTTTTATTGTTTTAATAATTATTGTTTATTTAATAATTATTTTTATTCACAAGTTACATCATAAAATTTATATTTGATATTAAGAACAAATTATTGCGGAAATTCTGAATAATAAAATATTTTTTAATTAAATTTCACCCTCTCTTTCTCTCTGTCATTCCCATTGTGTGAATACATGTTAACCCTCCTAATAATCCACATGATTGCAGCCTATTTTTTTGTCACATAAAAGTCAACGGTTGAACGATTACATATCATCGACGACGAATATTTCAGAAGAGATTAATCCTGGAACGCGAGGCGCGTTCCGATATAATGATGACAGAAATTTTCACGAAAGAATGTTTTTTTTTTTTGTTTTTTTTTTCGATAAAAATTTCAACGACGCTCTCGTTACCGCGCGAAACTGAGCCTCCAAAGTGAGCGTAATCGCGCGAGACGTGTTATCACTCGCAAATACGGGCGGTCCCGGTCGGGCGCCGATCCATCACGCGGTGATTGATGGAAAAGCGAAATCGTTAAACGCGCAAAATTACTTGGTTAATCGAGCGAAATGCACGACGCGCGCGCCCGCCTCGGCGAATGACAGATGAGAGGTCCGTCGAATATCGACGTTTCCGTTGGGATCGCGCCGCGCGATTCCGCGCGCTATCCCGACGACGAGACGAAACCGCCGTTACAAGATAATCCGACGGCGTCAGCGATACGCGTTAATCAGTCCCCGGCGCGGAGCAACGACGCGCGAACTCCATTCGCGGTGGAGGGCACTCCGAGAATAAACTAACGACACGTCCGCGCGCGCAAGAAGATGGGCCGGTGGACTAACAAGCCAAAAACGAACGGCAGATTTATTAATTTCTCGAGGCGAGCAATCCGTAGAATCATGCGTTGTTGCGCTTAGCAACGAAGCGTTAACTCGTCCTAGCGCATCAATCTCACTCGGATCTGCACGGCGATAAGCGCGAGGGATTTAGAATGTTATCTCCAAAAGCGCATGCCAACGGAGCAAGTTTAAATATACACCGGGATCCCCCTACCGTAGAGAAAAATACTCAGGAATCTCTTATCTTTGATTACCTTCGGATTACATCTTTTTCTTTTAAATTATATATAAAGACACACAGAAAAAGAAAGAGAGAAAGAGAGCGAAGAAATGTTGAAAAGAAATTGATACCGTAATTCGCGTTTTACGGTCAAAATAAAAAATGTGCACTTTCAAGGATTAAGGATGTCTGAATTTTGAAAAGATTCGATGGTGACTATGGAAATCTGTCAAAAATTATGATTATGTAAATGTAATCATCTACATGTCCATTTCGCGTTCTCTTTTCTTCACCGTGCAACGGCGAATCATTTCTAATTATTTACGGCAAATTTAAGGGAAACTCAAAATAACTCATCATTCCGATTCCGATCTCGAGCAGCTCGCAGTAAAACAAAGAAGCTGGTGCGAAGAGGGCAAAAGCTCTCAAGAGTAATAAAGTCGATACCGTTATGCACACAGTATGCATGGAAAATATTTACACGCTCAACACGCCCATGTGCGATATTAACTGTAGAAAAAAAAACACGAGTTTGCCGTGCGTGGGGTGGCCTTTATAAATATTTACGCAAAAACGGGAATTTGTCCAACCTACGTCCCGCGTCGACGTTACTGTCATGTGAAGAAGATCGAGATCCTCGCGCGCGCGTGTATGCACTCGGGCACATTCCGCGAGTGTTGCCGTTCTCCGTGATCGGAATTAATTCTACTCCGACATCCCCGACGGAACGATCGTGATCCTTGGACTTTTCCAGCATTTTTTATATTCCTCGCAAACGTTCGATCGCGATGACAGGAGAGAGGAGGGAATGCAATGCATAACGCGAGTTGTACCTACGAGTCAAATGGCGAAAACGACGAAATACCCGAACGGAGAAAATATCCGAAGAGCCGAAGAGGAAGGAGGGAGGCTGCAAAGTGCACGACGTCGTTGACGGCGTTCAATGGAAAGTCTACCCCACTGAAGACTAATAGTACGGCGAATGTCTGACTGGTAGCAACGGTTTAATATCGAAGAGCCAGTGCAGACATCGCACATGCTCCCAGATAAGATGAAAAAGGAAAGAAGAAAAGAAAGAATGTAAAAGATAACGCAAAAGACGAAGAAAGAACGTCATCCGTTGTTTGCGCCAGTAAATTATGCCGGCTACGTTCCTAAATTCTGCTCTCGCTAGTGTGCATTATTATTAACGTTATCACAAAAAATAAAGTAGAAAATAATGAATGTCGAAGATATCTAAAATATAAGAGAGGAAAGAAATATCGATGGCCTAGCGATTTCTTTGCGGGAAAAGATAAGCTTAAAAGTCAGTTGTTGACTGATTACGAACACTGTCGTGAGAAAAATGCAAAATAAAATTGAAACAAATTACGAAAAGATTTTTTTAACTTTTTCGATATAATCTTTTCACGACTTCAGTGACTATGTTTTGTATATTTGTGTATTAAAATGTATTGTTTACTTCGTTAATTTTATATAATGTACATAAGTAGCTCCAAAAGTTTTCACAAAATCGTATAAAAACATATAATTAATTTTTGAATTAATTTCTTTATTGTTATTTCTCGAAATACTCTCCGTAATGAATGCATTCGATGAAATTAATCATCAAAGGATTTTGTCCGTCTTTTTAGAGGCCTCAGACACCAGATTTGCAAAATGCCATCTTGCTTTCGGAGTTACTCATGTACATTTAAAAATCTATTTAATATCACCTGTTTTTTCAACGAGAAATTATTAACCAAAACTTTTAATAGAAGTGATGTAATTAAAAGCATTTTCCATTATTGAAAAAATTTATTTGCTACATAAAGACTCAAATAGTCTATTTTAATACTAGATATTTAAGTAAAAAAAATCAAGATCTGAAATAACTTTCAACAGATATAAATAACGACTAGGATATTACGCTTCATTATTCTACAGTTCTATTATTCTCTCGACCTTGCGATCTCGTTAGCTATTAAAGTGGAAGGCACAATTTATTTTCAAAGGTTTCTTGAATTAGTTATTCAGCCTATTTATAGCATAGCTAAGCTCGACTCCAGCATATTCAAATTGAATGAATAGCTTTGATTAAACGGCTAAATGGACGAAACGAACAAAGTACTTGAGATAATTAAGAACGATGCTTTTTTAACAATTCTATTATAATTGCCATCGATATCCATCAGTCTGCCACGAAAATACAAATCAAAGATATAAATCATCGGAGTTCTTTCTCCGATAATTAAAATCGCGTTTTCCAGCGTTCATGAAAAAGAAGAACAATACTCTATTTTATATATATATATATATATATTATCGACGAATTGTACATGAACGCATATTTATGAAGAGAAACGAAGCAAGGGTTCGAGAGATTACATCGATTCATTTCGTTCACATTGTCTCTTAACTAGCGATGACTAGTTTTGCCGAATTGTGTGTGGCGCATAAGAAATTTTTACAACAAATTTTGTATGAATATTTGGTATTGCGAGATAGAATCCATCAGATTAATTGTGACACTGCAATTTATCATTAATGTAATCAACAATTATTATAAAAACCGAATAAAAACAAATCTTTACAGTAATTAAGAGAAAAATAATATATTTATTTTAACTATTTATTTTATTTCTGCATCGCAAAGCATTTCTTTTATATTTATTTATACTCTCTTTTATTCGCTCTCTCATCAAATAAAAACTCTCTATTCCTGTATTAAGCATTGTCACTGATATATTGTATAAAAGTATTTAAAATTGTGTTTAAATTAAATACACATTCCAATATAAGTTGAAAAGAAAACATATTTTTTGTGCACACATAATAGCATAAACTCATTATTTTATTACGCTTCGAAAATTTCCCTTTTATCTTTAATAGCCAAGGCTCTTTTCAATTTTTCTCTAAAAATCTCAAAAATGCATATTATAAGTTTGGCCGCATTAGCGTATATTCGACTTTAAACTGCCGTTAAGATATTAATCCAAAGTGAGACCATTGTTAAAACACACGTTCGCGAACTGGTAAATGAGAAAGAGAGAGGGAGGCGAAGGGAGAAAGAGGCAAAGGAATTATGAATATTTGTGCAGGTGGGTGAAACGAGGGTCGCAGACAAGAATGCGTTCCGATATTAATTAATGGAATGCGTCTTGCGCGCAATATTTGCTTGAATACAATGGCCGGGTTAATCGAAACTCGCGCTCGCGTTACGTGTCCTGCAGCGAGACACTGTGTGCGCTTTATCCACACACACACTCGTACGCAACTCTCCCTATTTACTTTGGTATATGTACGCACCGCCGACCGGATCTTTAATATAGAATATTATGGCAGAGGATGTACATTCATGCTTATCCAGCATGGAAACAGGTGAAACCGAATACAGAGAGATGAGTTACGCTAATCGCCGCTGGTCTCGTCTCGCGATATTTAGCGAACGCTCCGTGTCGTTTCTCATCATGATTATCATCGTTTTACAATTTGTTAATTTTAATGTGCTAGATACTCTGATATTATTGATAGTAATAAATCTTAAACCGAGAATCAGCCAAAATAAAAAATCTAATTTAATTCGAGTATCAATCTTTTTAAATATAACTATGGCAAATTCTTAATTAAAATATATTTAATCAGGGATGAATCATTTCAGACTTTCAAACTTCAAAATTTTGAAATATGTCTTGTTTAACTGTGATCAAAATACTTGATTTCATTTTCATTTTTTGCTATTCCCGATAATAAGTTCGTTTAGATACGAGTCTTATGTAAGCATCCTTTTATTTCTTTCTTCTATATGTGCATACATGGCGCATAGTAAATTAACAAAGAATGTGAACGGTGCCTTGAAATGACACACGCATATGTAATATCTTGTACATATACAGAGTGAGCAAAGAGTATCGGAGTTTAATATCTCAAAAACAAAACATTTTGAAAAAAAATGTTTGATACAAAAGTTGTAATGTTTCATCAAATGCATTAAACGACAATATTCTTGAAAGAGGATTCTGATCTTGAAAGGCAAGTATGAAAGAGCTTTCCAAATCAACTTTAAATAATGCTAATGGATAATGCGGTATCTGAACTTTATTAACCATATCTTAAAAGTACTTATCCCCAAAAAAAGTCTCATTGTAGTTTTTTAAAAAAGCTGTCGATATCAATTATAACAATATTGAATAAAAAAATGGAGGTTATCTTTAAAAAGTTGATTTTGAGAGTTTCTTCATATCCGCACTCAAGAAAATGGGAATTGCCATATGATGAAACCCTAGGATTTTTATATGAGACATCTTTTTCTCAAATTATCTTATTTTCCAGATATTCAATCGATCTGATTACTGTTTGCTCACCCTGTATATCGCGAGCTATTCTGGCATATTCTCGGCAAACGTGAAATATTATAATTATCAAGTCCAGAGAAAATTATTTTCAAATCTATGATGTGTCTCTCAATAAATTCACGTGCCTCTCGTCTTAAAGATACCCGCGATCCTGCGCTAATTGCACATGTGCATTTTCATTCTACGGACGACTTTTAGCTTGGGGAGTTTCTTAGAACGTTTCTAATCTCTCGTGCATTTTACAATCCTAATTCGACAAATAATACTACGCTACTGTCACGAGTTTATCCCGTTCCCACGATCAACAGCGCATCTTGCAGGCAATTTGTTATGTGTACCATGTTCGCGTAATGACACGACACTGCTGCATGAACAGAAGTGAACGAGATGTACACGCGTTAACGAACACAGTTTCCGCGGCGGAAATAAAATGAATGTAAGAGGAAACAGTTCGCGCGGAACGCCCGGTACGATAATCGCCGTAACTTATAAATGGCAAATAACTGGAACGGGCGCACCGTTGAAATCTTACGCGACTAGTATTAATAGCCCCTATTAACGATCGAGATAATTTAAATGTCTCCTGCATTCCGCCGGAGCGAAATCCATTATCGGCTTTCAGCTTTATTTTCGAATGTAATTAATTCCATACCGAAATCTCGAGAAACGCGAATAGACGATTAAATTGAGGCTTTTCGTAATCAATTGATTGGAAAAGAATTGATTGAAGACGGTTAGTAGAATTAAAGATGGGATTTTCTTGGGAATTCTGGATAACGTTCTAAGAGTTCCATGGATAATTGTAATAATAGTGGCTCAAATTGATTCTGATGGAGACAAAAAAGTTAATACCAGTTTTACGAAGACATGAAGGAAGAATATTTTTAATCGCTGGGACTTTTTTTTTAAAACGGATCATGAACTCTAGAATTATTTGGGATAGATAAAAAAAAGAGAGAAAGAATCAAAAACCTTTATCATACCGACATTATGAAAATAATGTAAAAATCTCACAAAGGGATGTTTGTTAAAATCGCAAATCTGTAAATAAGAGAGAGAGACAATTGGATGTGAGAGATTAACTCCGGATGATCGGTTTTCATGCGGGACATGGGGACGTACGCGTCTATCATCGTTTACCGAAATTTGTTGACGGAGTTAATATTTATTTTCGAGGGGAAACACGGTGCAACTCAAAAAAATCGTTACCGTTCACCGTCGTATTGATGTTTTCGCTATTAAACGCTGTGATCGATCGTAAACAAAATCGTATAAATAAATAAAAAATTGAATAAAATAAAAAGTCTAATTTTTACTTTATTCGTTTTTCGTGATGTAAAATAAAAACACAAACCGGAATGCATGAGACTACACAACAAATAAACTATATATTCACACAAGGGATGAAACACAATGCGTACAGATTTGCGATTTATTACAATTATAATGTATAATAAAAATTTTAATGAACTATAGAATGAATATCATGCTGAAACATACATTAATCGATTAATCTTTATTTCATAATATATATTTCAGTGAATATATAATTCTATTCAAAGAATTCTTTCGGCCATACCAGATATTTGATTTGGCCATGTCAATTATAAGAGAATGATTTCTTACTACAATTATTACAAATTTACTTAAAAAATAATGAGTACTAATGTAATAATCTTCAAATAATAACTAAAAAATTATGAGTTTTAATTTTATAATTTAGTTATAGATAATTCTATAATCTAGTTATTTAATTCTATAATTTAATTCTATAATAAATCTATAATAAGTTATCAAGATATAATCGATCACAAAAAATTAGTTTTTATCCTTTTTCTTAAAAATAAAAAAATCACATACCTAGACAATGAAGAATAGAGGATTCTATGGAAAGTTCCGTTACGCATAATCTGTAGAAATTCTGTGAAAGTCTGAAAACATTTTACAATCAACATTTTTAATATTTTGTTTAAACGTATCTATAATTCTTGCTTATTTCGCTTGACAATTCATTAGCAAAATATCTTGTCAGAGTGTTTAAATGATACTGCTACTTTCTATATCCCTTTATCTGTCTCTCTCTCTCTTTCTCTATTTTTTATTAGCTAAAAAAATTTCTAATATTTCTTAGAAGATAAATTGCTTGTAAATTTTTTATCTTTCATAAACTTTTTATCATGTAAAAATCACAGTAGTTTCCTATCTCGATGGTAACTTTCGGTAAGATCCAAACCATCGTCATGGATCGCGTTGCGGACACCGGCACGTAGCGCTATCTGTTGTGGCGCGCCGAAACGAGATGGTACGGAAGCCGCCGCTCAGTGCGTCGCCGGATGACGTATTGCCGTCGCGACGCTCGCGTTTAGTTCGATTAGGGACTCTCTGATAAGAGTTTGGCAATGAGATGATTTTCAAAATCCTGCGAGAAAGAAAAATATATGACAAAGAAAGAGAAGCATATATATTATCTTTCTCTATACATGCTATCTCATAATTTATGTCGTATCTTTCCGTCTACCAATACAGCACAGATCATTGCTGCAGCAACATTTCTGCAATATAGCTGAAAATCTTTACCCGAATAGAGCGTCACTCTATCCTTGTTTTACGTCTAATGAACGATAAAGATAGAATGATATCCTAGCATACTCGGGTAAACTTTTCACAGTCCAGGATGAACCCATTGACTGACCATAAAAGAATATATATTTGACCACTTTTGATTTGATCTGACATTTTTCGTGAACTATCAAAATAAGCAGATCATTGCAGCTATATTGCAGCAATATTTGTAACGTTACAACTATATTGCTCACTATGCGGCTAAGTAGCAATCTAATGTAATTGGTTGGATCTAAAGATAAGAACTAACACATCACATTTGAATGTTACTTAGCTTAGTAAGCGATTGTGCTCCTAGATGCACCCATTAGAGGATCTCTAAGTTCGATGTCGACGACACGAAACCGCGACGACCGGAAGGGAAGCATCGAACGCATCCGGAGAGAAAAGGGAAGAGAAGGGGGTGAGAGAGAGCAAGGGGGGAACCTTGTGCGTCGCCATAGTTTCCTGTTCGCATTATGCGCGTGACGTGTACAGCGGATAGAGCGAATTTTGACGTAAGGGAAGTGGAAGAGAAAGAAAAAAGAAGAAAGATAGAAGCTGTGCACGCGGGCGTCCGTGCGTGTGGTGCGCCGGCCAAGCGTACACCGCGGGAATTAGAGCGGTCACCTCCAGCCGGTTCGGAGAACGATTTAGCGTAGGCAGCGAACGTTCGATGTGGAAGCGAACGTTCGATGTGGAAGCCGCGCGAAGATTATTGAGTTTCGCGCAGGATATCTTGCACGCGAATTGCAAAGAGAATTGGAAAGAGACGAACGTGTGTAACGTTACTTGTTGTCGATATGGTATCCTCGAGAGTCCAGAGTCATCGACAAGTATTAGTAATCTTTGACTTATCCACGTTAAAAAGACGTCACAATCCATTTTTCGTAAATCAAATGAAAATCGAGCAGGGGAATGGACAATTGCATTATCCGTTA
>JANQDE010000028.1:1668880-1688880 GCA_037157785.1 Cephalotes varians
CTTTGAAAAAAAGTCAACTTGGATGAGACTCAATTGCTAAAGTGTAAAAAGTCGAAACAGTTGTAGCAAATAGTGATTTTCTTGATATTTTCGACAAAGTCGCCATAAATTCTAATATATTTTAATCTAACATAATAAATATTTAAAAATGTAAAAATTGTTCGATATTTTTGGAGATATTTTTAGATATCTGTCAATATTTGAATTCTGCAAATTATTTAAACTTTCATATATCCATTAATAATACGCAAACGAATTAAATGCACATGTCATAAAATAAAAAAGATAATCTACAAAAAGCTAAATGATAATATTGTGATAAAATATGAATCGTGGAACAACTACTCGTAACTTTTCCCCCGTTGGAGACGCGACGTACGTTCTATCACGAGATTGAAGAATCTTTGTAAGAGCGGCGTTTCAATAGCACAATGGACGACGTTGGCGGTGCGTACTTTCATCGCGGTCTTACGACACAGTTACCGCAGCATGCGCTTCATAATGAACGAAATTGCCTCAGATTTCCACAGAGATTCAAGAGTTATCGAGATTCAAGAAGCGGGAAATGGCGACAGGCCGGCCTTGACATCCTCGCAAGGTCCATTGGATTTAGCCTGCTACATTTATACGGCAAGGCCGTCGCGATGTACCCTCGTGCTTAATTACGCATACGCGCCGCTTTTCCGCCGAGCGTGCGTCATTAATCGACCGATTTCAATTTCACGCGTTGCAACTCGTTCTATTTCTCTCTCTCTCTCTCTCTCCTCGCGTGCCGTATCGTCCGTGATAAAGTCGTTGCGCCGTCGTTGCGCATTCTTGGAAAATGCGTGGCACTTTATTTACACGATTACAGCGCGGGCAGAAACGATTAACGCGCGCGGTCCAAGTGCGCGGAGAAACGATTCGCAGACACGCGATATCGAGGCTCTCTTCGAACGTAACAGGATCAGGCGAGACTAGAAACGGCCGATCATCGTTTCTCTTCGAGAATCGACCGCCGTTCGATTCCCGTCGGAAAAGACCATGCACCGTTTATACTTTTGAGTATCTAACGGAATCTCTAAACGGATTCTTCGGATTCTAACGACATCAGAATTTTCACACTCTAATAAACGTGAGATAATCCGGTTTCGTCGCATTTTTTTTTTTCGTCGTGTTTTCTTCGTCAGTTTGATTTCGAGATAATTTCTTCTTAATAATTGGATATCTTCTATCGGACATTTTTGTATTTAGCTTCAAATGTCGTCATAATAAAAAAAAAAATCAAAATTTAATAAAACTTTAATAAAATCTTAAATTCGATTTCTATGTAAACATGAAAAAATAATTACTGTGTTTATTTTAACTGTATTTCAAAATATGACGAGATAAAATTCAATGGAGAACGGATGGAGAATAAGATTTTATCATTTATGTTCTATTATATTTTAGGGTTTCGATCGTTTAGAAATTATTTAGAAATTATGAATCACAATAGCACGACAGTGAAACGTTTGGTTCGAGCATTCCAATAATATAATAATAAATTCCAATAATAGAATTCCTCCGAGTAAGTCGGTGGATTCTAACGCGAACATTATAACGCAATAGTTCGCCGCGTTAAATAAATCTCCACGATGCTCTCCTAAAATCAATATCTGACATCAACACGTTGATGAAGCTAAATTAGTGCTACGCATACCGCGGCAATGTGCATTAACCAAGCCATTGTTACTGTCTGATCGTCCGCGCCCGGTAATTACTCTGACGAATTTGGTTGGACGTAGACGTACATAAATATTTCCATTATTGCGCGCAACCTACCAACGATCGTCGCCAATGTAATTCGACTGGATGCAACTGGCTCAAGGCACATTTCTGCCAAAGAAGCATTCTTTTTTTTTTCTTTCTCTAGCGGATATTACATACCGCTTTAATCGCGGTAACCGCAATTACAAGCGAGTTTTCCGCTCCACGATACGAGCAAGACATTAATTAGAGGTAACTTTTATTGCGCGACTGTCGGTGCGAGGTAATTTGCGCAGTTCGTTTCCAATTAAAAAAAGAAAAAACTAAATTTAGTTGCGAAATACTCGATGAAAAAATACATATAGAGCAGAAGAAATATCTTGCGGGCTTTGTCGCAACTGTACATCGTAGAATTCATATGTACACTTTGATTCGAATTATGATCTAGTAACTTATCGCATTTGCAATGTAAAAAATATTTTTTGGATGCTGAAATATATTTAATATATATAATAAAATTTACTGACATCAAGAAAACTTGTTGCGACATTAGTCTCACCAACATTGATTAAAAAAAAAAAAATTAAAAATAATGAAGTCTTTCTGATTGAACACCCCAAAATAAACAGAGACGAAATTCTTGAATTAATTCAATAAAAATATCTAATTTGTTCAGTTAACAAAGATTTCAATCAGCGTAGATACACGTGTCAGAATTTCCGGCGTAGGTATCGAGTTCTATGATTTAAATCCACCTCGACTCTACGCTGTCATCGTCCAAATTCAAATTAGGATCGGTGCGCGGATGGAATACGAAAATCCCGCGGTTTTACGCCGCATTTCCGAACATTTTCGATTTCCCTGAGTTTTACAAGTGACCCCTGATCGATTTTCGATTCCGCAGACGTTTCGTTTACGTGAATGCTCGCCCTTTTTATCTCGACGAAAGTGCACGCAATTCTCGCGTAATTTCGCTCTTATCAATTCAAAGAAACACGAAGCAAACACGAACGAGCTAGAAGTCTTGCAGTCGCGACCGTGATACGGTGGAGAAATAAATGGAAAACGAGGCAAAGCCTTGCAATTCGGTTGGGAGCATACGGAATAGAAGCCGTTCCCGGTATATTGAACGCCATCGAATTACATCGGCGATATAAATACAGAGATCTGATGGAAAGAAAACGCATTTTTTTAAACGTACAGATATTTTGCATCCCTCTATGTACTGTAACTTAACTTTAAATACATAGACGCGAGCCAGACGGCTGCGATGGAATCGGAAATAATCGAGTCAACTCTTTCCGTACATCGGGAATATCGAGTGAATTTTTTTCCACCGTTAATTTCCATATCGCCAGACCAGTCTCGTCGGTGCTCTTCCCGGTTCATACTGTTCATAACGCTATTTTTTTCTTATGTAAATCGCAGCCTCACTTTCGTCACGAAAAAAAAAGAGATCGCATGAACAAAACCGCGATCAAATATTGCCACAGACGATGTGTTAATTGAATAAATAAATTTTCATTCTTCTGAACATTTCAATTAGTTCTATAAATTTCTTCTTAATTCAGTCAATAAAATAAAGTGTCTTTTATTTGTTCAATTATTATCAATGATTAAACTGCGTTAAATTACGTGCGATAAACGTATAAACATCGAATATAATATCACTTTAAAGAACAATTTCTTTAAAAAATTCCTGTTCATTTTTTATAAATTAATAGAACTGTTTCCTGTAATCATGCGTTAGTTTAAACTTTTTTATCTTAAATTTGAAATATTTTATGCTGTTAATAAGAAAAAATATATTTCTTATATGTAAAATATAAATTACAAATAAAATTACAGATGAAGAAGATCAGATCTGAATTGCTAAAATTTCTTATATTTTTCTATCTTTTCGAATTCCGTTGAATTATTTCGATAAATTATTATTTATCACGCTGTATTTTCAATGAAAACAACTGCAAAATTACTGTTTTAGAATTAAAATGATTATCTTTTGGCTGAAAAATAATCAAGACACAACAAACACGGAGCTAGATAAAGAGAGAATTTGTTTCTAGGTTGTTCGGGTAAGTTATAATAATCTTCTTCTTTCTCTTAAGTCGATTTTTGTAACTTTTGAGAACTAATTCTCAACGGTTTTAACTTTTATCCATTGCGTAATTATATCTTCCAATCACGTTCCTTTATTACCCTTCGTTCGTTCACTAATCCGTTTACCAAACTTCAGATCCTGGCAATATTTCTGAAGTTTGTTCTTTGAGTCTCGCAACTAAGAAAGATAATCGATGAAAACTCGTCTCGCGCTTTAAATTCTTTGGCAACGTAATAATACAATTCGTAGCGCTGGAACGACATAGAAAGTGTGTATCAAGCTAGGAATAGCACAATGCTATGCAGAAGTTTGAAACTCCCGAATTGCAAAGGGTTCGTACGTATGAATGTGCTTTCGAGTTTTCATCTAACTCGACGAATTCAACGCCGGATTTAGAACCGGATGTCGACATTCGATGTTCTGAGCGTTAACGATTTAAACTTGATTAAAATGACTAGCACCTCGATGACGCAATCACGTATCCTGAATTATGATTGCTTGATAACATGCAAAATGAATAGATAGTATCACAATATAATCAGACTTACATTCTATACATAAACACACGATGTAATAATAATTTTATATTAATATTATTCCATAATCAGTGAAATAATTTATTAAAATTAAAATATTTTCAGAAATTTATACTTTGATTTTTAATATGCGGGAGAATTCTCTCAATAATTATTTTCTTTTCTTTTTGAATCACATTACGTAAACAAAAATTAATCCTTTCATAATTGGACAGATTAAAATGTGTAAATGAAAAATTCTAAAATAAGTTACAAAAGACCAAGAATTAAACAGGCAAAAGTATATCGTCTGCAAATGAAAATGTATCTTCAAAATATAACGAATAATCAAAAGTATGATTTCCTGGTTTCAATTTTGATCTCTCATCACAAAAATTGAATAAAACGCACAATCGAACAGGTGTCTTACCGTTACAAGAAAACGTAACGGTAAGACATCTGCCTTCTATCTGTTTTCTCCGTTACATACATGCTATATGTATCCGTTTTATAAAATTCGAATTCACGCTCGATCATTTATAAGATATTACGATTGCGTCAGGAAAAATGAAATAAATTGCTCGAAGAAGAAATAAAGCTAGATATATCCGAACGAATCAAGATGCTTCCGACAACAGATATGTATTCTCAACTAAACTTTTCCCTCTCAATCATTACCTACGAGTCGCCGAACAGCGAGCGAGTTATTTCTATTATGTAAGATTATTGAAATGCGTGAAATTGGATAACGAAGTCAATCTAGAGATAGATGTACGTTATACTGTATAATGAAACAAGATAGCATTCTTCTTGTATCATATACATATTGCATTTGGATTTGAATATCACATTTTTTTATTTTCACATATGAAAATTTAGATTATATTATAAATAGATATTCTAGTCCATCAGTTATTTGTGTATAATTTTAACAATTAAATCTTTAACTTATATTACATATTTAGTAGAGAGATTTCTCGGGAAGAATTAGAGACACTATTAGTTGCTTTGACTTTTCGACTTTTTTCTCTGACAAAGTTTTGTACGCAATCTAAAGTTTCTGCTGATTTATTTAAGATCAAACAAAAAATGAGATTTCCTTACTTCTTTCTACGCGCAAACAAAATTTCAGAATTTATAAAACACCCTGCACTTTTTGCAAAATTCACGCTATGTAAAAAATAAATTGCATGGCATTAAAAACTTAAATGAGCTCATACTTATGATACGTCTTTTTTAAAGTTTAGAATATCGCAAAACAGCAAAAATTTTAAATCAATTTTTAAAAGAAAATTTCTCTTTCTTAAGTAAAATACATTTTATGAATATAAGAAAATTAAAATATGTGTAAAATGATTATTTCCATTATCACAAAATTTTTAACACTTGTAAATTATTTAACATCTCTCTCTTTCTCTATCTGTTTCTTTCTCCTGATCTCTCTACGCATGAATACGGAGAAACAAACGTGTACGCACGCTTCAAGAGAACGGATGCGAGCAAAAGAGTTCTTATAGCCAGCGGCTAGGTCGTTTCTCGACCTTGCCGAGCGGGATTCCTTAGATGCGAAGAAGTTTGCCATTTTTATCGGTCGCTTACTTCTCCTTTTATTGTTCCTTCCTCTCTATATCGAATTACGTATAGAACTATTGGATAAAACAAACGCTTTCTTGAATAAACAGGAAATAGAAGCACACAGTCAATTTCTCTTTTGTAAATTAATAATTCATTCAACAAATTTTCGTTTCAACAAATATCAAATATAAATTAATCAAATAAATCGCATATTGATATATCCGGATATGATATATTCAAATAAAAAAGCAGTTCACGAACTGAATAAAATATTGATGAATTCATAAAAATATTAATAACTTGTCGTTTGGAAAAACATGTACGTTTTCTTTTTCTTTGTGTTGTTACAATATTTCGTTTAATCATTAATTTAAAACGATATTTCTCGTTATATTTTAGTTTTAAAGGATCTTGCTCCCAGAATATTTATTCATTCCTGACGTCAGTCTAGTTCGAGCATTACTTTGCAACTCGCGAATGCGTTTACTGAAACCGCGCTTGCACTCTCGTCGCGAATCGCGAAACGTTTTCTTAAAAAGAACGGCGATCAAGACGCGGCATTTAAATGCCAGTTCAAGCGGTGAAGGTCCGTTATACGGTCGTGTTACACGATAGAAATAAAATAAATGTAAAGGAAAGGACGATCGAGATAACCAGGTTCAATTGGATCGAGGCAGAATTATCGAGTTCAATTTCAGTTCATTCGACAAAAGTGTTTCTCTTTAGGAAAACAGTTCATGCGAATATAATGCACTGTAATACAAGTAGGATTCAATAGAAGAAAAGTACGAATAAAAGCGAATTTCTTTCAAAAACAACTGCTCGAGTTCCTATGTCTTCTTTCACGAAGCTACAAAATCGATAATATCAGATGATTATGCGAAAATATATCGAGTAATCATTTAAACAGTAATATTATAAATTCCTTGACACTATAAAGGTTATTAATCACGAATATTAAAATTATCATTAAAGACCAGCTCAAAAACATGCTTTTTCTTGCTGAAGCAATCCTTTTCCCATCTTTCATCCTCTTATTTTTGTTTATCCGTCAAACCGCGCGTCTCTCATTTCCGTTCGGACGAATCAAACGAGAGTATTCGATTTCGCGGCTAGCCAATGTTGCTTTTTCTCATAGCCGTATCTCGGGTAAAATGTAAATGTGTGTTAGCTTTTTATAGACAAGTGAAACGAGAAACGCAGAAAATCGACTCGTACGTCCGCTTGAAATTTGTTCGCGAGGTTTGATCGCTAACTCGAGATCTGTTCTTTACAACTTTAGTGTGGTGTATATTCTTTACTCTCGTTGCGGTGTATATTTGAAGTTTGGCGAAAGCAAGAGAGAAAATTTTAATGCAATTCAATGCAGCGAGAAACAGGTTTATTAATTCGCATTGATATATATACAGTTTTTATTTTGAAGGAAATTTCTTTATAAACTGTTAAGTTAGCAGTAAAATTTTATTAATTAATTTTATTTTACTATACTTATTTTGTCTTAATTAATAAAAATATTTTTATTAATTAAGACGAAACAAATCATGAAGAAAATAAATTAAAAATTTCTTTTATATCATTTCTCCGACTGCAATCGGATCTTTTTTGATACAAACGAAATTTCACTTCTCTGAAATAAAGAAAGTCTAACCATATTTAACATTTGAGTACAATATTATTTATAATTTTAATAATGTAATGTGATAGAGAAAAGTGATCCTGAACTTTTTCAAATTTTTTGAAAGTTTAAAACAGTAAAAAAAATTTGAGCTGGACAAAAGAGATTCAGATTGCAGACGAAGGAAATAAAAATGACTGCAAACGAAGGGTTAAATGTCACAGAAATTAAATTTTCTTAAAAATAAAGTATAAATAAAAGAAAAGGTCGAGAGTTAAATCGCTCCGCAGTACAATAGTGCAGAGTTAATAAAATAGCTGAAACGAGCTCTTCACTTCAGTTAACTCCGGTAGCTGAATCAACTACGCGCGCGAAACAACAGTTAGATGACGGAACAAGAGAAGAGCACAGAAAATTTAGATTCACAAAGCAGATTTGTAACAGTTGGTGAAAAGGTAGGGTGACTCAAACGTTTTCAAACGTTTCGACTCGCTTCGATTTATTCTAACTGCAGTCGCCAAGAAGCGATTAGTGCTTTCATGATTAATCATTATACTTTCTCTAAAACGCAAGTTTTTACCTTTAGCCCCATTCTGTCCATAAATAAATTTAATTATATTTAATGGTCGTGTATTCGATTTTAGAATGTATTGACTTTGTTAATTTTCTTTGTCTTATAGATTTCCATTGTAAATAGATCGTTTATTTTTATTTATTTATATAACAAGAATATACAAATAATAATTAAACTTAATACTTATTTTATGTCTATCTATTTAAAATCTGTATATTATATTTAGAGAAAGTCGGATTCAGCTATTTATTATGCGTAAACAGGTATCGACATCTACTTTCAACATCGCGTTATCTTGTCTTGAGTATATTATTGACAAATAAAAAGTATAATTAAAAATTTAATTTCATAAATCTCGACAGAGAAATTTAAATCTGTATTCACTCTAAAATACGAATCATAGCAGTCTTAAGCGAAATATCTCGTTCAATTGATGTCAATGCGCATATAAATCGACATCAAAAGAGCGCAAATCGCGACCGATTTTACGATTCTAATCGGCGCATCGGAGATATATTTGAAAGGGAAATCGAGCATACGACACGCTTCAAACATATTACCCGGATGATCGGCCAGCCAGTTTCACCTCGTTGTGATTTGTAACCGCGAACAACACGCCACTCTTAGCCGGCAAATTTCTACTTTTATTTATGTCGACAAATTGCTTAATATCTCACATGATACTTGAGAAAAAAACAAATGCCTGTCTTACCGCCTGAATAATATAATACTAAATACAGTAAATGGCGATCATAGAATGCTCGTGTTGAATATTCAAATAATATAAATATTCAATGTATCTGAATGTATCATTTAAGTAATATTAATTTCAATTAATTAATTAAGATTGTAATAACATTTTTTGTAAATATATAATAAACTTAAAAGAAAACATTGTTTCATGTATTTACCATTAAAAATGCTGACTACAAATCCTCTTTACGAAAAAACTGATTCCATTAATTAAAAATCTGGTAAATTCGACCAGTATGTCTATTTGAAAATGGACGAATCAGAATTCTTATAGAGACCATTACCAGATGAGTTTAATTCTTTCTTGTTAAATATGACTAGAATTTTTTGATGATCGAGCTAATTGTAACGATTAGTTAAGTACACATAATTTCACTGTGAAACACAAAATTTAGTGTTTCTAATATATTATTATTTCAGATGCTATTATATTTTAACAACTGAATGTAACTTCTAGAAATTATATCAAATTCCTGAATTAATTTTTGTACAGGACTAAAAATTATATTATCCCAAGTTACATCTCTTATTTACTTTCATTTTCAATTTTGGGGACTCGCATTCAAAGAATCAGCTTATTAAAAAATCGATAGAAGCTCTTATAATGCTTATTATATCGCGTATTTTACTCTATCTTGTGATTTTTTTTTACTTACGAAAATAGCGTCTATCTACCGATACGGTACGAAAAACGTCTAGTGATAGATAGATAGCTATATATTTATTTTTTGCCTTTTGACTTTGAAAGGAATACATCGATCTTATATATATTACACAGATCTCTAAATATGCAAAATTTAACATAAGTTGTATAATCTAATTTTTTGGGGGAATTTTTATTTCTCTCTGAGCTTATTTTTCCCGATTTACATTGATTTCGTTCTCTTTCCTTATCCTTAAAATTTTTTTCATCCAATTGAAACTCCTTCTTCCTTCTCATCTAGTAACTGAATCACTCTTGTATTATTTTTAATTTCTACTATGCAATTGATAGCTAAATACTCTAATTCAATTTCACCTCAACATAGTCGGCATGTATTTATCTCCTGCTCATGCCAAAATCTATTACGAAGTTTTTTATTTCCACATCTATATGATGTTTAAAGAACTGAATAAATAAAGAACTGAAATCTAGCGATAATTTTGCGTATTTTTATGGCTTCGTTTTTTTAAATTTATATATATTTAGGAATTCCTAATATATATATATAATTTTCTATATCTTCTCTAATTCTCTATTACATCTAGCATCTGTTTTTGGATTTCTAAATCTTTTTCAAACAACTTATTTACTATCTTTTTTTCTTTCTCCCTTAAGTTTTTAACTTCTATTTCTGACATTCCCCATTCCTGCGAAAATATATTTCTCTGTCTAACTCCCATCTATTTTTAATCTATTTTTTCTATTTTTCTAAAACATTCTTTCAGTATATTATTATTCAAATTCACTCTAATTTTTTCTTCAAGTTTAATTACTCTTTTACCTGATTCTATTCTTAGGAGTTGTCCTCTCGTTTCTTCCCTGACTATATATCTTGGAGTATTCCAATTTAATTCTAGCGACCATTTTATAAACGTTTTGTTGATATAATCAAACCATTTTTCTCAGTGTAGACTGCGTCGTCTTACCTGAAACACAAACAAAAAAGAAAATTAATTAACATTCAGTTAATGTTAATTGCTTCAATGTTTCAAATTTCTTTGTCACGTTATTTTAATGTTAGCGCAGTTTGCTTTAACCCGTCTCTCAGTCAAGGAAGTCCCGTTTCTGGAGAGAAGTCGGTCAATGTTTACTATCATCATTATAGCAGTAATCCAATTAACTTAATATCCGATATATAATAAGCTCACTAGAGGCTAAAAGATCTTCAAAGAATAACAAAAATAAATTTCCCCGTATGAAAATATTGTATAAAATAATTTTCACATAATTATAAATTAGCAAAGAAATACAGTTGTTATACAACAATTGTTGCAAATAATAATAATTTAATAATTTAATATATTCAATATCAATCATATATATATATATATATATATATATATATATATATATATATATATATATATATATATAATTATATATACGCACACACCAGAAATTTTGTCTTTTATATCGACATATTTATATCGACAGAGTTAGGTGATTAAATTATTATCATTTGTATAATAATTGTTGTATTATAAAATAGATTAAAAGATTAAACAAAATATGGAAAATAAAGAGGGATAAATTTTAATTTTTGTACTTTCTATTAGATATCTTTCTTTATTTTGTATGTGTGTGTGTTTAATTTTCATTATTTATATATTTATTTTCAGTTTTATTATATCTTGATTCAAATTTAATCGTTAAACGTTAAATATCGAATATAAAAGTCTATATAATTCGTGACAGATTTGGAATTTGTACAAATTCCAAAGCTCACCATTTATACTGCGAGATTGAAAAATCTTCAATCTTTTAAAAACGCTTGGACTTTATTAGTAATAAGAACCGCTACTACATCAAAACAAATTTTCCTTCGACTTTCGTCCTATTCCAGCTTTTCACTTATAATGAACTAAAGTGCCTGACATTAAAATACATCCGCGAAGAATCGCTGTACAATCGGCGCTCGCGGCGATAAAACGATTACGCATGTAAATTAATCTCTTTACGCGCTGAAACGAGAACACATCGACATGAAGAAGAATCACCGGCGATCAAGGAAAATATGCGCCCATAAAAATTGGAAAGGACGGAAGGGACCTGCTGTTTTCGCCTGGCAGCGGCGTTACTTTATATCATTCAGTAGAAACGTAGCCGCGCGGCTCACGACCGCCGGCGCGCAGTGCAGCTATTTATATAAAACCAGATCCCAGCACAATAGCAACTTTCTACTCCTACACGGGAAGCGATGGGGCCGGCGAGTGTGTGGCCGCGCGCTGCACGCGCGCTCTCACGGTGTACCGCATGCGGAAAAATGCACCAAAATTCTCTGATGCCCGAGTGTAATTCTTCTTTCTTCTCTCACCTAACAATCATGAAATTAGAACTGACTCGTTATTTTAATTGCCAACAATCTTGGTCTTCGCACAAGTTCTATTGCAGCCGACATAATTTAAGACACCTGCGCAGCATCCGAATAAATATAAAGCAAGAGAAAACATATTAATAATTCATACATCTAAAGTTGTATGTGCGATAAGAAAATTACATTTATCGTGGGAATTTATTTCTAATGGACATCTTAAAGAAATTGACAATATTAATTATTGAAATTCGTTAATCTTCTAGATAAAAAATATTTACTCATAGATAAAAAACACATTTTTCAAAAGTCGTATTTTTTGTCGTATTAGTTTATATATTTATGTAATTCATATAATTCTCCACACACTTCATATTTTTATATTTCATATATTTTACAATATACATATAAAATATCTGTCTATAAATGTAAAATATATATAAATATTCGATGCTGATGTATAAATTTTTAACATACAGATAATTTAAAAAAATTTTTATTAAACACCAATAATATGAGCAATACAATAACAATATATGAATAAATGTAACATTTTTTTATTTTTTTAAATCCAATTATTATTGAAAATGCTTCCAAGAAAACTGAGATATTGATTCAAGACACTTTTTGCGTATAATCCGCTTTCCGTGCGTTTCTCACAAAGTAAAATTACATGTAAAAGTAAAAATGCCACCCATAGTGCACGCGTGACATGCGTGCGCGTTCGTGGAACGCCTCGGCACTCCATGGAGGCGAAGCTCATTATTATAGGAACGTCGGGAAGCTTTATTTCGAAGAGGAACCGGCACGCCCCAATGTTTCCTCCTGGCGGGCCGTACTAATCGCTATTTTATTTAACAGACAAACTGGTAATTACATCGCTTCACGAACAAGACACGCACCCACGCAGACCCGTTCTGACAATGGGTGCGTGATCGTCGGCACACAAAATATGAAAGGGTTGAAAAAGACCCTCGATCGACGAAACGTAAATATTGTGAGAAAGAAAAAAATGCTTGCTATGGAGAATTCGTATATCAAATCGGAATTGGCAACTGTCAAAATAGATATTTACGTAAATCGCTTTTAATTAACATAAATTTCTTAAAATTGTTTATAGTCAAATATATGCATCTAAAAATTGGTTCTTGAAAAAAACGCACGAGTAAGTGTGATAGATCTGTCTACTCACTGCTTACTCTTCGTCAGATGAAAACAATATCTCTTAATATATATGTGAAAACATAAAATACAATATAGAAATTCTTCATTTTTCTTTAATTCTGTAAACTTTTATAAGTGTTTAATAAAATTCTAAATTAAATCTTAGCTGCTTTCAATTTTCGCAAAAGAACAAATTATATTTTATAAAAAAACTTTCATCAATATCGTTTTATTATTTTAAAATACTATATACTGTATATTATTCCAGATATACACAAGTATAAAAACAAGAATTGTTTGGTTTTCATCTGATGTAATATATATAAAAAAAATAGATGTGCAGAGTAAAAGCTTCATCGCAAATACGAATTTTCGTTTGTTATATGATACAGATTGCAAAGAACGGCATAGAAACGAACATAAAATTGAATTAGTTATTAGCCGTAGGCGTCACGATATAATACGCACGGTCGAACACGATTTCGAGTCCGGAGTGATGTGATAACCGTACACACATTCTTTCGCGATCATGAAAATAATTAAAGGACATCAGCTCGATGACAGTGTCCGATGCAACAAGCACGTTGCACAATACATTTCAATCCATTAAGCAAAATCCCCGTTATATGACAGAGCTTTACATAGTCGCGCGGAATCACGAATGTTACATCACGTAATATGTAAGATTTGCCTCGAGTTTCTTCCAACTTCCTTCGAATATTAAGATTCTTAGCTGGATTTCAAGTAGAGTCTTTTTTTTTAAAGAAGAAACCCTGTCGCACTTAAAATTTTCTAATTATACGTAATTCAAAAATCTAAATGTACACGCGATTTAATCTTCAACTGCGCATTTAGATAAGAGTTTATTATTTATCTAATTTTAAGCAAATTTCACTTTGTTAAAATGTTAAGTCAAAGTTTTAAAAATCTGATTCGTTGGATGTTACAAGTTGGATTAGATCGCAATACGTAAAATGATATTCAATTAAATGAGAAAATTTTTAAATTCGATGAAAGGATCTTCCATTATTAAATTGTAAAGGAAACCAAGGACATACTATACATAACATACGACGACGAAATAACATTGACCATAAATCGCATCGATAAACGGCGCACATTTGAAAAGCAATCATATAAATTGGATGAAGTCGTATAAATTTAATTTCCGTGAAATCTCTTCCGCGACGATATCTTCAGAATGCAATTCCATGAAAATATCTTCCACGGAAACGCACCAAATTGTTGAAACCGAAGCCGCGATTTTACCGTATTTTATTACCTGGTGTACAGAAATTGCAGATATGATTGCTTCGTGTAGAATTTGTTTTAAACAAAAAAAATCTTACTTTAGTCAAACAGACAAATTTCTAAGCATTACTGTTCCCTAACAATATGTTTTCTTAAAAAGATAAAATTGTTAACACGATACGTAGCAATTATTTCAGTTGGATTATTATAATTAATATTATCATAAAATAATCAAAAATAATATAATAATCTAGCAAAATTTCTTGATGATATGTGTGTATTTTCTTAAATAAATAAGAGTATCAAACATAAAATCATACTCGATTAACTGGATAATGACAGAACTACTCTATGAGAACTAATTTAACGAGCACTACGCGATCGTCGATTACACTACTGACATTTTTAAGAAAAAAAGACTGTGTGAAAAAGAAGAAAAAAATATTGCATGACCTGCAATTCTTGGTGCTCCTAGAACAGTGCTCGCCGTTGCGTTAAAACAGAGCATAAACAGCTCGCGGAACCGTGCGGAACTTGTTAGCGCATTAACACGATGACGTTAACTAGGCTCTCTAAGGAGGCATAGAAAAGCCGCCCGGAGGAGAGGCACATGACCGCGTATCATTCATTATGCGTGAAGGCGTATTAACAACCGGTGTCAGGACCCGATACCTGACACCTACACACATCCGAACGATACTTGCGATACGCGGCTGTGGTTACGTGGTATTACTCCCTCGGGACAGGATCGTGTCAAAATGATCTCAAGTGCAATTGTCGCGAATATCGCTGTCAAGACCTCTGTGCCTATGCAGTATTACCGCTGTGGTGTCGATGTGGGAACGCTATAACGTCCTCGAGCGCGTTTGCCTTGACCTTTCACAGGTAATTTTAATCTCTCTCGATATTGACGTAATTCGAATAAAATCAAACTTGGAAATATGTCAAAGTTCTTTTTTGGATTACGCTAATGATCTATCAGATGAAAATAAACATCTTATCTATAAATCTTCTTAAAATTATATATTGATCCATGTTCCGCACGTCCTTTCTCAATGAAGAAATTTATTATTAAATTCCTTGACGGAAGTTATTTAACCTGAGCATAGTCTATGGAAAATTTATCGTCTGTATAGTTTAGTCATGAAACTAGTTACGAAACTTCGTGCCGAAGGTGGATTAAAGTTTCCCGCAAAGCGGCAAAGTAACTCTGATTGTACCATTGAAAATAATCATTGTATAATACTATCGTTTTCAGAATGTTCGGTACAGTAAGTATATTCCTTATAGTATAACGAGGAACAACGTTTGCGAGAAATGATAATAATTTAACGGATCATCCTTGAAGTATAAAATATAAAGCAGATACAAATTCCTCTCAAATTATAGACATTTTATATCATCCGATAACCATCTGACAATTCACATCTCATCGTAAACATAGATTTTACAGTTACAGCGATTAGTGTAACCGTGACAGCAAAGTAGAAGTAATGTTAAAGCTTGTATTGCAATTTTCCTAAAATAAAACCATAATGTAACGTTCAACGTGCAATTAGATTCCACTCGCAATACTCGCGCGACGGAAATTGATTAGCCGATTTACTACACCGCGATAGGTAACGAAGCGACAGCGATATTCTTTCTCTCCCGAGGCGCTCAATCCTCGACGTGATAAATTCTCTACGAAACGTGCTGCGTGGATCGCCCTTAATTTATAATCCGCGCGAAACAGCGCAGCGGAGCCAAAGCATCGTGGAAGCGCGGGGCGCGAATAATTCACGATACCGCCGTGTTGCGTTCACTTAAGGCACTATCTAACTAGGAAGAGCCGTGGGCGCCATTATATGCGCACTCTCGTATTATCAGACATGTCTCTAACTTTCGTATTTACTGTCCCTTCATTCGCGGTTTTTTTCGACTTTTTCTCTTCCTTCTTTCCTGCAGCCGCTCGTAACGCCTCCTTGACGATCGCCCTTTATTGATGCTCGACATGTCAGAGTTTACCGTAACAGTCAATTTAGAATAACGGAGAGAGAGAGAGAGAAAGAGAGAGAGAGAGAGAGAGAGAGAGAGAGAGAGCAATGATCGCCGAAGGCATATCGATAATGAAGATAATAATTTAAGATTCAAGCATAATCTTACATATATGAATATGTATAAGAGCAAAATATATAATCTATTGATGTATTATCTATAATACGCGCGCTTTACTTATACGCGCAATACAATAAAGTTTAATTTTAAAATGTTAAAATATCCGTTATCATTTTCCAAAACTTTATAAGATGATCTTTTGAAATAACATTACACAGTAAAAAACACTTTGTATTTGTGTGAAAAACGGTCCTTGTTAAAATTTTTGTGTTAAATTTTTAACATATTCAAGTGTTAATTTAACATAATGTGATTATATTATTTGGATATTTTGTGTTAAATTGATATTTAATATTTCTTAGTGTGAAAAAAACATAATTTATGAGTAAATGAATAAAAAACATAAAAATAATGTAATTTAAAAACATGAATTCTAAAATGAATGAATCAAAAATGAATGTTCATGTTAATTTAATATATTATAAATGTTAATTTTACAGAAGAAACATGTTTCTCTAAATTGTGTCAAAATATTATATTTTTTATATTAATTTTTACATAAAAATTATTTGTGATTATAATGTAAGTTATGTTTATGTTATTTTCTAACATATTCATTTTATATCAAATTAACATAATAATTTGATGGACTATTTGGGACAGGTGAAATGTTAAATTTAACACAAATTTTCTAACAGTGTAGAAATCACCATTTTCTTTATCTATCTTTATCTATCTCTTATTTTAGTTCTATCTTATTTTTCAATAGTTTTTGAAAGAGTACCAATTCCGAAATATAAAGATGCGAAAGTAATAAATTGATTTTATTTCATCTTTTTGATATTTTGATATTTTGGAGGATAAAGCATGACGAGTTCTAATGCAATTTTTACGAGAATGATAAAAAAAAACGTATATTATTACGATCAGACGAACGCTCGTAAATAGCGACGTTCGTGACAAAATAGTTTAGCAACGCCGTCAAGTAAATTAACTCGTTTACATCCCGCTGACGTGCAAAATATCATGTTTTTGAGTGACGAATCCACGACGCGGCAGGTGGTTGGCAAGGACATCGCTATTCTGCAAAACGATGACAAAACGATATTGAGTCAATCGTGGTCCTTAGGCCGACTGTGACACGATCGTAAAACTCGATTCTTCGCCGAAATTCATTATCCGTCGAACCGAACGTCGCTTTCGATCCGCGTTCTCTATTTTTGCGTTAGAGCGACGGACGCCTCGCATGCAAATTAACGCGAGGCTGGAGGAGAGATGAGTAAACTTCGAACTCCGATAAAGCACCGTCGTGCGCGTCATCAGCGCAATTACCGATGAATTTACAGGCCACTTTAGAAGGTACATATCAATTTTACGATGTTAAAACGCTCTGACCTCGACGAGAGATAGCGCCGTCAATCGTAGCTCCGAAGCTGCCTTTCCCCATTAATAATCTATGATTGCTTGTGTCAAACGATAGAATCAAATATTTTTTTTAAACACGAAGAAAAACCGATGCTCACTTCAATAGCATTGTAATCCATGCGCATGTAATCCCGTACACCGTGTTTTTCAACCGTTCGGTAATTTTGGAAAGAATATTCATGATTAAACAATAAACGTTCAAAATAAATGTTAAAAATATTCAAATGAGTATCCAAATGTACATATATTACTTTAAACATAATAATGTCAACGGCATGTACACATTTTTATGTCTAATAATATATGTGTTAATCAAATAAAGTTAATAAGGAAATAAATTCTTTCGTTTAGAGTTAAATATCAATTTAACAATTACGTATGAATGACTGCTAATAAAAATTCAAAATAATACGCCACTTACGTGTTTTGCGTTTTATTAAAGAAAATAATTTAATAAGTAAAGCTTGTTACTTTTGTATTTTATTAGAGGAAGTAATTTAATAAGTAAAGCTTGTTATTTGCTTTTAAATTTGTTTAATAAGTAAAACTTTTTTTTATTCAATTTTATTCTTTACTTATAAGTGAAGATTTATTCAAATCATTAGATTTGCCAACGTTTATAATTGCAAATTATTGTATCCAATTATTATGCGGGTAATTGGAATGCCTTACAATGTTGCAAATACCCAATATATTTTGTTGATAGAAGGAGTTATTGATGTTACAATTTCTAGTTCTATAGTCGTTTTTACAATTGTTGCATAATTACGCTAATATCCGTACTTCAAAATAACATTTATTCACGACGAATATTCAACGTCGCAGAGAAGCTTGAAGCATAAATATCGGTAAGCCATGAAAGCCATGAAAGACGGATTTAAACGGAACTTCAGTTCACGAGTACAGTGAAAGTGCGCGGGTGAGATCGGAATTATTGGAGCATCGGAAAGCTGTTAACATTAACATCCATTTTACGATTCCATGGAAATTTTCGAATAATCGTGATCGAGCTTTATTTCAAATATAACTTTGCCGATTATTTATGCAAAAATAAGTGTCAAATAAGTACAGATAACTGTCAGCGTATTTTCATATGTAAAGTCACATATTCTTGTTCACTTCTGCTGCATACATTTGCAAATTATTCTTTACGGTACCGAGTAACATTCCGCGCAATGTCACTCAAGGCTGCGAATATTTTACTTTCACTCGAGTTTCTCAACGCTATCAATACAGGAAAAGAGATCGTTCGTGTGAAAGGCGTTCCAGTAGTTTCCGAAAGATGCAAAGTATCGCGATCGATCTAATAAATGTCACATTATCGCACGCGTACATATGAGGATCGTACGTTACGTGTTTCCGCATACGCGAGAAATATTCGTTTTACGCCGATTTTAAAAAGGAATTCGTATTTACATACGTTCCGTATGCACGCCTTGTGCATGTACGCATGCACATACATACGCAGGTGCGAAAAAGGAAGCCGCGAAGGGGAGGATAAGGAACAAAACGCCGTAATGTTGGGCATTGAGACGAAAGACGGGACAAGCGCGGCGCCGTAATAACATTCTTTATGCGCGTTTCACGAGATGGAAACGCCAGGATAATTCTAGAGCAGAAGAATGAACACCTGCTGCCGCACATCGAAGAGAGCACCCATTCACGGTTCTTCGTTTTCATTCAGCGTTTCTTCTTACTTCGCGCCGTACCCGCAATTTCTCTTGCTCGCGCGACTACGCGCAGGGACGCGCGGTAACGAAGTAATTAATCCTACAGGTACATATGTACCAAGCACGGCAGACGAGTCTGCGATAATGGCAGGAAACTTTTAATCCTGCATATAGCATCGGCGATCTCGTTACGATTCTTTTTAATATCATATAATCAGGGCGAGACGAGAAAGAAATAGAAGAATCGCTGCAAACACTCGATTATCATGCGACACGTCTCGCGGCGAATGGCAGAATGGATTAGGGAGCTAATTTTTAAGATCTGTATCCAGCAAAATTTTCGAAACATCGGGGATGTAATCGCGAAACGTGAAACTCGCGGATAGCGTGCTCTCGTCTCGATACGGTTGTGTAAATAAGTAGATGTGCGCAATGATGAGAAAAGTTCTGAGCGCAAAGTTCTTTGCACAATCGCGTTTAGCTGGAACGGACCGGAATTGACGATCTCGCGATAAAGC
>JANQDE010000028.1:1693880-1710849 GCA_037157785.1 Cephalotes varians
TGCCGTAATGTTTCAACAATCGTGCGAGCGCCTCGCATCGTGATATGTGCGATTTTTTTGTCATCGTATCGCCATGAAGTTCTCGCATCGGTGACGTTCGGTGATATTTCAAGGGGAATTTAAAGCGAGTCAGAATACGCGCGGCGATACGGAAAAAAGGGCTCCGAGATATTTCAACATTGCCGTTCTCTTCCTCGTTGGCGAGCGGACCACGTTTGTAAGAAGAATCATGACGCGACGTTGATATTGTCTTTCGCAGGGACGTCGTCGATGCGCCATCACTTTAGAAGTCTCACATGGGAATGTCCCTCTCCCGACAACAACGCAAGAAACAGAGCAAGAAACCCGATCAACCGGTGTATTTTTTCAAACGTCGTCACTCTACGTTCGCGAAAAGCATTCCGTTTGTTCGAGTCGCGATTGGGTTACCTATCTCCGTCTTTCGCGCTTTTCTAGACTTTATCCGGATATTACGATGATAATACTACAGAAAAATTTCAATTTGGATCCTCGAGAAATAATCGCATTCCCAACATTCCACATTCCATACTCCACATTTCGCACGTTCATATACCTGTACAATCACATATTTCACATACACATTTCAATTCGACTGTGCAATATTTTCATGGTACTTTTTGAATATCACTAATATCGATGGTACTATATATCCCGCTAAAATAAGTTAGAAAAATAATAGAGAAAAAAATTATTTCACAAATTCCAATAGCGCTTAACGAAAAAGAAACATAGCTCAAAAGAGATTTTTACAGAGGATTCTACAAAAGGGAAAAAAACTTAAAAAAAAAAGATCTCAAACAGTCAAACAGATTGAAACAGATTGAAACATTTTTTTTCGATTCCGTGCACAATGAAAGTTTCTTTATCAATTTTTCACAATTGGCTGCAAATGGTATTATAGTACTTAAACAGAAATAGTATGGATGAATAAGCTTATGTAGAAGCAGAAACTTTAAATCTATTTTATTGAAAATTGCGCTTTACTACGACTTTTTTTCATAGTTAAATAAATTTACATATTGTTGTTTTCGCCATTCGATTATTTTAAAAGGCTATTAATTTAAACGGTATAAATACGTGAAAAAAATATAAATAAATTCAGTCTAAAATGCTTAAAAAAATAAAATATTTATCTACACTATTTTTATATTTTTGTGTGGCTACATAAATAGAAGAATTACCGAAGTTTGTTATTATATCGTGAAACTTTTTGTTATATTAAACGCATCGAAAAATCGTGATTAAATAGATAATAATGATATGATTCTTGCATGTATAAATACCATGAAAATTTAAATATATAATTTATTCAAATAACTGCTACCTGTATTATGTAATCTCGAATTAATGTTATGCCCAAGCTATGAATGCTAATAAATTCATTAACTGCCGATAATAAGTTACGCAAACGGATTCAGAAAAAACAACTACTTAACAGTCATAATATGCAACAATATCTTAATTAATGTCTTTATTTGTTATTAATATTCGTTTTACATTCACCGCAAAACATTATTCATGAATTTCCTTTCATAAACATATAAACTTACAAATGTAATATGTAATCATTTTATCATATAATATTATTATTGTCTAAAAATTTATTATGTAATTTTGGATTAATAGTAATAAGATAAAAATGTATATTTCGCATTATAATAAAAAATGTATTGTAATTTCAAATTAAAAGGTGTTGCGCGCAGAATAAAAGAAAAAGTAAATATGTAAGTATAAGTATATAAATATAACATCAGTATCAATGTAGAGCATAATGCGTCCATGCTCATAAGCGCAAGTGCATTCCTCCGGAAAATCGCATAGATGAGTAGACGCGCCATCGTGGTTTTCCAGCTGTGCACAAGGAGGACAACCACGAAGTAAATTCCACTGATGTTATAACGATGATGGAAGAACTTTGTTGTTGAGAGAGAGAGAGAGAGAGAGAGAGAGAGAGAGAGAAAAGATAGCGAGATTTGCATCTCGTAGCTGAGGCGTATTATACGAAAAGTATTTAAATCAACAAGAAAAATTTGTACATCGAGGGAAGGGAACGCGTGTACCTTCTGGTTTAATTAAGATTCGAAGAAAAATATTCGACCTGGAAGAATAGTAAACTATAATAATAAAAATATACTCTAAGAAAGTGCAGTAACTATAAAAAATAAAATTTTTTAAATCAAAAGCGATATAATATAAATGTAACACTTGATTTTTTATTCTTTCCTTTCTATGTCAAGAAAGGATTCTATGCAGAACTCATTATGCCTTTATTTTTACTTAAAAAGTGCATGAAAAAATTTTATAGCGTATGTTTCTCTAAGATAATAACGTTATCTTTTAATTTAATAGCTTTTGCGTATAATAAAAAACAAAAATATTTAGATAATAAAATATATCCGAGAAAAGAGAAATAATTAATTCTTTATGTAAGACAATCATAATATTTATGATTTCTCTAAACGAGAACTTGAGAGTCAATAAAGATGATTAGATACTAATGATATAATATAACGATAAGCACTACGGACGTCTTTCTTTATTTATAATAATAACCGGCGTATACCAATTTATATTTTAACGTTGCACTTTTTTCAAATTCTTCAACCTTCCATTTAAAAACGAATCAGTTCAAAAATGGCTTTTGTTCTTCAAACGGTGGCGAATAAATAATAATATTGAAGACAAACAATCGGATATGTGTACATTTTGCAATTATATTCAATCGATAATATTGTTACCGCAATAAACATATTCAACACTGTGCAACAGATATTCGCGGTCAAAAACACTTTTGAATGACAATTTTTTGCTCTATTATTCACCGCTTGGAAATTAATTTCCTGTCGCATTTACAATTCTATATGATGTTCGTGCGTGCTTTGCATTAGCATAGGCTCTATCATCATACGAAAGAGCGCTGTACCAAAGTGGTTTCCAATTAAACTGTCACGATTAATGATGTTGATAACATTAAAAATGTCATCCATTCCTCTTTCCTTTGCCACTACCATTTCAGTGACAAGGGAAAAAAAGACGTCTTTTAGATAGAAAACTTACAAATAAACATGTCTGACGATGAGTCGGAAAAATTATCTATTTTTTTAAATATCTGCGACTTTTTAATATTTTTAATATCTTTTTTAATATCTATAAAATGATGTTTAAGGTTAATGTAATTTTTCTAAAATGGAAAGGTTAAATAGTTAAAAATATTCTTGTAAAAAACTTGACACTGTGTGTATATGTAAATGTGTGCATAAGTATATTTATATATTTATAAATATCAAGTTAATTATATACATGTATAATTTCGAAAAGCATCATAAAAGTTTTAATCCTCACAACCCTCAAATAAAAAGAGCTGAGAGAGATTGAATCTCGCGCCAGCGTTTTTTATCTTACAAGATTTTAAAATAAAATGTATCGCATTACGCGTGCTTAACCATGATTAATAATAACTGGCATGCATAATCTAAGCTCATTGTAGAGTCTTAAAATTTCATTAAATTTCAAGCTTCGTGCAACTTTGCGAATATAATTTACAAATTACGATTAACAATATTTTTTTCATTTAAACAAGATTTTAAAAACGTTTATAGACTTCAAAATCCAATTTTGACAAAATACTCTATATATTGAGTTCTTGTTTTTCAATTTAGATTGATCTAAAAAAGAAACGGTCCATTCTCCAGATTTTTCTTGTCGTGACGGAAAGGTTCATAGAAGAAAGGCGGTAAAGATGCTCGTGGATAACTTATAGTATTATACTTATATTCATCACTGTTTCACAACAAAAGCAGATGGCAATTACGCGCCACGCGGCAAACCTGTTCCCGGATCTGTGAGGACGGGTTTCCGTTTCCCGGCTCGTTAAGGCGACACGGTCGAGCGGCTCATCCTGCAGCCAGAAAAGTGCGCGAGCCCGCTGTCGTGGGACTTCGTGATGTTTTGTCGCGTTTATTTAATCCCAACTGTACAGCAACGGGTTCGCCATTCTGCTCGTCCTCAATTACTCGAAATTTCGAGACGAGTTATCGCTCGAGATAAAACTTTCGTTACTTTTCTTGGCAGGCACGGAAATTTTGTTTGAGACACTGAATAAAATAAGACAATTTTCGGCTTATCTAATTGTTCCATGCTTTACCCACACATCGCTCGTTCTTTATTTCTTGAGATTTATTCAAAAGTGAATTGAACGAAATAAGCGAAGTCGCTTCTTAGCTTGAAAGATAAGTTAAAAGACTCAATGTACATTTACTATGAAAAAGCAAAACGTTTGGCATAAACATAATTTACTCCTTGTCATATCTTATTCCTTTTAAGTTTCTCAAACTTTAGATAAAGATTGAAACAATTTATCGGTAGCATTTAGATGTCTGTAAGAAGATTTATATCGCTTTCAGCAATCTTTTTTTGAAAGGTTCGATCTGCTACGTCTCTTGCAAATGAAAAGTTTTTTCCTGCGATGAAGCGTAAAATAAAACGATTGTATCGAGTTTTATAGCTTTGCTGAGATACATAAAGCACGTTATTACTCGGCGTCCGATTGCATTTATTGAATCATCATGCGTTTTTGTAATGCGCTGAGGGAAGATATCTAAATGCGTCGAACATCGCGGACGTCGCGTAAAATGAAGAAGAGAAGCCTTATCGTCTTGGCTTTCATCCCCTCGGAAGGCTCGAACGATCCAGTTACTCGAGCCTATGTGCCTGTTTACGCTGACACGCTAACGCTGACGGGATCTCGCGATAGTTAAATCAGCGGATGTAATCCGGTGAATTAATTAACTGCTCCGTAGCCTGCCTTCGTAGTCGGCCAAATTAGCAGCTTACCCGCCGTCGTTTTCGATGGGTGGTCTTAGAGCGCGCATTACGTAGACACAATTCAGCGCTAATGCGAAATTCGAATTACATCAGGATCTCACAAATCTCACAGATCTCGCGCACACATGTACGCACACGCATTTGTGAGTCACTCGCAAATCACTTTCCCGCATGCATAATGCAAACTCGTACGATTAAGGGACATATCTGACTCAAATGCATATCAACAAATGATAATTCACGGTAAAGAGATAAGTAGCCGAGATAAATCAAATTAAGATGATTAATCACGATAACGCAATCGAGTGTTATGCAAGAATTACAGCGTGGTTTGAAATCCGAGCTCATTTCGCGTGAGATTTCTGAAAAGATCCGACGGAGGTTTCACCGAACGATTATTCTCTCACAATAGATTGTCTTCCGATTAGATATTTGATTAGACATTCTGATTAGACATTTCGTAACTTGATGATTTGGAACTGAAGAAAGTAGGAATCGATTAAGATGAAATCTAGTTGAAATCGCATTGTGACTCTCACATTTCATCCTCCTATTTAACAAAGAACGAATGGTCTTGTGCACGTGCAGCAAAGTATTTTCTAATGGCGTCTCAATCTTCAAATATTTAAAGGGAAAGAAATTCTGAATTTGTTAAACATCACGTATTTAAAGTATCACATAAAATCTAAAGAAATGCCATACGATTGTTATTGTTAATTAATTATAATTAAATTAATTGTTAATTAATTATAATTATAATAGTGTAACAAGTTACATATTAAACAGGATATTATTAATAGATTATTAATAGATATGGATAAAATATGATATGCGTCATAGCTTCTCGCGTGCAATTGTTGCATAATAGTTCGATAATAGAACATCATAGAGAAAAGTGAGTTTCAACATGGAACTCTCACGTTCACACTATCGCGAATTTAAACGTTGAACTCTAACATGATAAATTAGCACGTGCGGGGTGTTGGTGCGTGGGTTTCCTCCGACTGATCGTAAATAGCGTTAATGTTAGGTCGAGTTGGTCTATCGTGATTTATCAAAAACACACCATCTTTCCTATCTCATTTCTCTCACCGTTATCTATCGCGATGCGCCAAAGAACGACATCTAAACGGTAAATCTACCTCCCGAACTGCCGCCATCAGTTGCAATGGACGCCATAAAATCAGAACCCGCGCGCATCTCGTGCAATAGAACGAGATCAGGCTGCGAAATTAATTAGACAGAAACTTTAAAACGCAGCGTTTAAACATTAATTACCTACCTATCGTCTTAATTACCGTCCTATCGAATGCTGGTTTCTCGGATTTATATCGATGTTGTGAAATTACGTGAGATGCCATTAACGGAGCTCTCAAAGTTCTCTTTCGTTTGCCGAGTGCGTTACTTCGTGAAGGATTAATCCTGATGCACGATCCCCGCGTAAAACCGCACGACGGTGCTCAGGAAGCCGATTTCTACGAAAAAGAGATTACGGAATAATAAAGCGGCGGCAATAAAACTGAATATATCCTCTTGTGGTAGCGTTTACGACCGGATTAATACAATGTCGATTTAAAAGTGCAAAAGTGCATTTTAAACACGATACACTCTAACAAAGCGCAAGCGAAATAAAAATGTACCAATCGTAAAATATTCAAGGAGTGCAAAAAAATTAATTTTGCATGATATTCTCTCCTTGCAATCGGCTGGAAGTGGTCACGCGTTTGTTTTATTTCTGCGTCACTTGCTTTCAGTACCTTAAATAGAACTTGCATTCAATGACTATTATGACATTGTACCTTTTTATTCAATTTTCTCAATGTTTATTCACACAGTCATATACATACACATATAATTCATTTCATTTTTTATTGGATTTATAATCTCCTGGAAAGCATTATTGTTGAAAGCATTACTAATGTAAATGTCATCCACACGGCATTTTTGATGAATTAAACGTACACGGTTTTGTGTTATCCTATAAAAAAAAAGTTCAGAAAATACAAATGTATAATGTGCATTTTATGATTCAAAGCTCAACTACAAAATCTCATAGACAAACACGTTTTAATTAACATTAATGAATAAATATATAAAAAAAACTGTGACACTTTCTTAAAAAGCGCATCTCCGTGAAGTAAACCGAGAAAGGAAGAGAGGAATATTGAATCTTTCAGACGATCGGTAATTTAATCAATAATTTAACGCGACACACCTGAAATGTCACGACCGAGATAAATCGGAGGAGAATAATCGCAATCAACGCGAAGGCGGTAGCCAAGTAGCTAATCGTCGTGGCGTTGTGCGGCTGCAGCTGCGATTGCCGTCCGATTCTCACCCACATCGCGGTGGAGTGGGTATTCGAGAGGCAGAAAAGTGAAAGCCACGACGCGTAACGATCTAAACTATATCTCGTTCTAGAGATAGAGACAACGGGGTTACACGGAGACGGGCCCCCGCGCGGAGAGAGATCGGAGTTATATAGCACGGGAACGAAGGAAGAAACGAGGAAAGATCAAGAAAGATCGAACGGGGATAGAAGAGAGTAAGAGAAGAATTCTGCACTCTTGAACTATCCAGGCGAATGTAGACCACGAGAATGTGTCGCAACCGTCTGTGTTTGCCACACCACCTCCCACATCTCTTTCTTCGATACCGATCGGCTTTGCCACTCGTTCCGTCTCTTTGTGTTAGTGGATCAAGAATTACAAAAATCTTACTTGCAGCCCGAATTTTTATCACACATACATGTATTAAAAGCTACGGTACGTATAACTAACTAGTGCAATACATCAAACGTATATCAAATTATTGCTATTTTATAAATTCTTCCAAAAATTTTGTTAATTTTTGTTATACAAAAATAAGTTATTATTCGTCACACTTTCATTTAGTCATATTGTATTTTTTAATAAATAAATCACTAAGAAGATTTTGTTACGATGTGAATTTACTAGAAAAAAATTTTAATATACATTTATAGTGCGAAAAGCAAAGAAAATTCTTCTTTCTTCATATTATAAAATATCTTCTTATAAATCCATTATAAGATACTGAATTATAAATTGTAAATTTTAAATAATATACTAAATGATAAATAAAAATTATAATATTTAATTTAAGCTATATTATAGAAAAACACGTAATGTCATTTACGCTATTTACGTTAATTTGCTCAACCAGCTATCGAATTTTCCGTGCTAAAAAAATAAAATTAGAATGCGAGAGATACAGTTAGGTAATATCGCTCATTGTATCTAGGTCATAACATAAGATATCGCTACGTAGATATCAAGACCAACGTGGACCGCGAGGATGTCGCAACGGAATATCTCCCTCACCATCTCCCACATCTCCTTTTTTCGACATTCACCAAGCCCTACCTTTTGTTCGAGCCTCTCCTTCGTGTCCTTATTAAGTGACACAACGCGGATACTACAAACATATAGAGCGGAATTTCTAAGAAGACGGGGAAACGCATTGCGAATATCATTTCATTCTTAAAATAATCTTTAGAGTTCTTAATCTTTGCTTTTTCAATAAACAATATCGTATAATTATGGATCTCAATCTCGAATTATTATATTTATTCTAAAAAGAAACGCCAAAAAGAAACAGATACTTTACTAATTTAGTCATTTAAAGTTATTTAAAAACAAGCTTTAATTTTCTAACTACGCGAGCCACAATATTATCACATATATCTAAAGTAATGTCTGCTAATATAAGATAGCAGCGGTATAAAATTTTGTGTTTTTATTTCAAGTTCATTATAAAAGTCCATGTTGCATGTACATAAATTTTAATAATGTACAAACTTCGCGCGCACGCGCGTACACACACATTAAAAAACACGATAAGACGCAACAAAATTATAGAGAATGTTTCCGAGTTACCGTATTTTTTCTTTTTCCGTAGTTATGGATCCTTTCATTAATTTCGCGCTGATAAAAAAGGTAATTCCGAGTTATCCGTAACTTTAACGAAGACTTATAAGTCTCTAGCGTGCGATAGTGCGAAACATATTTTCTCGTTGTTGCAAATCCGATATTTTATGATAGTCGTTCGATCGAGAAGTCGAGACCACAAAGCAGTCTCATAGCGAAACACGCACGTGTTCCTAACAAAGAGTATTCGCACCGTCCGATCGTAGTAGATCTTCTGGACTGGAATAATTATCACCATCGCAGGCGCCTCCGAAAATTACACCAGGCTTAACGTTCTCTCACTATACAGTGTATTATTCCGTTACGACGACCGCTTTACAATTCACAAACGTGGCAGCTTTGTGAAGTTCCGCTGTACAATCCACGTTACGTGACACACCCTCCATAAATGAAAGCGTAATATGAATGAGAGACTGTAAATGCCGTAAATGAATGTCTCGTTATTACTGTTGCTACTATTACGTACAATATCTGCTTTTCTCGCTAAATAATGTTTATTAGAAAAAAAACAGGGAGAATGCACATTACGTGCTCTTCTGCATAAATAAAAATATAAATAATATGAAAAAGACTGTAAATGCTTAAAATAAATGGATGTTTCGTTATTATTATCCCTGCTATTTCGTGCAATATCTGCTTTTCTTTCTAAATGACACTTTATTTGAAAGAAAACAGGGAGAATGCACGTTCGCGTTACGTGTACTCTCTACATAAATGAAAGTATAATATAAAAAAATTGTAAATGTCGCAAATATAATAAATATATGTCTGTTATTGCCATAATCTCAACATCTGCTTTCTCTCTTAATAATATTTTATCTATTTGGGAAAAGCGAAGAGAAATATCTCTCGGTCCGTTTTCTCATAAAGTAATACGTAGAGATCTTATAATTTTGTCACGTATAGTCTTATATTTTTCGAGGTAGAAAACAATTTTGAAAAAATCTGTTTTCTACAAATTTTTCAGACATGAAAATATATAATTTTGAGATATAAAAAGTCGTCCATGTTTTAACTCGACTTGACTATTCTACATAAATCTATGTACGCGTGGAAATTTTTTGTCTGTCATTAACGCCCGTTAAAGAATTTCCTTTGTCAGAGTAACGTAATATGAGTTTGCTCAGGTCACATAACATGCAACTCTCTGTTTCGTTCGCGTTCTCACTATAAAACAAACGTCAGTCTTCTACTTTCCGAGTAAGAGCATCCGTCTCTTTTAGCCATATGAGCCATTAAGTATGGGCTCTAGACGCGCTAATGGAAAGACATCGGAACCATCTGACGCAACTGCGAAGATTTTCGCAGCCGTTTGCCGCTTTTGTTTCGCGCCTTCGTTGCATCCGCGAAAGTCGCGCTCTTACGAAACTCGATGTCTGCGATCGCATGGCGGAGCGGAGCTCCAATAGACGTAGAGACAAGAAAGTATCACTTATCGACTGCATTTACTCACGGAGGACGGGATTCTCGAGTGAAAGTTAGTCCGCCGACGGCGGAGGAGAGCGAAGTAACAAAAAGAAAGAAGCAGAAGAGAAACAAAACAGATGCTGGAGAGCTAGGAAAAAGAGAAGAAAAAAAAGAACAAAACAGACCCGATTCGTACGTTTTTCAGCTGGTTACACAGTCCGCATACAAACGTATCGTGATCCTAATTAAAGCACGTATTTTGCCGTGCAAGCGACCGTGATAGCGACGATTTCTCTCAATGCATTTAGCACTTTGGTAATCGCTTTGCTTCTCGCGACAGCGGCGAAGATGAAACGAATAAATGAATCTGTGAAAGAGAATGTCTTGGGAGAAATCTCGGCAGAAATAGATCGAGATTCAATTAATGGAATGAAGCAATCAAAAGATTCTTCGTTTTCGTAATAAAGGCATGTCTTTATTACGAAAAGATTGCCTTTTCTTTGTTGCAAGAATTTTTAGCGCATTAAACGCGTCGTATAATTAAAATGATTAATACATTATCAAATATTAAAGTTATGGAACATTCGTATTATTGAAATCAGAAATTTATTAACAAGGGTAACAGGATTCTCCATTTCTTAATGATAATAAGAGCTTTTAAAACTATGTTTCTCATAACAAGCACCTTCAACACACATCAAAATCAATATACTGTACATTAATTAATTAACAATTCAATTAGCACATTGTGTATATATATGAATAAAATATTTTCTTTATAATCTGTGTAATTACCGCATTTTATAATTAATAAAAATTCACTAGTAAGAAAAAAATGTTTACGTTTAATAATTGAAGAATTAAAATTAAGAAATTAGCTCGTATTTGATTAAACTTTAATAAATTGCAATTTCAATTTTATGAACGTAAATACAGAAAAAAATCTTTTATTATTAAATCTAATTAGATTATTTTGAAACTTTATTTAACCATTAAATCAATATCAAAATTAGAAATAATAATAATTATTAGAATTACTAAGTTTCAATTATAAAAACATTGATTCAAAATTTTATTATATATAAAGATATATATATGTATATATAATCAAGGCTGTTATTTGTCTCAATATATTAATTTGTTTATGCCTAGTGTAGCATATATTTTCACAAAAGTCACGTGCAAAGACAATAAAAGAACGAAAGCAAAGATGCATAATCTTATCATTTTAATCATTCCTATTGCCATTAGATCTACCAGAGATAAAACGCGCCAACATGCAAACGTGCGAATTACAGATAAGCTACCAAAGAAAAGAAAAAACTCGGCTTTATCCAAATTACATCGAGATATCGTAAGTATCTCGTAGAGATATCAGAATCAAATTAAATTAGCAAGTTGTTAAAACAAGTAAGCAAAAATCAAATTACGATACTATTAATAACAAAAGGGAGAAATAAAATTATCAAAAAACGATTGTTGCCATTAATTGTAAAACACTTTCTCATACACAAATATTTCAAATTTTAATAAGCAAAAGTGTATTCTTAATCAACTTTATAAATATGTATAATAAATCATTGAAAGAGAAATTCATGCCTCCTTGTAAATTTTATGCTAATACTGAATGTGATTCAGGCGGAAAACATTAATATGTAATTATACGAAACATAATTAATAAACAAGATAATGATTATTAAATAAGATAATTGTATATATTTTATTGTGATTCATATCAAAAGCTTATTGCACAAAATATTTCTAAAATTTATTTGTTGTTTCGTATAAAATTATTTGCAAATTCGAGTGTTAAATATTATACGAAAAAATTGCTATAAGCGCAAAAAATGTATCTTATATATATATATATATATATACATATAGAGTTTATTGTCTATATAAACAAAAAGAAATCTTAATCATTTTACTAACAATTTTTACTAACAATTTTTAAGTCTTAAATCTTGATCTCCCATATATATTCTCGGAACAGTCCAAAACTTTTCTAGAGACTTTTAAAAGATTCATTACCTCCTTTATATCTCCGCATGCAATTAAACGTTAAGCCTTACATAGCCAAGCTCTCGGCCCGAAGCTTCTCTCCTTTTATACATCGTATTCTTCGAAAGATTGCGAATGCTTTTCTCTGTTAATTGAAAATTATAAATTAAATTTTTACGGGGATCAGTCGGGCGTTGCACAAATTGTCGTATTAATACGCCATAATATCGAAAATTTGTGACCTAATTACAACACGTTTATATTTACATGCCAAATATAAAATATATATTCGATAAAATGTGATTAATCATATAAAATTATATAATAAAAAAAATAAGTATAAATAATTTTTACATTTTTTCCTAAGTAATAAACAAAAGATACGGAGAAAAAAATTCAATCTACACAAGTGCCTATATTTAAATTAAAGAATCACTCCGTTAATTTCTGTCTTAGACCATATCTCTCATCACGCAACGATAAATTAATCAAAAACGTGATGTCGCTTGGAAACAGAACGGTAAGGAAAATCCTTCTATGATTCGCGTACGCAAATGTAATTTCTCTCGGCTTGAATTTTTCAATCAGTCGCTTGCTTTCCAAGCGCGTCGCCTGGTTTTGAAAAATTCACTTAAAATAAATCGTGTAAAATTTACATTTTTTTTAAATACGAACGTTACGCAATACGCTAGCTCAAATTGCAAGGTGGGCACTTTGAAAACGCACGAGTTACCGTAAACGCGGCAGATTTTCTACTTCGCCGCCGCATTATTTTCCGCGTCGCTCGGAGGCACCATCTGACATCTCTCAATTTAAATATTGTAACGGCATTTCTCATTTCCATCTCGCTCGCGGTCACGCGAGCTGGTCGGACGATCCTCCGATGTGTGTGCCCGGTGAGCGATGGTAGAATGGAAGAAAAGGCGACCGAGCGCAGCACGAAAAAAAAAAAAAAAGAATTCCGGGCTAAATTACGACGGTGTCCGCATTTCCCTCGCGTTTCCCTCGTCCGTGTGTTTCCCTGCGGCCTCACGTCACTACCACCGTCACAAACACTCTTCACTCCCTCTGCCTCTGTGAACTGTGGTTGCACAGCCGTAAATACTCGATCTTTCAAGCCGCTCGCTCGAGCCGATCCCACGAGACAAGTGGCGTCCTTTGAGAGATGCAAATAACAGGGATATTTCCGGCCTACAAACGAATCACGAACTTTTATTATTTCCCATTTTAATTCTTTCGTCACAATATATGCTCTATATATGTTCTAGCGTTCTATTTTCATTCTAAGGCAAAAATGTTATTTTCTCTTTTAATGTGTGAGATTTTTGAAATGAAGTTTCATTTTGTTATCTCTTTTTAATAATTATACTTTATTTTTATACAAAAAATATATCTAAAGATGTACATCCATTTCATAGCCAGCAAATAATATTGAAACGCTAAGAATATTAAGAATACAAGAAATTTTTTTTTTACCATAGTGATCTTTTAATCATTCTAATGTAAAATTTTACAGAGTAAGCTAACTCCAGTATGATAAATATATATAATAAAGTAGTAATAATCTTGCATTTATTTATTACTTAATACATGAAAGTTTCATTCATTAACGCAAAATAAGATTTTAAACATAAACATTTCTTATTATACTCTGCTACTCACAGAGTATAATAATAGTCTGTACTACGGAATAAATTCCACGCGCTAAAAATGCCATGTATTCCAAACAGATGGAATAAACAGGACATCAAGCTGAAAGAAAACAAAGCATACAAGAATTAAACACTTATATTTCGCTTTCTTATCGCATATTTTATCCTTTACTATCTTTCTACATTTATGTATGACGAAATAACTATTAAGTCTTTTACACTCCTTATTTACAGTAATCATTTTACGTAGGTTGTAATGCATGGTTGCGCTACTTACTACATTGACAAATCAATTCAATTCACAATTTCGTTAATATTAATAGTAAAAAACTGAAATCACAACAATACTAATACAATATAAAGGCATATAACAGAGTGGTTGCGTACATATTATTTATTCCTATTTTTTCTGATTTCCACGACGTAAATCTCCACATGGTGTAAATACCGAAGTTATCCCATATAAAAGTTCGTCCAAAAAAATTTTGATTATGAAAAATAATGTATCAAACATGATTAAGCGCAGTAAAACTTAAAAATACAAATAAAATCCAAAAAAAAATGCAATATATTTTTTTAGTTAAAAAAGAGATACGCGTGACGAGATTTTGAAAGCTTTTTTTTCTTACAGCGGCAATATTGGGCAGAGAAAAAGGTCAATATTGAAATTCTCTATCGAACCGGAGCCGTTGCGTGGTCAAAACTTGTATCAGTGTATGGAACGCAATAAAATCCCACTATGCACCGCGGATATTGAGACTCCCGGTTGACTCTTTACCCCTCTTAATTGCGTCGCGATTTGCATACGCCCTTTTTCACTTGCGCGGCAACGAGATACGGATAGAGCGAAAGAGGAAGGTAAGCAGGCGAGAGGACGAAGCCAGGCACATAGATCACGTACGAGGCAGATTGCGGGGTACGGACCAATCGCGGAATCAGGTACACGTGCAATACGAGACGGTACACGATAGGGATACGTCTTATTATAGAACCCGGGGGTTCTACCTAGCGCTTCCATCGCGAGCGGGAACGAAGATACCACTGAAGAATAGAGGATGAAAAAAAAGAGGGATGAAAGAAAAAGAGACGATGGGTGAGAGAGAGAGAGAGAGAGAGAGAGAGAGCAATGAAGAAGGGAGAAGGATAGAGAAATGGGAACAGAAAGAAACGGAAGGACAGTGAGAGACGGAACGGAGACAAAGAGAAGTTAACGATTACGTTGTGAGGGTCCGCTGACCCGCGAGGTCAACATTGTTACCTTCATTATTGATACCTAGAACCAACTCTCTTCCCTCTCTATCTCTTTCATTCCGTCCATTTATCCCCCTTCGCCATTGCGACAATCAGAGACTCTTCCGAGTGTTACTCCGCTTCCATAGCTATTCCCCGAGCCAGCGGAGCAGTAAATTTTCACGCGCAGCACGCACACGAGAGAGCTATCCTTATATTTTCTCCATCCGTCCCGTGAAACTGATACCACCATGCGCGCCACACGATACAATGTGTCTAGAAAAAAAGCGCGAGATATAAGAGATATACTTGCGCTGCCGTGCGATTCGTTACTCCCTTCTTATGCGTTATGCACTCGCAGAAATTAATACTGGATATTAGGGCGTTACCGTCTAATCGGTAGACACAACAAAAAATATTCGCAATGATGAATGTAATAACGTTGAGATTCTCTGAAATATACCTGAAGTTGATCAAATCAGTCAAAAAAAAAAAAAAACATTTCGTTATTCTCAAAAGAAAATTCTAAAAGATTATTATAATTTACTAATCGATTAATAGATAGCTAAATAATGCAATTTGTCATATTTTAGGATATAATTTAAGAATGATAACACTGTGTCGTTATCATTCTTAAATTAAGGTCTATGTCGTTATAGAACAATGATTTTAAATAACTTACGTAAAAGCGGAAAAGTAGAGCGTGCTAATTACAAAATTTTTATAACAATATTGTATCTATTTATAAAACGTATATATATAAAATATGTTAAATTATAAGATTAAATTTTGATAAAATTAAATTATTTTAAATTATAATAAGATTTGGAGACAAAAATGTTTGTCTTTTAAAAAGCTAATAATTCGGCAACAATTAAAGTACAATATAAAAGCTAGATAAATATATACATATAAAGAAGACCAGAAAGAAAACCAACGAAATAATTACGCAGGAAACTCGAACATGATGAACAATGCTAAAAAGATTTCTATCAGCATAATAATCGTAATAGCATCCAGCTTGAACGTCCTACATAATTATTATAATAGATCAACAAAATTATTTTCAAATCTGTATCTACATCTAAATTTTCAGATACTTCAGCAAAACTATTTTTTCCGTGAGAAAAAATAGGATTAATTATTTTATAAGTGAAGCGAAGATTTTTTTAGAATAAATATTTACAACTACAAAAGTAGATCATTTCGGCAAAATAAAGCTAAACAGAAGTTCAACAAAATCACTAAAATGTTTTGGAAGAGCTATTTATGAGAAAGGGCTCGTTTAAACGGTTTATGCACGTCAATCCAGTGATAGCTAGAACGCCATTGATAGATTATCAGCGCAGCGACAATTATGTAAAGCGCGAGTTCGCTCGCACTTGACGCGTAATTCTTGCTTAATCATGCAGGAACATATGTTTACGTGCCGCGTATAATAAACGTAGAATTACATTCTATCTTTATTGAACAAAGCTGATAACAGAATATTTCGGACCTCTGTGAAGCTAGCACCTCATCTTCTAAAAAATGAAATTTTTATTAGAGTTCTGAATGCACCCCAAAGAGTTCCAAAGTTCCTGCCTAAAATTAAAAATAGTTCCGGCGAATTAAGTAAAAAAATCAGATGACAAACATTCGGGGTGCCAACTTCACAAAAAACAAAACGAAAAATAGCGATATATTTTTAATTATTGATTCTAGCGCTTTGAGTGATAAGAACTTTCGACAGAACTCTTGAGGTGCTACCCAGARCTCTTGATAGAACTGCTGTAACWTTAAAAAATTTTTAATCCGTTAGGTGCTAGAAATATTTTTATATGAAAAATCGCGATATCTTTTTAAATGTTGCTTCTATCGCTTTGAGTGCTAAGAACTTTCGTCAGA
>JANQDE010000028.1:1711171-1871171 GCA_037157785.1 Cephalotes varians
CCTCGAGTGTTGGAAATTTTTCGATCCGACCTACGAAAAATCGCGATATCTTTTTAAATGTTGCTTCTATCGCTTTGAGTGATAAGAACTTTCGTTAGAGCTCTTGAGGTGCTACCCAGAACTGTTGGCAGAACTGCTGTAACTTTCAAAAACTTTTCGTGCCTCGAGTGTTGGACATTTTTCAATCCGACCTACGAAAACACCAATATCTTTTCGAATGTTGAATTTATAGCTTGTTTTAATATCTTTGTTTTAGAATTTGTGGAGTGCTATTCAGAACTATTAAGAAAACTATCAAATTCCAAAAAACTTTTTATTTGGATATTACGAATTTGTCGTAGTACGAAAAATTTACTACGACAAATTTGTAATATCCGAATAAAAATTTTTTTGGAATTTGATAGTTTTCTTAGTAGTTCTGAATAGCACTCCACAAATTCTAAAAAGATATTAACACAACAAGCTATAAATTCTACATTGGAAAAGATATTGGTGTTTTCGTTGGTCGAATCGAAAAATTTCCAACATTCGAGGCATGAAAAATTTTTGAAAGTTACAGCAGTTCTGCCGACAGTTCTGGGTAGCACCTCAAGAGTTCTGACGAAAGTTCTTAGCACTCAAAGCGATAGAAGCAACATTTAAAAAGATATCGCGATTTTTCATATAAAAATATTTCTAGCACCTAACGGATTAAAAATTTTTTAAAGTTACAGCAGTTCTATCAAGAGTTCTGGGTAGCACCTCAAGAGTTCTGTCGATAGTTCTTATCACTCAAAGCGCTAGAATCAATAATTAAGAATATATCGCTATGTTTCGTTTTGTTTTTTGTGAAGTTGGCACTCCGAATGTTTGTCATCTGATTTTTTTACTTAATTCGCCGGAACTATTTTTAATTTTAGGCAGGAACTTTGGAACTYTTTGGGGTGCATTCAGAACTCTAATAAAAATTTCATTTTTTAGAAGATGAGGTGCTAGCTTCACAGAGGTATATTTCGGTCACACGCGCGCATTCGCTCGCGCATCGATTAGATCGATCGTAATCGCTTATTCGCTCGCTCCTGACAGCCTTCTGTTGTCACGAATCGATTGGCAATTACTCCATCAAGTAGAATGATCGAGCTATACGTGTGATTGATAAATAGATATTACTTTTTCGTGATGATCATTAACGATTCGTTTGCTTCGACGCATTTTATTAATACAGTTCATGTATACTTAAGTATAACAAAGAAGAAAAAAACGAGAAGAAAGTATATCAGAGAAGAAACGGAAAATATTTTTTGTTGATCTATAATTTAACATTTACAGAAACATTTTAATATATATGAATGAGATATAATATATACGTATTTTTTATATAAATTTTAGGTTGTTTTCTGTAATTAGTTATCAGAAAATCAAACGAAAAATTAAAGAGAAAAATTACAAAAGTATAATCTAATCAAAATGGACTTTTACTAGAACATCCTTGTACATTATTTCAAATTGTTTTCATTCAAAATTCTGCATTCGTTTTAGATGAAAAAAGTACTGAAATAATTATATTTACTCTAAAAACAAAGAACCATTAATGTAATGAGAAAACAGAATAACACGTAAATAAAATAGTTTTTTCTTTTTGAGTACTCTGAAATAATAATTCGTACATTTGCGTTAATATTCTAATAGTGCACTGATATAATGATATTTTGGATACGACATACATATACAAGATTTTCCAATAATACGTATCGGATGTTTTGAGATCATGTCATGTGACAATATACTTTAGATAATTGTGCTTCATCTTTGTCATTTGCAACATATCGTTAAAACTTATTATGAAAATTTGTGTTCTATAAAAAATACATTTCGCAAAATTCGTGATTTTTTTCGCATAATCGTTTAATAGAGAAAACAATTCGCAGTATAATACGTAAATTCGAGAAAACTGGTCTATATAAAACGTATAGTGCTTGTTTAGTTGAAAACATTTACTTTTTTTGAAAATGGAAGTCAAGCGCTTTACGATGAACGACGAACCTCATGATGATAAACGACTTTTTGTGGTCGAGAATTGATTGATATGAGTTTGGACACGAGATGTAGTTCCGACATGCCGCACAGTTAACGAAATGATGACTTTATTGCGATTAAAATTCAGAGGCAGAATTCTTTCACAAAACGATGATGTCAGTTGATCGCCAAAGTCATACGATTTGATGTCGCTGGATTATTTTCTTTAGGGCTACGTAAAAGGTAAGGTGTATGCCAACAATCCGAAAAAATCAATGAACTCAAAGACAAAATTCGATGAGTTATTGGCAAGATTGAGCCGCAAATAAATGAAAATTTTATCTAAAATCTAGATAAAAGGTGATATTGTACAAAAAGAGTTAATTTAGTTAATTTTATATTTAGTTAATATTATTATTATTTAGTTAATATTATATTTCAAATATAATCAATCATAAAAAAAAGTTAAAATAAAGACATTCAAATTTGTTTAAATTTAATTTTTATTCAAAAAAACATCCGATAGCTCTTATTGGAAAATCCTGTAATTGCAAATTTGATTATTCAAATAGCAATGTATTGCTATGTATTGCTTATTTATTGTGTATTTTGTCTTCTTCTATTTTTTTCAGAATTTTAATAAACTCATTGTGTGAAAAAATTCAAAGCTTACGCAAGAAAATAGCTTTTAAAATACGCACATAAATAAAATTGCATTTTGTACTGTTACTTTTAAGATTTTTATCGGTGAAATAAAATAAAAGCAAAAAATAAAGTGTCTCTTTATATACATAAAGAAATTTGTCAAGCTTTATATTGTTACGCCCGGAACTCGTGTTCGCATATGTACAAACGGCACTCGTGGAATAAAGAAGACTCGTGATCGCGAAAGGAATTTTACTACAAATATAAAGGGATTTTATTAAAAGGAACAGTATAACACGCTTAAGATCCAATCAACAAGCCAAAGTCCAGTGCAAAAATAAAACGGTCACAATTCCCGCAAAATCCGTTTGTTGATTCCCTCGGCAACGTTTCGTTGGCAGAAATCTCTTCCGATGTCCAGCGATCGATGTCGACGTGGCTAAAGTCATGACATCGCGGAGAAGCACGGACGCAACACTATATTCGTCCATACGTAATACAATATTTTTGCAATGTATATGAGCTGGAAAAATGTATTTTCTTATTTATATCTGCGTTCGTGTTTGACTCGGAATGGCGCATATATTTTTATTTTCGATGTTACACGTGTAACTTCGCGTGTTCCCTACTCTCATGTATAAAAAGTACATGGAGTATGCATCAAGTCAAAAAGGGCAAACAAAAATACGATCATCCCCTTCTAATGATCTTCGGTAGATCCCCCGGCAGTACACGAATGCGTTTCGAGAAATATCGATCGGCGCACAGCCGAGTCACGAGATCATCGATCTGACAAAAGCAAACATGAATCACGGCGGCTTGCAGCCGCGTAAGGCGTTCCGTTCTTCGTTTACCCTGGAACGCTATATCACGCGGTTCCTCGCCGCGTTTTATTACCCGCCGTTATTGTTAGTTGTATGTTTCTCGCCGGGAGCGTAATACCCAAGTGGAATCGAGCGAGGCTCTTAGAGCGGATGATGTAAGAAGGTCGTTAATTATTTTCGGCCCACAGGTCCCAGGGCGTAGAAGAAGTGCATGGCCTGCGCTCGCGATTTATCCGCGGCGCAACGAATACGTGATCTATCATGGGTAAGCTTGGATTTTTTAGTTCCCTTAAATTTTATCCGCGTCGTATCTCCATAGAGTCTGGTCGCAAGCGTCTTCCCACTCTATCACATGTTGTGTTTCTTTACAATAGTACATTTTAAAGGCAACGTCGTTGTAAATAAGACCAATTACACTAGTGATCCATAATTATCACACGTAGTGCTATAAAAAAAGAAAGAGAACCGTGTTTATTATTCTCGTTACATATTGGACACTTTATTTTTGAAAAATACTGATTAAATAGCGACTAATTAAATAGCGACGTACAAATGTTGCAAACATACCGAAAGGAAAAATTCCTAAATCATAGTTCGATTTATTTAAAAATAGTTTCTCTAATTCTGAAACTATTTACTACGATCAATTATTACTAATTGATATTCTAAAGCTTTATTTACTTTAACAAAATTTCATTAATTTTATATATTCTAGCAATATAATTAAAAAATAGAATCTCTTAAAATTTAACAAAGAAATGATAAAGAAATTATGGAACAGACAAAAGGAAAAAGAATTTGATTTCGGAATTATCTACTTGAAGTGTTAAGCGTTATATGTAAGTTTTATTTTGCATTATTAAATGCTGACTTTTCGCAAAATAAAAAAAATATAATTTTATGCACGCAGAAATTCAACACACTTGTTTATACAAAATTAAATACAATACTATAATGGAATATTATTAGTTTCACAGACAGGATAATCAGCACATTTGTTTATACAAAGTATACACGGTAATAATAACGTGTAAACAGTATTGTGTTATGTAATTTGTATAATCAAATTAAGTAGATATATATATATATTTTTTTTTATTTTCAAATACAATATTTGACCATTCTGGAATTTTTAGGACATCCTGTATAATATACATTATGCGAAAGATAGACTGCTGTCTTCTTTCGCATAAAAATATCAATATTTTTTTATTTGCTACTGCTTACGTCATTGCTTTATATGATTGGCCAATTTACTTACTGTTCAAGTTTTACTACTTTTTTTTCTATCTATCAATAGCCTTTTGTTACATCATAGTTCAAGAATTATCCATTATTGTTTGGCATCTTTTATTCATTAGATTATGAGCTATATCATGTATGAAAATCAATTAATTTTAACAAGATTACCATACAATTAGTAAGGGATTTCTTTACAAATTATTATTAAAATAAGATATTTATTTATTTTCTTTAATTTTTAAAAACATATTACAAAGATATTAAGATTATTAATATATCATAAAATACGATTTTGATCATAATATCGCGCAATATAATTTTAACTATAATAATATTGAAAAACTGAGTCCAAACGATTTAAGTGACTCATTTCTCATCTAATCATTCCTGTAATTCTGTTATTGTAGTAAGAATATTAATCATATTTCTTAAATAGATATTTCTAGAAATGGCGATAGACGATATCTACAAAATAAATTCTGTGTTTTTAATATAATTATAAATCTATGTGATCGGAAAAAAGATATTTCATCATGTATACTTTTTAATAACTATAGTTAATCGATATAGATTATATTTTATACATCCGAAGTATCTCGTGCAACTATAAAACATGTTTCAGACAGCCAAGATCTCTCATATGCAACAACGTATCAGCTAATATTTTCGATACTTCGTCTCCGCCAACATATTTTTGCTTCTTCATACTTTCCAAAGGGCCCAAATCTATTATATCTTGTACTAGTGTTTCTGGACTGAGATGTCCTAGTAATATCGGTACATTTGCGCACATACCAACGTAACCGATCAGAGCACCCCTCCTAAACTCGTCCAACAAAGCGTTATACGAGTATTTTTCAATATCCTTAATACCAGCGTCCAACAGATACTCCTTCAGCGCGTCATGATAGGCCCACATGATCTCGGAAAATTTGTCTTTCCTCATTTCATTCGAACAATTTAAGAAGAAATATGTGGAAAGATCGACAGCGGGCGTTGAGTACATAATAAGCGCGAAATCAATTAACATTGTGCGATATTGTCCATCGTTTTTTGTCTTGAAGAGAATATTCTGCAACGTAAAATCACCATGACACAACGTGGCCAAAGGTTCAAGCGGTTGCACCATCTTCAACAATCTGTCATATAGGTTCGAAAAAACAGCTTCCATCTTATCGCAGAAAACTGCGTCGTGACCCTGACTGCGAAGATATTCCACCACTCGTAATGTCAAAATATTTGTACCAAACTCATAGATATTTTCCATCCTTTTTTCGAACCTAACTTCTTGAATTTGCGCCACGATATCAAAGAACTTTTCCCGCTGCATCTCCTTCATGACATATCCTTTGCCATGAAACCGCCCCAACTCGCGCATCGCCGCCAATGTATATTCCAATGGAGAGTTACATATATATGGACAATGATAATATCCCCGTCCATTGACGTTTTCTAAGGCGATTACAGAGTCGATGGGTGGTCGTTCTTCGACGTAAAAGCATTTCGCATAGATCTCGTCCGGTTGGGTATACATTTGATAGAACAGGATTTCATTGTGAAATTGAAAGTCAATATAAAGTATTTGGTTTAAGCCCGGCATGGGTCTCTTCAGTATCATAGACAATTCCTCGTTCTGTCCATTTGTCTTGTTCTCAAATTGCAGACGTACATGATATATATTGGACCCAATAAAATTGCCAGTAAATTCGAGTTGATATCGAGCTTTCTCAACGTCCGGTCCAAGATTCTTGATGATCTTCGGCATCACCTCGTCGAACCATCTTTGAATGTCTTCGTAAGACATTTTATTTGAAACGTGATTTGAACGCGATTCGTATCCAAGTAAAAATAATAAAATATACGTGGGTTACTGATCGAGACGAGTTTATATTACTTCAACAACTAATACAATACTGATGGCTTCCCCTAAAGACTAACTAATTTTGTTTTTGCGCACATAAGAACTGCAAATGTGAAGTTAATGTGAAGAATAACAAATGATATTGTAATGTCGCGATACTGCAAAAAACAAAACATTTTTAAATAGTTAAACTATTATATACGCTATTCGTAACCAACAATTTATCAGCTGATTATTATTCATTTTAATACAATCCATCTACATTTTAAGTGTCTAACGCTTGTCCATGACTTTATTCTGTCACATAATTTATTTTTATAAATGTTTCATAATATTTAATTTAATTGAATTTTAAATACTGCCAATTTTTTGATAAACATGAAAATTTTTTGACATGCATGAAAAAATGGAGATTTTAATTTAAAAATTTCAAAGTAATTATCAGTTATTTACAAAGTTATTACCACCTTTACAACGCTATTTAAAATAACATTGTTAATGCGCCATTTAAAATTTTTACAATTTTTAGAACATTTTTCTCAAAAATACTTTATTTTCGAGACTATTCCAATACTTTTGGAACATCCTGTATATATATACATTTTATAATTTTTTCATTAATATTAAATTTAATATTAAAAATATGTATCAAAAACTATGTTGCCCCTTAAAAAATGTTGACTTTCATTTTACTCTGACACCTCCTCCCAAGATTAAATTGTTTTTTATCAAAATATATCCTCCTCGATATTATACAACTTCGTAAAAACAGGATTTCGATATCTTGCATGGTTTGAAGAAATTCAAATGTATTAATTAAAATGAAATACTCTGTATATATGCAAGATGGAGCAATAACTATTATCACCTAAAATATCTTCGAATAAGGTCCAGAAGAAAGTTTGTGTAGCCAAAATTTCACGATACGAAGGGAGCTATCATGTGGCGATAATAATTTTTATTCAAATGGAAATGTTTCAAAAATATCAAGATCATCTTCATTTTTTAAAATGAATTTAGTATGTTTTTTCCCGTAATATGAGAAACTCAAAACAAGTTCAGAACTCATGACACAAGATACATACTCAGAATCTCAAGGATCGATTCTCCACTCGAAGCATCGTTAGTCTTATCATTTTATAGAGTAAAGAATATTATTACTAACAATATTATTTTGATCTCTTTGACGTAGTCTCACATGTGTAAAAAAGTTATTCAGATTCCTTTCACAGTATTTAATGTATTAAATTAGAGAACAAGATTGAAAATTAAAAAAAAAGATAAAAAATACGTTTTTTTATATTAAATAAAACTTACATTTTTTTATTTTATATTATGTGATGTTTTATTTTTTTATTTCATTATTAATTAGCATATTTTTTTAATAAATAAGTTAATTGATAATTAGAATCTCTGACAAGAAAATATTTCCTGTTTTCTGTCTTTTATGTCCGTCATTTATGTTTGTCGAATGGACCGAAGAAATCTAACAGAATATTGCTTTCTTTTATATTGGTTTTCATACAAAGGTACCTAAAACAAAAGATTGGAATATGTCAAAAACTGAACCATCAAATAAAAATGTTTCAAACAAAAGTTGTATGGTCTGAAGACAAATAATGATAAAATTTTCACGCGGAATAATCGATTTTTCAAGTTCACATAAAAATCTTTGCCATTTGTTCATAGGATTCTAAAATTTTTTTTAGATAATATAAATCTTTTAGTTATTCTGTAAATGTATTAAAATAGAGTTATCAAAAAATTAATATAGTTTATGAGCTATTTATCACTTCCTATATTAATACTTCATTCTTGTTACATATTTTTACATAAAATATAAAATATTTTGTAAATTATTCATTTTTTGGTAAGTATATCTTAATACTTTTATGCACAGAATAATAAGATGAATCAATTGGTGTAAAAAAAACACAGTTGTTTTTCAAAAGATAAATTGCGCAAAATATTTGTTTCGGTAAGTAGCCAATTTATTTACAGCCATTAATTGAGACAAGTTAAGATCGCACGGATTAATAATTAATTGTTTGTAGAAAATAATCGTGTTTGATGTCCCGGTGATTGACACAATTGCATTTCGATAAAGGTGGATGTAGACTTATTGCATATCCGCATATCATATCGTTGCAGTGACGGAAAGTTTTGTACCGTTGCATATCAAAATTGTGATAAGATGATATGCAAAAGCTCATATCGTATCATTGAATTGATATATAACGCTGATACGATATGCGAATGATACGATACAAGTCTATATTTACTTTAAAATGACGAAACACATTAACTACTGGCACGCGCTACTACCTGCTGACATGAGTCTAATCACGCGAATGACAGCATCGATAGGCTTGCGTACAATACATGCTACAAAAATAAACATCAAGGCCATATCAGTTAGTCTTTTTTGAGAGATTATCATAAAATATTAAACGTGCTACAAAATATATATCGTTATAATGTAATGTGAAATAAAATGTATATTCTGTTCTTATGTGTTAATTTAGTTTCAATAAATGATCTTATTAGCACGCATTTTGCTCTTCTACGGGTTCATTATCATCTAAAGTAACGAAAAAAGCATTTTAGAAAAAAAAAGTGTTTTAGAATAAAAATTATTGTACTTGGAGCGGGAGCATAGACTCTTGCATAACGTATAAGGCATAAGACATAAGAAAATCAACCAATCAGAACCCTTTATTTCTTTTCATGAAGAACTCTGATTGATTAATTTTCTTATGCCTTATGCCTTATGCATTATGCAAAAGTCTGTGTTCCTACTTTCAAATTTTAAGAAAAAATAATGATATAGCATTTGTTTCAATCTGATTAACATGTATCTAAATGTTACTATAATAACAAGTCTCAATTTTTAATATGAATTATTTAATTTTTTTTTTTAATTTGAATGGTTGAGATTAATTTTACTCCATTTAAAAAAAATTGTTACGTATATATTATTATTAATTATATATATATATATATATATATATATATATATAAATTGAAAAATAAAGTTTCATCAAGAAGCTATTTATTCAAATTAAATTATTATTATTATTATTTTGAGTTTTTTATTTGAGAGAAATAAAATTATATTAAGAGAGAGATTTTAATAAATTGAAAAAATTATATTAAATCGCCGCAAAAATATTGTAACTTAATCTCATTAATTTTTCTTAATTTAACAAAATTACATSGTTTTGTTGCTCCTGTAAAAAATTAGAAAAGGAACAATAATAATAAAGTAAATATACAAAATGATACAAAAATGTAAAAAAGATAGTATTTTATAATTGAAAAATATGTCACAATTAAATCGTAAATTTCAAGCTTATGTATTATACATCCAATACCATCGCTATTAAATTTTTCAATTCAAAAATAGTTTCAGAAACTTAAGAACATATTTAAAAATTAAATAAAAAATTATATTTTTTCTCATGATACAAAATATTTTTCTATTGAATGTTGAATATGAAATAATAATCGCATAATTAAAAGAGACCCATAAAAATATGAAGAAATCGGTAAATACTTTGTGTATTTACCGATTTCTTATTTCATTTTCTGAAAACAGTCGGAACTATAATGCATATATAGAGAAATATAATTAACACAGAAGCAACAAAAAAATCAGAATTTCTTAGATAAATTTTTCCTTAATAACCTGTCACTAATTTTCCCCGTTTATTATTGCCATGTTGCTTTATTATATCGTTTAACTCCGCTGATTCCTAACATTAGTAGGCCAATTAATTTAAGTGCCTCATTAAAGGATGAAGCCCTGAGAGCCTAGACAAGCCGCATTCATATATACCGATCGTGTATCGCCTCATCTAAAGCAATATAAGATATGTTATAAGATATGTTGTTCATGATAATTCATAAAACGACGATAAACTAAATGATTACATAATTGTGGCTTTCAAGCAAAGGCTATCGCAAAAATCAAAAAATTTTGTAACAATTTTGTAACGTAAAAGTAACGTTTTATATGCTGCATGATTAATTAAATTAAATATGATAATAGTTAAATATCGATAAACATCGATATACAAAATGTTTTAAAAATTTGTAAATTTTATAAAAGAAAAGCTAATCCAAAGTTACAAGATGAGTAGATTTCAAAAAAATTGTATATTCTTCAAATTTTAATGTCTAAAATTTTCGTGTGTAACAAAATTAGAAATTAATATCAACTATTATTACAATGTATTTTATATTGAATTTATAGACTTTTAGGATTTGAGATGATGTAATTTGGTGCTTAACGAGCAATACTCGGAAACATATCGCTCGTGCGGTAAAGCTTCAGCTTTAATAATGCGGAACAACATTCTTCATGAAAAACATTTTGTATGAAAATTACACACTGCGGCACATAAAATTATCGCATAAAATTTTTTATAATTTAAAGCTTAAAAGCAAATATGTTCAAAGAATTTCCTACGAGTAAACAAAAATAATTTTTCTATTATTTTTGTTCATATGTATTTAAAAACTTAAGAAGGAAATAAGAAAATGTATTCCTATCATCAACAAGATACAGTGGAATATTTTTCGCGCGTCGACATTAAATAAATCGCTTAGAAAAGATTAAGCCATGATAAATATCACCTCTCTCTATCTTTCACACGTTAATCTGCAGATTAGCATATGTATGAAAGCTTCATTTATCTAGAAACTGCGCGTTTACGATAGTCCTTTTAAAAATCGGCTTTCAGCCTCGGCGGCATTTTGTTTTCGGTGTGATACCTTTTACGAGGGTCGCCTCTTTATGGTTACACCTCGTCACTCGGATATTGCGCTCCTGTTGCACGCCGCAAAAAGAGAATTTACGGAATTTAGTTTGAAACTCATACAAAATATGAGCGGGACCAAATAATTTCGCGCAAGACGCTTAATAAAATTTAAAAAAAGATATGTTTATCTCGATCGGCTTACTCCTAAAGAAGATATGTTACAAAATTTATACACGATCGAAATATTTTAAATAAATTTTCATATTAATAATACTCACAAAAGTATTGATTATGTAAATATTTTCTATATTTTAAATATTGTTAGCAAACCAAATTAATATTTTTATTGTCAACATCCATAGTTTATTGAACGTTTGATTAAACGTAATTCAGTTTGTTTACACTTTTTGTTTATTTATCAATTTTTTTTGAAGAATGGACAACAACAAATTATTATTTATAGACAAATGTGGACAAATTGTTGAAAAATAGCACCAGTCTACAAAATTCAATACATCCGGTCAGCTCATATTATCTTTATTATTATGTACACGAGAATAATATATGAAATATCTCTTGATAAGAGAGAAAGAAGAATCGGCTCATTTAAAAGATATAAAACCTCGGTCTTACTTTCGCCTTACTATTTTAAAGACATAAAACTGAGTTGGCGAAAGAAGCCGCAGGAAAGCGGCAGCGACGACGACTGGGTAGCGGTTGGCTGACGCACCATGAACTTTAGTGGCTATATCGATTGTGTGTGCATCGCGGAGCCAACCCCAGCAGACACCTTCTGGTCTGCTGCTGCCCTTGACACCCGTTCCCAGACGACGCGGCTCCTACGCTCGAGCGCAATGCCAACGAAAGAGAGAGGATCGTCCGAGGAACGAGGATGGTGGAAGGACATGCGTCAACGCGCGTTCTCGTAGAGTACTGCAGTCAAATGCGGATCTATTCGAGAAAACGAGAAAAGAAAAAAAAGAAAGAAAAGATAATCTTATCTAAATCAAATTAATAAAATACGGCCAAATACGATGGAGGCTAGATCTTTGTGTGTGTTTAATAATATTTTTATGTAAATTTTATATAAATTTAAATACATTTTTTCAGTTCATAAACTGCATTGTCTGGTTACTGTTGGACTTGAAATGCAATTCTAAACGGAAGCTAGAATAATAATATCAAATTAAATTAATTATCAAATTTCAATAATAATGCTACCAGCATTTTAAAATACTGCAAGAATTTTATTGCAAGAAATATTACTTCAACCAAAGTTTGGAATTTCCTTGTCTGTCCGGAACGTTTTTTCCTATTCGATCATCGAGGCATGTGATAATATAATCTTATCTTCAGACATTTTCTTCTAAGTTCGTTGATTCTAAAGGAACTTCACTGTGACGTGCTTCTACTATCAAAGAGAAGAGAATTCAAAAGAAAAGTTTAAAATAAAAAAATTTTTCTTTTGAGACGCATTATGAATGTTTGAATCACTAATAAAATTCTGCAATTTTGATAATATATCAAGGCTAGTTAAATTTAATTTATTACACATGTAACATCTATATTAATTGTGATATTTTGCAAGATCTCTTTCTTTCTTTTAAACCTCGGTCATGGCTACTTCTGTAACATCGAAAACATTTAATAAAGAAAATCACTGAATGTGTGCGAGTTTAAGATTTATATGTACATCGCTTTATGATTTGAATTTCGTTTCTCTTCGATATAATGGTTACAAGAAAATAACATATTTATGAAGCGTTCCGTCAGTAATATACAACGCCAAAGAGAAATAAAGAGAGAGAGAGAGAGAGAGAGAGAGAGAGAGTTTATCATAATTTCATGTAAAATTATATATTTTCACGTTTTTCGCAACGAAGATACGGTAAATGATCGTCTAAATGTGTACAAACACACGCATCGAAATAATAAGGCCTTGCCGCTTAACAAAATAAAATCTCGGAACTTGTTCAGCGAACGTCGTTCGCAGTGCGTGTGGTGTGCAATTTACGCGGGCGGCCGGCACGTTTTTCACGATCGTACAGCTTACGCGTGACAGTACACGGCATACACATACTTGGATTTCAACACATTGTGGGACGCGTACAAATATTACCGCGCGCAATCGCTGCGCAACGGTGAAGTAAACGCGCGTTTAAGCCACGCCCGCGCTGAATCTACCGCGATCTGTTACGAGACATAAACATTAGATTTACACTGTTTTTTTTACTCTTCTTTAATAAATCGTGTTTAATGTGTTTCAACGTGAATGGGATACGTTTTACATAATTCAAATAAATTAAATAATTAAATTCCAAATTGATGCACACACACAAAAATCCGTCGAAAACAGAAAACATGACACATCTTATTACATATTTCCCTTGAAAGAAACAAATCGACAAACGGTTTATAAAATTTTTACATTTACTTTTTACGTTTATGAAAAGTATAAGATGTGTGAGGCTTATTATAAAGATACGGCGTGAAGTTAATTTTTAGATAAAATGAATATCCGTGCATCTCATTTATGCAACTTTTTTCTTTGTTCATTCTGAGCCGTTGTTTTCGATGTGTACTAATTAGGCCGGCTGTTAAATAATTATGCATTATCTTTCAAGCTTTTGGATCACTGCAGCGATAATGAAGAAATAATTAAAGCAAATTCGTGTTGGGAGTACGCGGCAAAAAATAGTATGCACGGATACTTCTCGACATGCACTGTTTCTCCTGCAAAACACAGAGCAATAAAAGCAGCTCATTTGCAAACACTTTCGTCCTGCCTATAACGTTCTTTCGCGGAGGACATGCACATTTCGATTTCACTCATCTTGTACATTTACATGTAAACTGAAAAATAAATCAATCGTATAACATAAAATCGTAGCGTGCGCGAAAGTCCGCAAGAAGATTTACTGCAATTTCTTGTAATTAGAACAAATAAATATTTATAACATTTCATATTATTAAAGACTACAGACGTATTTCTCCTATCTCTATCAAACAATTCAACTATCATAATTATATCGAACATATATCGTGAAACACATTCTGTATATAAAAATACAGTGTGACAAAAACGTTTCTATAAGAAATATAAATATGTTTAAAGAAATATAAAATTCTATTTTGTTACTGACAATAAGAAACACACAGTGCATTCTCGCAAATATGATAAAATAAATTCATTTTTATAAAACAATAGTCTTTCAGTAGAAAGATGATTCGATACGATCAGTATAAAATCAAAATAAATGGAAACATTTTCACGGCACGTGGAATTTCATAAATATGAAATTTTATTGTTTGAAGTAGATCTCGCGCGCAATACTTCGTGCTTATGATGCAGTCAAAATCGATTGCGAGGAAACGACTTCGCAACGATACAATGTGCTACATACGGTACAAATATGTTTTACAACGGTAGTAAAAGTTTGTCATTTGATGAGTTTTGATATTTTTTTTATCGCAGACGTCTGCGCTGCGTCTTGGAATTATTGCGCATTAATTCTGAATCTTGCAATTTACGTATCTCATAAATGATGTTTTTACATTCGCGAATTTTTAAACAGCAAGATATCTATGCGTTTGAAATTCAAGACTTGTGTCATAACATTTTCATGTTCTACATTTAACAATAAAAATTAAAATACTGAAATTTTGTATAGTAAACAAATTTATAAATCACATTTTTACAAAAAAATCTTAAAAATGTATTTTATAATTTAATAATCAATTAAATAACCAATTATATATATATATATATATATATATATATATATATATATATATATATATATATATATATATAAAAGACACACACACACACACACACACACACACATAAAAGAATGGAATCATTAAAAGTATAATTTTATCATGAGGATTACATGAACATTTGTTGTTATCTGTGAGAACTTGTTGAATATATTTTATATTATATTTTATTATATTCAACTGTATTTTGTTTACTTCAAACGTATACATTTTCTACGTGTAAATCGGATTTTGCATGAAATGAAGCTTATTTAACCCTCGATATTTTTCATTTTATAAAAAAAATTCATGAGACCTAAATAATTTTCATCAAAAATACGCGATATAGCATTTTCGATCCGAAATGCGATCCTTTCACGAACGTTTAAATGGTTCTTGCTACACATATCTGCATAAAGCCGAAAAATAAAGTAGAACATCATAATTCCGGTCGTAATTCAAATCTCGGTCGTAACGCAACGGCGACAAATATAATCAAGTCGTTGAAAAGCGACTGGAAACAAGAAGATAAATGAAATATGCGTCTACCTAAATAAATGGTAAGAGGGAACAGCTACAAAATTTCACACAGAATTCTTTTCGTGCATTTACAAAAACCAATTCACTGCGATTGTTGCAAGACTGAACGTTCATTTATAGATAGAAAGAACGTTTTTTGTCAGCTTCTTCGTTCAAACAAATTTCCTGCTGCGCTCTTCTCGATTTTTTTTCATGTTTTAACTTTCAAGCGATTGTTTGATATCTACAGTTTTCTATTTTTCTTTCCTCTGTGTTCTCTATAGTTTGCTCTTGTATTTGTATTGTATTCAGCGAATCAAAATTTTTACAGTACGAATTTCACAAAGAGATCTATTTTAATCAGAAATCCAAATTAAATATAAATCGATGTAACATAATTTCAAAAAGAATAAAATGTGTGTTGTGTGTGTGTGTGTGTGTGTGTGTGTGTGTGTGTGTGTGTGTGTGTGTGTGATGTATTTTTAATTACCATCTCTTTTTATTTAAAAACTGTTTCATAACATCAAAAATGTATGATATATATTATCAAATTACACACATGAATAAGATAAATAAAATAATATTTATAAAAAGCCGAAATAAAAATAACAAAAATTATCTTAATTATATAATAAAATTAGCTTCTTTTAATTACACTTTTTTTCTCCCACAATATTTTTCTATAAAATTTCATAGGAGATATTATTTTTAAATCTGGAGTATAATTGTAAAATCAATAAAATTCGTTTGCTGTATCTCCGGAATACAAAATGTATAACGTTTCTTATACCGAGATCAAAATTATAGCGGATCGAATTCGCCGAGCCAATATCTTGTCGTTCCCAAATTTCCCCGCCGAATTTTTGCCCCATATATAAGCACCCTCGTCGTATATTAAGGCAAGCACGCCTTGCATTCCACATTCCGTTGCCGTCGCTTCATTTTTTTCAAAGCCACTTGCCGAGATTAGGTATCCGCTATCGTATATCAGCTTGAAAGCTTCGTACACGGGAGCGCCTGCGGCCACATGCGGATAAGTAACGCACGCTTTGCTCCATACACGGCGAGAATCATAAAGGTAGGACATCTCTGAGTGAGAAAAAGAGAGAATGAGAGAGAGAAAATATTGGCAGCTGAGGGCGAAGCGCGAAAAGAAAGGAGAGCGAGAGAAGCGAAAGACAGGATCAAAAAGGATGCGCAACAGGACTAGCAGCCGAGAGCTTCGAACCGTGGCCAGTCGGATCGAGCTATATAAGTCCTGAACGACCTTGCTGCTTTTTCAATGCAAGGACGACGTCCACTCACGGTAACTGTGGGAGAAGGACATGACGATGCTTCGTGTGAAAAGAACGGAAACGGAGAACACGCGGAGAACGACGCGTCCTAGGAGACCTTCGGGGAAAATCGGGACCTCAGTGGAAAGTCCACGCTCTTGCATGGGCGTGTGTTCCCAGGACGATCGGATGTACGTAACGATCGACTGGCGAGTGCCCTTTCGGCCACGATGACATCGGATACGGGGGTGATCGTAGCTGGGTCGAACGTTATGACCGCTCGATGTGCCGCGAGGCTCGTAATTGGGAAAAAAAGGTCGTAAAAGCTACGCAGCCGACCAACAACTCATGCCCTTTGCCGTGGTCCTGCCAGGAATTTGTAAAAATTGAATAGCCCATCAGTGGCTAGAACGAAACCTTTCTCGGAGTCTGCATATATTGCCGAGAGATAGAACGCCAATGAAAGATGACTTGCTCAACGTGTTAACATAAACATGAGAAGAACGTACGTCGGGTATTAGATGTATTCTGACCTGCGGCGGTATCCCGTAATGCGCGTCATGGATATTTATCGAAATCTTAAATCATTGAAAATATAGCTGGCGATATAATCGCGAATATGACGCGAATATGACCGACAAGTCAACGTGACAACGCATAGTTTAGATAAAATAAAGTATCACCTCAGTTTTTACTCTATTGTTATTCTACGTCACGTTTCTGAATAATTGATACTGGCTAACGTTTCTAATACTTCTTATCAATTGTGTAAATCGTATTTAAATCAAGCTTTTATTTCAAACGCAAAGTAATAGAGAATCAATTAAATCGTTATCCAAGATTGATAACTTGTTACTGGCATGATAATTTATAAATATCCAACATTCTTTATAAATTTGGAAAACCATGTAATTTTTGACAGTTTGTATTTTAATAAAAAACAATTAATGACTTTTAATTTCCTAATTGCCGATACGATCTATACATATCTATATTTATAACTGATATAGAAGCACATTTTTCCAGCATGCTGTACGGAAACAAAATCCAAGATCTCTATGCCAAATCTGAACGCTGCGTCGCGAGGTCGCACGAAGTCTGATAAAGATTATCCGGACTCCAGATCTTGTCACGTAACAATGCGGCCGCAGCTGAAAATAATGTTTTGAAATGAGCACCAGAGTCACCATTACCCCTTTCCCATCTTCGTGCGTGCTTTTGTGCACGGTCGTGTTCCTTGTAACGAAGGAGAGGGACAGAGGTTAATGGACGCGGCGTGCAGATAAGAGGTTCACGAAGCAGGTTGAAAGGGTGACTTCAATGCGGCCGAGAGCTCGCCCGAAGGCTAGAGCGTGGCACGGAGATCGATCGGCATGGCAGAAACGATGAGGCTTCTTCAGGGACAACGAGAAGCCCTTGACTGCGGGAATACCGCGTAAGATATTTCTCATAAAAACCGCCTCTTAGAGGCACGTGGAGATATAATAAAGCTTTCAGCGTAATACGTCGCATCAATCACCGTGTATTGCGTATAATAGTTTTCGAAACTTATCTAGAAGATTGAACAGACGCGAGCTATAAAGATAAACTATAAAGATATAGAAACGTCAAATTTTATAACAATGAGCTCACGTGAAATCAGTTTAATCCCTAATCAAATTAACTTTAGATTAAAATATGTTATTAAAAAATTTCATGTCTCTAATTATGACGTTAAATTTATTTATCTTTCTCTCTCTCTCTCTCTTTAATTTAAATTTATTTAAAAATTTATTTAAAATTTATTAATTTAAAAAATTTTGTTTTTTTAAATGGCCAAAATATATTTTTTCGTTTTTTTTAATATCGACTTAAATAAGAGAATGTCTATACTTTAATATCCTTCGATGTTTTTACAATCTTATTCATCATAAATTTTAGTAAAAAATGATAAGTGTATAAATTTTAGTAAAAAATGATAAGTGTAACATATTTTATATAAATTTCGAAGAGATTTCTAATCATCCACATTAACAAGAAAATAAAAGAAACTGAGAAGAAAACACGGAAAAGAATGCGTGCCGTAGAGCAAAATCGCGTTGAAAAGATTTCAATGCCGCGTTCGAAACTACGCCGCAATCTTCGATATCTTTGATACCAGAATTCTATATCGAACAAGATGATTGCGTTCCAGATCGACAGCGGTGGAATCGAAAGGCTGTATTGTATGATTACGAGACTCGATCTTATTGATACAGATATTTCAGAATGTTCAAAGAGCTCGAAAGCGAACATTCCGAGTTCAATCTCGTGAACGACCTTATTCCCACGAATGGAACAAATCAGCGCGTGTACGTCCATTAAAGTAAATAAAGAAAATCATAGTGGAGGGATGGCTTGCGAAAAGAACCGCTAGAAACGAGAAGAGAAGATTGAATCGGACTTCTTACATAATTAGTTTAGAGGCTATTGCAGCTCGAATATCAAGCAATAGAATATCTTACAAACAATTATGTTTTTGCTCCTAAAATGCTCTCAATCTCTCTAATGCTCTCAAATAAATAAAAAATGTATTTGTAAAGTACATTTGTGTGTGTGTGTGTGTGTGTGTGTGTTTTATATATGTGTATTATATATTTATTACTATAAGATGAAACGAATCAATTATTTCTTGTAATACTTATAATTATTTCAATTATTATTTTATTTTGTTTTTCTAATTATGCATATCTATAATGTGCGTGAACGATAATCCCCATCCTGTATAGCGATTCAACCGTGCCAGTACCGCGCTTTCATGATCGGTAATTATTAACTTGACACATCGCGATTACAGGAAAGAGCACCGGGACTAGTAAATCCAGAACTACGACACGAGCAGCAACATGGGTACGGGCCATTGTCTCCAGTCTCGAGAGGGTTAATCGCGACGTTAATCGAGAAAGCCGGACGGCGCATCTTCGATCCCTTCTCCTCCTCCTCCTTCTTCACCTCCTAGTTTCTCCTCGTCGACCTTCCTTTCCTGCGCCAGTCCGTGCTACATCGACATTAGACCTAGAACACGTTCTCCACACAACGTGGCATTTGCCGTGGAAGAATCGGACATGCTACGGCGTGCATGCAGACCGCGTGCATGTGCACGTGCATGTGCGTTTGGCTTGCTCGCCCGCTTGCTTTCTTTCTTGCTTACCGGCCCATCGAGATGTATCTCCGTACACACGAACGGGAGAAGGGAACGAAGGTGGAGGCGATTAATCCTCCCGCGCGCAGAATTATTTCGTAAGGCGAAGGACGATAAAGGTCGAAGCGAGTTGCTGGTCGAGAGTCGGCGAACGGGAGAAGCAAGATCGTACGTTTATTCCTCGCCAGTGCTCGCAGGAACGATTATGTTTAAAAATAACGACCGAGAACTGGCATAATCACACAACACAACACGCTGATGCGCCGTTTTAAAATTACATTTTAGATTCGTTCTCTGCGAGGTAACATGCTTAATGATCTCACAGTTGCGGGGAAGATTTGCCACGGCTATATTCAAGAGCAATGATGGAAGATGTGCTCAAAGTATATGTTAGTTATTATGGTTAACCATAATTTTTCATTTCTTATTTTTCAAACACGATATTTTTTCATAGAATTGTTTTGTGTGCAAATAAATTATATTCGTTTGACAAGTAGGAATATCATTTCAATCTAAAAAAAAACATTACATTAAGATAAATTATTCAAAAGCAAAATTCGCGTGCAGGACGCGTATAACGCTAAAAGTACGTTTAATCACGTCGCTTAGAAACTGTTGCTCATAAGTAGAAAAATATGACAAACCAATATAAATGATTTTAGATATCTTAACGTATCTCTCTGAAATCTGAGAATTAAAAACATATTTCACTCGTGAAAGGGTCACAGAGCCGTACACGCGCGTAAATAATTTGTAATTATAGTGATCTTCAAAACACGAGGTGATCGTAAACGCTCTTCGCTCTTTGCGTGGCGAAAGCCGTTAAAGGTCGACTTAGAACGCGAACTCTTCGCGCCGCGTAAATATACGAACGCTTTCCCGCTTTATACTCCATTAAATGAAATGTTAAACCGCCAAGAATAGACGTTTTCTCATAAGGAAACACTCGCGGAGAAAAGAAAATTGCGGAAATGGTCTGCGACAATTTTGATGAGTCTCGGAAAAAATGCACGGTAACATAAAAAAAGGATATCATTATCTTCGATACTCATAAATACAATAAATTTAGCTTTTTTGAAAAAGCTTTTAATCTTTCGTTTACTAACTGATGTGTATACTAGACTTGAAAATTTACATCTCGAAATTTTATTTTTCCATTTTTTTCAAAAATTTGAACTTGAAGCTTTTTAACATAAATTTTTCCAATTTTTTCATTTAGCTTATTACTTCAGTAATCACAATTTTTATTACAATCGAATATATTAAGATAATTTTAAGATACTCTCTCTTTCTCTCTTCAAACAATAAAGTAAATGTGCAAAATAATATGTCTCTCCAGTCTCCCATCTCTAAACTCTATCACATATCCGAAGTACTTCAACATCGTAGCAACAAACATCAAGTGTTTTCCTTTCAATAACTTCGAACACGCACGTTAATCGACAAAGTAGGCTCGCGGACGCGATTAATAATCTCTTGTCATGTATAGCGAATTGGAAAACGCGACCAAGAAGCCTTAAATTAAACGCACAATGTGCCACTTCGACGACATTTCACGTTGATTCGAGACGCCGTTGGTGAAACTTCTTCCTATCTCCGCCTCGTGAAAGATAACGCGAGAAAGTACGACAATTAGCTCCCATTTTCAGATCAATGCTCCTTTACTCATAGTCTTTCACTATCATGTCCGCGGGAGGCTACCTTCGCGACTCGTGGTAACTTTTACTTTCCAATACCGATGTCCTTCATATTCCGCAATCGGTGCCACTGCGGTTAATCGCGGATATGCCGAGCATCGCATTATATGAAATGCTTCTTAGACAATTGCTATGGCTTCCCATTTTCTTACAGCGCTAACTCGCAATTAATAATTACTAATTTCTGAACACTCAAAAGTGAGTAAATGTGTATTTGTTTAATCGGAATACAAATAACTACACCTGCATATTACGCAAGCAAAGATGATATATGTTCTATTAATTATCTTGTGTGCCACGAAAAATTAAAGAAAAAGTTTATGTTGCTAACATTGTCATAAGTTCGTATATTTTATATATCAAATCAAATTCGGATGCAATATGCATGTATTTTTAAGATAAAATTAATTTTTTAAAATAATATATTGATATATATATTAAATATAATCTCAAGATAAAATTAAGATAGCATTGGTTTTAAAATTTAATCTTAATTTGATAAATAGATACTATAAGACGAATATACTTTTATAATTATGTAAAATATTTCATTGGTGAAACAAAGAATTTATCCATGCACTACATACATAATTATTACATAATACACAATAAATATACATGAGGTACTTTCTCATTAAACGTTTCAAATACGAAACTCTGCGATCAATTTTAAATGTCCCATTAGGTGAAGAAAAGTTAATTTTTTTCGATAAATAGGGATATAAATTTTTTCCTGTATGACAGCGACGTAATTGCCGTCCGTGTTATTTGCACTTTTATCGCTACCGAACGAACGAGCGCAGTTGCATTTATTTTCGCCGGGCAGAACGAACGGATCTCTGCTTCATTCGGAAATCGTTACGCAATCGTGCAGCAATCGCGCTCCAGGCGCTAACACAAAGGATGTGTTAAAAATGCATCTTTCTTTTCTCGACCCCTGCCTCCACTCTCGACCTTTCCTTCTCATTCTCTTTCTCTCTCATTCTCAACTCTCTCTCTCTCTCTCTCTCTCTCTCTCTCTCTCTCTCTCTCTCTCTCTCTCNCGCGCACATGGCGTTTTTTACGCCGGAGACCCGGCAGCGGTTTTATGCAATTTCTTGTTTGACTTTAGCCGCCGGCCGGGGCAGCAATCGCTTTACGATTCTCACAAATGAGTTCTCCGAAGTCGCGAGAGGGGAAAGAGGGCCCTTTCCACACTTCGTGCGACTTGTCGTTTGTGCGTTCGTTTCCTTCCTTAATACCTTCTTTCTCTCTTCCTTCCTTCCTTTGTCCAGCAGAGCCTGTTTTCACGCTTCGTATAACCTGACCTCGCTGTCGATTCGCTCTATCGACCGCCAATATTTTTACGCGCCGATCGTTCCCTCGTGACCTCTTCGGCTTCTTCTATGGGATGTGTCGTGTTTCCATAGAGTACTAATTCTTACTTTTTTGCTAATGATACGATAGGCTTTGACACAAACAATTATAACACATTTAAATCAAATTAAATTATGAACATTTAATTTTTAATCCCGAATTATGAACATTTAATTTTTAGCCCCTCTACAATAGATGTAATAAGCCTTAAGCCTTAAGAAATTAACCAATCGCATTCGAATTTGAAAAGAATAATCGATGATTGGTCAATTTCTTATGGCTTACTACACCTATTGTAGATTGGAACAGGAAGGGAAATCACTATGGTGATGACGACAGGAAGGGAAATCACTATGGTGGTGGTGACATTTCGAGACAAGGAATACAATGATGAAGATAATAAATCTTATTTAAGAAAAAGATTTTGAAAATAGTCCCTCCCGCCTTTTCTAAAAATTAAATCGAATACAAATATTCGTGAAAACTTGTAAATACAATGCAATGTGATATTTGCAATAGCGGAACATTTGAATTTCGCAACGTATTCTTTGAGAATCACTGCCACACACGCATCGAAAACACGTTTGTTGACTTTAAAATGCAGGTAGCTTATTTCGAGACAGACAGAGGTACCAGAGTGACTCAAATAAGTATTATATGTAAATGTGCTTCAAACATACGACGTGTATAACAATTCGGAAGTCAAGAGACTAGAATATCATTGTGATCCTTTTACTTTTTCCTTTTTAATATGCTTGTCTTACACGCGAAGAATTCTAAGAATTAACCGCGTCAGAATTTATTTGGCAGGAAACTCTCAAGTCTGAACAATTTCAATATCTTCATGGATATATAAATAGCATCTGTTCTTGCCGTTGAAAAATATCGGTTTCGAGGAAAAGAAAATCTACCAAAAAGTAACGGGACGTCAAAGATAAATCTCATTTAAGTAAAAGGACTTCCATTACTTTCGACGCAACGGCGAACACAAAGGATTCCGTTGTAAAAGATATCTTGAGCCACAGTTAGACGCTAGCTAGAAAATGTAATGAAACGTACATGGCATATTTTTAGCGCGTGTCTCTGTCTCTCTTTAGCGAGATATATATATTATACATCTCGTTTGCTCTTTTAATCTTTCATTTACTTAGCGTTTTTATAGAAAAATATGTACGTTACGAAATGCACATAATAGAAAATGCTAATTAACTTTTAGATAGAGAATACTGATTAATTTCTGCATGCCATTCCAACCGCATGTCCTTCCATAAAGTGGAATTTTTCCATTCTCTCATTAATGACCGAAACAATTGGACAACTGTGCTATATTGACGAGATAACACACACGGCTTTTTTAATGATTATAATTATACATCACGCGGTTTCAACGTTAGGATTTATTGTTTGATATTACGTAACAAAAAGTATTTCTGTATAATGTTTCTGTAAGAGAAGCCAAAAAATTTTGTGAATAAAAAACATTTCTCTTTTCGTGGACCAAAGTATTAAAAAAAATTTATTTGAGAAAGTATATATAAAAAATTGTACAACAAATATTGTTCTAATTAAAACGGACTATGTATTTTACGTGGTCTTTTGGTGGTCCATCATTTTTACTAAACTTACTTTCTTGGCTACGCTTTTCCATCAAAAAATAATAAATAAGAAAAATACGTAACATGATAAATTTGGTTTTCTCTGATTACAGACATAATATTGATATTGATAAGAATTGATAAGAATGAATACATCTAAAAACAAGAATCTTTAAAATTAATTAAATAATAAATGTACAGAATGTCTGTCTCGACTTTCAGTTTTACTATATTTAGAAGTTTTGACTTTTACTTTAACTCGCTATATCCTTTGACAAGTTTAAAGATATTGGTTCCCCCCCCCCCAAAAAAAATTCGCAGAAATGCTTTTATTAATTATAATTTTTTGATGAATTTTAATATTGAAAGCTTGGGAAATAAATCTTAAAGCATACAAGAAATAAAAATGATTAAAATCTAATATTTTATCTGGCAAGAAAGAAACTCTTTAAATATACTACATGAAATAGTCGCTGAGCTGCGTGTGGAAAAACGGCTTTTTATCTGAGCATCCACGATGCGAATACTCGCGAGTTAATAGAACACTACGTGTTTCACGTTCGTGCCTGTCAATAAAGATATTCCGTAGGACGGTGTTACTCTCGTCTTGCCTTCCACGTCTATCGTTCCAGAATCGTTATGAGGATTCCACTCTCTTCGTACCTCTCTCATGTACATTCCGCCGACCCGCGTCCGCGGCATCACAGCATCACTTTGACCTGCCAATCGAGACTCCCCCTACGTCATTTCCCGCCTCTTCTTCTCCGACAGTCGGTGATGCCCCTTCTTCATCGACCTCGTGTACTTGCGAGGTCCGGTTTCTTCTTCATGTCCATCCCCCGCGACCCTTTCCTCTCTCGCACATACATTCTACCTTTCTCCCTTCTTGCGTCTCGTCATTTTGATATAACTCACCAATGATTCATCATTAACTGTAACTTAGCCGCGATCCTCGCTTCGTTGTCGTTCACCTCTTTCTCTTCTCCTTCGTTCAACAAAGTCCTTTCGTTTTGTTCTCTAGTTTCCTTTACTCCCTCTCTTTCTTCTCCCATATTCCTCTTCCATCCACTTAAACATCTCGCTTCTTCCATCGATACCTTCGTTAGTAGTTCGCCGCGCTCGATATAAAAAAAAAGGAAGGAGATACGCTCGAGGTAGTCAGAGGAGGGTCGCGTGGAACGTCGTCGATCGTAAAAAAGTGTACTTAAAGCGTACTTAGCGTCAACGTGATCTTCTGTCCGAGATCGCAAATTATCTTTGTCGCTGTAATAATTGTTTATAAGAATGTCAACTATCTGCCAGCCGGCGGCTCCCGAGTTCCATCGATCGCTGTAAATACACGAGCGACGGTTTTAAAAACAACTTTTCTCTCGTGGATGTCGCACGCCAACTTGCCTATCTTCTTCCCTCTTCCAACGGCAAAGAAATCTTTAATGCATAACGTCTTACCATTGCCATTCCAAACTTTCTTTGCGCTTGTGTCTTGGGTATCGAACCTTTTGGGTATCGTACCCCTCTTCTAATTTCTTCAACTTCCTCATTCGTCCAACATTTTACTTCTCAAATTACGAACCACTCAAATATCGAGGATAAAATTCTTTTTTAGGTCTCTCTCTCTCACACGCGCGCACGCACACATTTTTATAGATGTGTACATGGAAGAAACGATTTTGTTAAAATATCTAAAAATTTAGCTAGATACTAATCCGAAAATAATTTTATTGAACTATCAAAATAATTATGTAAGACACTTGACGACAATGTCGCAAAGTTTTAACATTCTATTAACCCATTTGAACGTCCTATATAATTATTTTGATCCAAACAAAATTAAAAAAATTTTTTTTCGTATAAAAGATAAATATATGTCTACATTCAGATACGAAAAATATCGCATTGACTAAATGAGATATCGAGTACTTAATCATTCTGTTCCGTATTGCCATTTTTCAGACGCATTATCTAGGTCGTTGAAATTTTCCGCTCGCCCTCGTATTTCCAATAATCGCGAATCTCTCCCCCATATCCTTTTCGTGAACCTCTTCTCTCGCTTTCCCCTTTTGTCTATCGCAGCTCATCGCTATGCTTCTCACAGGAGGATCGTCATTATGTGCTTGTCGAAGTTTCCTATCCCCAGGGTAAATGGAAGTTTTCCAAGAGTTCTCTTTCTCTTTCGCGCAAATTTCTACTTTCGCTATAAAATCGTGCCAAATGCAACGGAGATCAATACCGGCGAAATAGTCTTCTCGATTTTAATATGGGTACAATGTATTCGTTGATTCAGCTTTAAATAACATATAATTTAATTTTCAACTAGTTGTAGAAAATATGAGAATTCGCATATAAAATTATTATTCATAAAATCAAATTTTTAAATTTTTCTTGTTTTATTTTTCCTATTTTATCTAATCTTTTGTAACTTTTATAACAGAAATTTAGTAGAGAGCACACGGTTTTCATCGCTAATGTGAAATGAGGCGTGATATTATCTCACGATACTCTAAAATGGCATTGTTGAAAAATAAAAGCGAGTAAAATACCGCGCAAAATTACAGTTCTATAACGTACAGTTATAGCTTATTATTAAAGACGCGTAAACTTCCATTTTTAACGAATCTCAAGGAGTGGTTCTGCTAGAAAAAAGCCTGACATATCCGTCGACAGGCAATTGAACGCGATAATATAAAAATATCACACCACAAGGGCGCGACAGTGCCGCTTGTTGCGAACTTCTTACCCGACCGATGCATCCTGCGCAGCTTTGATCAATCACTGCGACACTTGCATAGTCATCGTTGCGAGTACGGTAATCGATTGACACGCTCGTGTCCCGTCGATTCGAATCGGGAAAAAAGCAAGGGAAGAGGGCATAAGAAAACGCGAAAAAATCCGCGATTCATGCAGAGATTCTATTGTAACTAGAGGAAAGCGGAAGATCGTATAGTGAATGCATCTCTATTGCGTCGAACGATGTAAGGTATATTTTGTAACACGATGTTTGTTGAAGAAGCGAGATAGTTTAAGAGATACGTCAGAATTGTCTGAATCTTCTCTCATTAATATTTCTTCACGACTTTCTTGCAAAACGTGTAAGTACAAAGTCTATGAATTTTTAATGTATTTTAATAAACAAAAAAATATAAAAATAATATATATATATATTAATATATATTAATAAATTTAATATTTCCTGAATAAATTTAAATGTAAATACATAATATAAAATACAAGAACATTTTACAAAAAAAAAAGACAATGAATTCCAGTGTATAGTAATAAATGGCTACTACTTACAACTTCGATTCACGTCAATGGAAAAAGGTACACACGCTGTTACTGCTGAAATATTCAACAGAAAGAAAATCGATACATAAAATATTCGGTTGCAGGAATGAACATACAGTATTACAGTGCTGAACTCTAATTAGGCGATGTATACGATTATTAATATCACATAAACGGATATATAACGGATATATAAAACTAATATTTTTCAATTAATTTTAAATCAAGTTTACGTTAGCAAAATCGTTATTATTATAGGTTCATGATAAAAATTTTTAATGTTAAAAAAAATTCAATACTCTCACGATAAATGATATAATAACTTACTCCTTATTATAATTGATAAAAATCTGAGATAAAGAAAAATCGATTTCGAATTTATGAGATGTACAGTTGCAAAAATATCCTTGTATACAAATCCGGAAGACAATCTTTTTTCTGTGGAGATGAATTTCGATGAGGATTTAATTGGCGCGAAGCGGACAGAGAGGAGAAAAGGATCGAAAATAAAGTCCGAAGAAGTAAAGGAAGAAAGACGACGCGGCAACCGCCGCCGAAGAGCAATTAAAAGCAATTCCTCCTGGCTGTATATCACTTTTACGTGCACTACGGCCACGGGTCCTCATTAAGATCGACCTTCGACTCCGACCAGCAACAACAGGATCCTATTGCTCATGTTGTTTTCTCGAAATATAATCCCTTGGAGAGACTATACGGAAGACAAATTTCGTACGCGGGTAATGAGAAAAGTATTTCGCGACGTGACGTCTTTTAATGCGTGGCGAATTTTAATGTGCAGACTTACGGGCTGTGAGATTTCTTCGGCGATAACAGAAATGGCGTGCAAAAGCGACAGCGCAGTGATCGTAAATATATCGTGTAAAATCGCGAAAAATTACAAATTTGCTTCCAAGTACTTTATTTGACAGCATATATCTCAATAATGAAATTTATTTCTCGGTATTGAGAAGATATTAACAAAGATCCGATTAACGAAAATCCGATAATCTTATATATATCGAATATGTCTGTGTATACGCGGATATGCAATATCGCGGAATAGTTAATAACACATAAATTATTTGTATATTATTTTTCTCGTATATAGATATAGTATAATTTATAAATGTTTATTTATTATTAAAATATTATATATTTATTTTTGCTCTCCTCTTCAAATTAAAATCTTAATCAATTAATTACAAAATTTATTTTAATATGCAAGTTATGAATTATTAGTTTGTAAATAACTTATTCATCGAGCGTAACTCACGTTCAGCTGACCGACTTATCGTTTCTACTGGACAGTGTTATTTTCCTAGCAACGGATCGATCGATTGAATGTGAACCGAGAAAGTCATTACTATACACACACACACACACACACACATATATATATATATATATATATATATATATATATATATATATATATAAAAGGATGTACGCTATTTTTTTTCCTACATCGCATCACTGGGAGGCAATTTCATGTCCCATTTCAATTTTAATATTTCATCTCATTTCAAAGAAATAAATATTTCTGATATTATTTGAACAATATTTTATCATCTTTATATACCTTATCTGCAACATATTCAGTTACTCAGTTTATCAATATATAAGCATTAACTTATTGCATGCGGGTAAGCGATTTATATCGGCCTAACAAAAGATGCGGAGAGTCAAGATTTTCTAATAATATCAGAAGAGATATCTTCTGCGCGCTAGTAGAAACTACACGGGGGGAATCTTGCACCAGTCTAATAGACGACGCATGAATAAATTTGCATTGAATTTTACGTGCGCATAAACGAGGCAGGAGGCAGCAGAAGAGGAAGAGAAGATATGAAGAAGTTCGCGCGGATACGCGAATGCGCGTGTGCAGCATCTATGTATTTAAATTGTAGATGATCTTCGCAAAACTCTTCCCTCTGAAACGACGGGGTAGCGAATGGAAATAGGGAAGACGAAGAAGAGAGAGAAGGGGGGTCCGGAGGAGCAACACGTGCCTTCAGGGGGGTCGGTTTCTACTCTTTCGTTTTCTTCCTCCCATCCTTTCTGCCCGGTTCGATGAAACGTCGATCACGCGCGTTGTTTTCGTTATTACTCACGGAAGAAACACGGAAGGCAGAGACACGGAAAGAAGAAAGGCGGTAGGAACCAGGAGCGTGTGAAAGACGGGAAGAAAATTTCGAAGGCGAGGGTCCTCGTCGCGCGGATTCGCGTGCGAACACCCGAGCATCCCGCGTAATTTTGTGTTAACGTTCGCATGAGATTGCGTGTCTTTGATGCCGCATGAGGCTTTTCGAATTCCAATTAACTCTCGGCATAGCGGCGTCGTTAACTTTTGTGAGACAAATTTATGGCTGCGATTAACACTTTGTTGCAAGATCACCGATTTTCGCCGCAATTAACGCTAGCTCTCGATTCTGAATTTCTTCTTTCTTCATCGGAAAGAAATAATTTCATACAAAATATTGCGATGTCCGACATAGTAATTATATGTATATTTTCTCCTAACTAAACCGTATGTATTTATATCTAATTTTTGCTACGTCGTGTAATAATGTAACAATGAAATGTCTACGTTTGCAAAGCCTCAAAAATTTGCAGAAATTTAAACTGTTGCTCTACAAGTAAAAAAAAGACTAAAATTAAAAATAATAATAAATTATTATTATTCTCTCCTAAAATAATTTATTTTAACACGTTGTAAAAATAAATAAAAAATATTTTAAGTGATATTCAATTTAAATTTTTGAAAATTCTTCAAATGTATAATCAATTTTTATTAATTGAAAACCGCTTCGCTGGTATGCAAAAGCAATTTTGCGTGAATTCATATCGAACTCGTTATAAGTTCGAAATTGTGTGATGTTATTTTTTGCGATTCAGTTTTATACAAATTAAAATATATGCAAGATAGAAAAAAATTTTTATTTGTATTATATCAAACAAAAATTAGAACTTTTCATTAAAATAAAAACTTGATATAGCATAAAGGTTAGTGACTAATCAATAGCGTATTTTAGAGGCTTGCGGGAAGAGAGAGAGTCCAACTCTTATGATTTTGATTGAGATTTCAAGAGTTGGCATATTGTTCTTTTTCGCTGCAATTTTGTAGGCGGTTTTGTGAGCGTGAAGGATTCATTAATTTTTCGAAGTAAATAGACTATGTGAAAAAAGAGAGTCATTCGTTTTCTTACACCTTCCTCAATTCTGACACATTTGATGTAGGTATCGAGAATTCTTAATTGACTCATCGTTGCGGTTTGCCGTTGGAACACAAAGTATCAAGATGAAACGAGCTATGTAAAACAAGTCAGGCTAACGCGCGTGGCTTTGACAAGAATTGCGGATTCGCGCGCATATAAAGTTCCAGGTAGACCAAAATAAGACAGAGAAGAGATGATCAAAAGAAAAAAAAATCGCGAGGAGCAAAAAACCTTTCGCCATTGATCTCGCTAAAATCCATTGGTTGACTTGCTCCAAGCCAGAACTGTCTTCGAAACGTGTCAGGAACTCTAGAACTCTTTCCAGAAGAGCCAGAACAATTTTAATTATATTCAATTTTTGAAAATAAGATTCCAACTTTACAGAGGTCTCCAAGTCTCCTAATCTCTTTGCCTGCCAACATTAGGAATATCTTACGAAATAAACTGTGATTCGAGAGAATGGGTCGTTCTTCCTCTTTACATTATTAAATAATTTTCTACACTTTTATTTTTCTCAGACGTATACAAGATTTAAGTGTAAAATCAAATTAAATTGAATTAAATTTGACTAAGTTTAGATTTATCAGAGATAAGTTTAATCCAAAATTTTTGTAAATAAAATTAAATTTAATATCTAATCTGATTAAGTTTTTTCCGACTAAATTTTATTTATATCATTTGTTTTATCAAAGATGCGTTCAATTTGGCGCTTGCGGGCATCATTTGTATTTGTTTAACATTTGATGTTAAACAACAAAAATGAAATGATTCCAAGAATGTTGCGAGCGTCAAATGAAACAGTCTAAAATGTCAGACTTTGTTTGCAAGACGCTTGAACATCTCAAAACAGTTTCGTCGCACGGCCCTGATCAGCGTCGAACAAGAGTCCGATGGGCTCAAGGAAGAAGCCGCCTCTCGTCCGGTTTCGCGATCCCGTCAGTAATTACTACTACGCTGGAAACTCTAAACAAGGCATCGGGACGAGCGGTGGATCGATCGGCGGTTTCGGGTTTCTACCTCGCAATGCGCACACATGTCGGAACCTCTCCGATGAGAAACCCAGCGAAGTTTTATTTTGTTTCGTCCCGGCTGTCTCGTATGAGAAATAAGACTACGTTTCGGGATCAGAGACGATCGCGCGATTGGCACCGCCGCGCAAATTGCAATATCTCGTTTACGCGGAAATGAAATCGGTACATGAAACGACACGCGATCGCATTGTATTGTGCGTTGCGTGCGACAAATTACACAAAAGAAATGCGTGATAGCGATACACTGCACTCAGGTTACGGTATACTCAGAAAAATCTTCCGCGTAAGAATCAAGCCTGAAGATTGTATTTTATTTCATAATATGAAAATTAACTCTTACAATACAATGTGGAATACGACACTTCATCCGTACGAGAGTATTTCGAGTTCGATTACTGTTTCAGTTATTTAAATTCAAAAAATCTATAAAAATTCATGAATATACTTTCAAATTTGAATGTAGAATAAATATTTGTACTTCATTTTGGAAAAAAATAAAATATAGGAGTGGGGGACCTTTGAAAGTTACGAGAAACTTTCATGATAGAAATCGATCGGACTCGAAATATCTCTTCCGTTTGTACGGAAAGGATTAAAGTAAAGTAACGTAATTTTAGATTTTAAGCTTTGAAAATGACCCGTCCTTCCCTGTTTAATAAATTTAAAATTAATCGCTAGCATTACGCATTTTGGTTGGTGAATGGGAAAGGTAAAGCGTCGGTTAATTATGAAATGTTGACTTTACATATCTCTCTTCATTAATGCATGGAATGGCTAGATTATACGATTAGTATTGTATATTCTAAAGCAACCACGCACAAGTACATACAGTATAATTAATAATAAAATGTAGACCATAGATCTTTCTTTGATGTAAGTTTAACGTTGGACTCTAAAGATCTAAAACTATTTGTAAATAAATACATATTTAAAATCACAACAAGTAATTACAAATGCAGTCACATGATCAAGTATTTATCAAATCTTTAACCCTTTTAATTTTATGATTAATAATGTTTGATTTAATACTTTGACTTAATATTTTGAGATTATCTCTTTTGTAAAAATGGCGTTATGAATTTACATAAATGAATTGAATTTCAACGCTTATTTCATAAATTAAAAACAATAGTTGATAAAATCGTTTAATTAAAAATAAATTTAATTTAATTAAAAATTTTGTGTAATAAAGAGGTACGAACAATGAGTATGTATAAAGTTACATTAACTGGAAAAATAATAATCTGAAATTAAAGCACACACGTACATTTTTTATAAAATAATTTATTTCATTGTAGAACTGCTAGTATCGAGTCAAACTTGGAAACTATATCAACTGAAAAAATTTATTTCAAATCTGAAGGTCCACTATAAAATGTGATTCCCCACATTTTCATGTACATCCTGTGTGTATAACATTACGGACGTTCGTATCGATTCGTGGATCGTCGGAATCGTGACTACGGATATACGTAGTTTCCGGCACGTACGCGATTCTCTCGTTCGCGCGAAATAAAGTGAGAGTGTGCGGCAAGTCGCGAACGTGCGCGTCCCCCATCGTCTGAACTTTTTCGCACGTGCCGAATAGACACCCGATATGCAGATTATGGGAAGCCCCGCGTCTCCTCGCCAGCGGAAGGCGTAAAACTCGCGGTCTCGCATTCCGTACGCTCCGCGGGTAGCGCCATGCAAAAAGCTCGTGCAACTCGGAGCGATTAAAAATTCGCTCGACATGACGCAAGCGAGTCGCAGCGAGTATAAGGCGTCGCAATTTCTGCAAATTGCATCCCACCTTTCCTTGTAAGATAAAGCGATGCGATATGAAGCTATTTTTAGATGTGCGTTCCCTTTATTTAAAAGAGAGGGACCGGTTTTACATATTATAAATATGTAAAATCTATTTTCTAAATTCATGCAGGTATTAAATTTCTTCCTTCGAAGAACGGGAACATCGTGGCTGCGTTGCAACATTGATCGACATTCCCGTTAAGAGATTATGAAATTTGAAACACCAGTTATTTTCAGATCGCGTCATTGTATATAATTCCAAGCATCCTACTCGCGTTGTGCGCGCTGCGTGAGGTTGGCCGCGATTTCTGTTTCTTTAGCTCAGCAATTCGGCGTAGAGTTACCCCGTACTTGCATATACATTGCATCTCGTCTATGCAAGCCCGAAGCGATAAGGTGCGCGGATCGCAACGTCACACGTTCGAACGATCAAAGTCAGGTACGTCGTTACGGTTCGCTGAATTGGATTCCGAGCGACGAGAGCACCAGCGTAATGGGAGTGTTTACTTATTATTTTTTCTCTACCAAGAAAAAGAAAGGAGTTGCGGATCTTTGAAAGGATAATATTTCATTGCTCTCGATTTGAAATTTTCATGACGTAAATGAAATATGTAACCGGAAATGTTGTACATAAGTTCAATTATTCCGAATAAACCATGTAATAAATCAGCAGAATATCGTCTTTTTTCAAAGTCCTTCACAACGTTAAATCGCGAAACCCATCTTCGAAATGTTTTATTTGTATCAGAAAAGAAATAATTTATTATTTTATGACTAAACTGATTTCCTAATACTTTAAGAAATCAATTTTACTACGGTAAGGACATTCATAACAATGTTTATAATCCCAGATCTGAAATTTAATGAGAAAAAAATGTTGTCAGAATTTTTAGCAGAATTTTGAATGGAAAAATCGAGCTGATCAAAATTCTACAATTTTAGGAAAACGCTCATCCAGTGGCAAAGGCAAAGTTGAAATCTTTGGATTTGTTAAACGTTAAATCCGCACCGCACGATCACCCGCGAACGATCACGACACCGGTCAACCACGTAACGTTTGTTGTCACGTGGCTGTACGAGTGTGTCAAGGCTGATCCGGTAATCGAATCGCCGATAGGCCCGCGCGTCACTATATTCCTTTTGTATGTATAGCATCTTTCGAATCCCTTTAAACGCTTAACAAGATTCATTCGCCCACGCTATTGTGAGTCATGGATCACGTTGCGCTCAGGCGGAGATATCATAAAAATTATAGGTTTTCCTTGATCTATAAAAGCGGATATTTTTTCTTTATTGTCGAAACAAGATTCTGCAAAACTCTAGCAGTTTCCAATATTTTTCGACATTTTCCTAACTAATCTTGAGTTGCCTTATCTTTGTTACATTGCGCACATACACAATAAATTTATTTGTGCGTGCGTGCGTGCGTGCGCGCAATAACAATGTATAGTCTTAATTGAACAAATTCTTAATATCAAATATACCGTTTTGCCGTATATAATTATTATATATTCCACATCGTTTTATTCCGAACCACAAGACAATGTATCATCCATTTGTATATATCGCTATATGCGCAGAATGGAGCGTACAAGGCGATCCGGAACGGTGATCGATTGTTATGTGGCATTGTAGCGTGGAACGATCGACAAGATCGAGTTATGCGTATCCGGATGTATTATAATTACAATGTGCGAGTTCACTTTTCAGTTTTACTCTTACGATATTTAATATTTAATTAAATACTATATCGAAGATGAATAAAATAATAATTTACACTAACAAATTCTCATTTTCAAAAAATCCAAAACAGAATTCTTTAATTTTATTGCACAATCATTCAAAACATGAATATATTTGAAATCACGAGAAAAATATAAATTATATTAGATAAATACAGTTAAAACATACAAAATTTATTCAATAAACAATTAAAATTTAATAAAAAAAGCAAATTAGATTTTAAGTTCAAGAAAGAAAATCATTCTATTAATGTCACTTTATCAATATTTATCAATTCGAGTTTTAAGTCTTTTGTCCATTTAAAAAAAAATTGACGTTAAAGTTAGGAAAATGTAGCTGTATGTAAATCCGTTTATGTGTACTTTTAAAGTTTTCGTTCTTACTCAAAATAATGCGAGTCAAAAATATTTTATGAAATGGGTTCTTTAAATTTTTTAAGATCATTCTCAACTCTTCGTTTTATTCGTAAGCTACCACTTCTCTCCAATTTTCTTCTCGAACTCGTATCATTTATTATTCAGCACTCTTGAGGAAAATAAAGAAACTGCACAGATCCGATGAATTTCTAAGAAATAAATTGCAAAATAATTCACAGTCTGTTTAATGTTAAATTGTAAAAAAAGTTTTATCGAGAGTCTGTTCAAGATCAAATAAATAATGCGATCAAATAAATAATTTTATTATATTACATTTTATAGTCCACAAACGAATTGGTACCTGAGTCACGGATAACTCACATAACTTCTTAAATATTTCAAATTTATATTTATTTTAAATTTAGACAATATGTAATTTTTAAATTATATTTATTTTATTTTAAGAATGTTTGTACTTGATGTTAAAAAATTCAAATATTTCACTATAATATAATTTTTCTAATTCTATAGAAAGAAAAATTGTAATAAATTATCCATGGAGAATATAATATAAAAATCTTAAAAATCTTTTTATTAATTTATATTATTATTTAATATATAAAAGAGAGAGAGAGAGAGAAATACGCAATGAAAATAATTCAGGAAATCGATTACAATCAAAAAATTCTCTTCATTTTTTCTTCTTAAATTCTTCTTAACCGAAAAGGAAAGACATTTATTCGTGTCATCGACCGAGCAAAAGTTACGTGCCGCGCGAGACAAGAAAGAAAAAGGATCGCAGCAACGTGTAAACTTCAAACAACAAGTTCTTTTTGTTTCTCTACTCCATTAAGTTATCCTAGACAAAATTCGTCGTGTAGCAATGAAACTCTCCGTTGGCTCGACGTGCATAAGGAAGATAAACGGAGCTTGTATAGCGACGCGATCATGTTAAACGTTCCGCGGTATCGTCGTAGATTTCGTGCAAACACGAAACTCGCCATACGTGATCCTTTTGCCAACAGGTATTCGGTCGGAAGGTACGTGAGTCATCTGTGACTCAGGTACCAATTCGTCCGTGGACGAAACTGTAAAATTGTATGGTTTTAAATGCGATGTGAAAACAATGTTATCACGCGTGCGCGCACACATGTGTTTTAGCGCATTTATCCTGCATCCTGCTGATATCGCCGAGCTCGATACGAAGTCCGGCTCGATAAACAATGGTATTTCTTTTTTTTATACAGACTTCGTACAGTCGATACCATTCGCTGCTAACATAAGATAACGTTTCTTTATGCGCGCAATAAAAAGATTACGAGCATATAAGAGCAAAATGAAGGCGTTCCAATAAGTTATTTGTTACATTTTTCATGTGCTAATGTAATTGCTATTATTATTAGTTGTTACAACAATTAGGTAATTTAAAAAAAAACCTTGACTATTACGCGTAAATATTTTTGTCTCGGTATAAGTACGATTCTGAAGGTTTTTTTTTAAATATGTATAATAGATTCTCTTTCTTTTTTTAAGTTTTCAAAAAATTTAATTCTTTTTATTGTATACACTTCCCAAATCATGAATAATTAAAAAGGAAGAGCTCTTCGCGAACACAATTAAATAATAAAGAGAGTGAATCATATATTATTTACTTTTACTTAAATTTAATTCACTTCTTTCAAAATATACAAACTGAAATTTAACTATTATTATTATTATTACAAGATATTTTTAGAAAATATGATTTACAAATTTTAAAATCAAAATTTGTCAAAAATAGAAGGTAGGATGTTTTACAGTATCATGTATATCTGTAAATTGATTTTATTGATGCCTATTCGTGTAGTTATCTAATTATACAAACAGGTATTAATCCGAATATACATCAGAACGTGTAATGATTTACAGAAACTCAAATAGCTTTAATTTATGTCATTCACTAATTTAACAAAGTTTCGCTTCATCGAATTTCTGCAGTATACACGCTACTAATTGATCTGACCTAATGGTAATATCATCTTCCTATATAATTTTCACGACAATAATAATCGCAGTTTCGAAGTAATTAAATTACTAATCATTAAAATCATTGGTCTTTAAAATAATTGTGAATAAAAACTTTGCTCTAATTTCGTTTCGTTCTAATAAAATAAATATGTTCCTAATTATCAATAAACTCTTGTACTAAAGTTGTTTTGTTAAATTATATTTCTTAATTAAAATTAATTAAATTAATATATCTGAAGATTAAGAGAATAGGAAAAAGACACCAAAATGGATATTAAATTATATCGACAAATTATTAATTTCAAGCAACTTTTGATATTAAATATTTGGTATTAAATATTAAGTCTCTTAAAAATGCAGACTGAATTTGATTAATTCCAAAATCAATATTACATTAATTTTCATACAAATAAATTACTCGTATCAATACTGACTGCAAGATTTCCAAGTTGATTTTCATTTCTAGTCTACATCTTTTATTATCAGCGCGTGTGCAGGTTTTTAGCAAATAGATAATGGCTACAAGCTCAAATAGATAATGGAAAAAAGCTCAAAAGTAAACGTGGCAAAAAAAAAATAGATCTCTCAATCTCGATAGTGAAGATACCAGTGAGTAGTATCAGCTTTTTGTGATTAATTATATATAGTGTTTTCTCAGGTCCTGAAACTCAATGGAAAACTTTTCTCGATCTCTATGGAGACACAATAGCCGACTGATCCTAATTGAAACGCCTTAATTATATCTTTCGTCGGTGTGCACGCGAGCGCGAAAGACAGAAGCGAAGAGGCTGTCGTCGCAACTTCTAGGAGGCATTATTTTCTCGAAACGAGAAAAGAAAGTTGCCTCCGTAGCAATTATATCTCGCAATCGATCCCACAATAGCCTACCGATTCCCGCGTTAATTAGGAACGACCGCTTAATTGGGTGTTATCGTCTCTTCTTCGTTAGAGGCATCGCGTCAGGAGGAAACATTATCTCCTGCAAAACGCGATAAATAAAAATTATGCAGCCAAGAAATATGTAATTATAAATTTATTCTTACCCAAATAACAAATATAATAATTTAGATTATAGTATAAATCTGATTTAATTTTTTATCTTAATTAGGATCCTTTTTTTCTGTTTAATCTTTCGCGAATCAAGTGGAAAAAATAAAGTATTATTTTTATTTTCTTTTAAAAAATTAAAGAGTTTATTCCCTTTTTATTATTTTGTTTTATTTTTATACTTTAAGGGACAAGAATCGATGTTATGACAATCAGAATTACTAGAATCGTACTAAATAACATATTTTTGATCAAGTATAGCAGGGATATGAGACACATCACATAGTTCATCGAAGATTAATACAACTTATAAAATTCTAATAATTCTTTTTTTTAAGTAAAATTGCTGTATTGCAGCATGTTGTGTTTAAAAAGCAAGGATGCTTGAATAAGTGTTCTCAATTCTAATATTAATTGACATTATCATGTACATTCTGTTTACATACCTATCTCACGTTTTCCGATAATTATAATAGATAAAATCAATATTAATTTAATAACAATTAGTGTTTTACCTCACTTCTGCTCATTAATCTCTATATGGCACATAAAATCATATTGTTCTTAATAAGTAAAACGATAAATTTATTTAATTAATTATTATAATATATTAACATTGGTATGCTCAATCCAGACAACTTGCAATTACGCTACTGAATATATCATGGCTTTACATTAAAGCATATAAATATGTTGGCATTAAATAAATAACAAGCATTTTTAAACAAGTCTCTCTCATCTCGAGAAAATATTCATGGACATAAAGCGTAGAATTTTCCCCTGTTATAAAATAAAGTATAAACGCATTGGTCTGTGCATGATAATGTCAGAGAGTGCTGGACTTGTATAAAAAACAACTATTAACATAATCAACAATAAATCAATGTAAACGTTTGAAACTTTTTGTTTTTAAAAGAGAGTTATTGGGTACGTTCTAAGCAAAAATATCTTGGACAGATCACTCAAAATTTTTACAAATAATTTAATAACGCGTTATAATAACTTAATAAATGTAATAAAGCAAACTTTTAAGAGAAAAGAGGATTCGATATTAGCAACATCAGTAGCATGCGCCTCGTCAAAATACAATAAATGCACACCTTTCACGAAAAACACTAAGCACAGAAGCGATAACGTGTTTCCCGACATTAACTTTATTATCTTGGGAAACAAACTACAATACAATTGCGATGTAAGTTCCGTGAAAAGAGATTCTGCCGTGCGCGAGTGGAAATAGAAATCCTCGTCGCGGCGTGATTGAGAATATTCATCGTTTTTTTCAAGGACGCTTTTTCAGCTCCGCTGATTGATCATTGCAACGCCTGTCATCCTGATTCAACATTTTTCTTACTTTCTAATTCTCATTGATTAATCGATCTCGCCTTCGAATCAATCGTTAAAATATAATCGCTTTCCAATTTAAAGCAAGAGAGCGCGATCATTGTTCGCCGATACGTTGCTCCTCTTCTTTATGATGTATTTATCCCCCCCCCCCTCCACACACACACACACACACACACTGGAAAAGTAATAATTCAATTCAAACATTTTTTTAGATCTTTCTTTCTAAATATATAATTAACAATTAATTTTTTTCATGATATTTTTCTGGTGTGTGTGTGTGTGTGTGTGTGCGTGTGTGTGTGTGTGTGTGCGCGTGTGCGCGTGTGTGCGTGTGTGCGTGTGCGTGTGCGTGTGCGCGTGTGCGTGTGCGTGTGTGTGTGTGTGTGTGTGTGTGTGGAGGTGGATGAGTGGGTGTGTAATTCGGAAATTCACATAAAATTTTAAAAGCAATTTATATAAAGTTACATATATCCAATAAATATATCTATTCCATGAAAATATTATAAATAACATATACCTATTACCTTTTTTACAATCGATTATATAAACTATAACATCATACATCCAATGAAATAATTCTATCAAAACTGTAATAAAACTCTAATATTTCCGTATTTATTTCTTTGTGCTTCTAAAATTTAACGTTACGGAAATGTAGGATTGTTACCTAAAAAACAATACGTTAAAAAAAATAAAACCTAAAAAAAATTTCTATAAAAACAACAAACCATAGGCATCGAAATTTTTTCAAATAACCAGTTCATTTAAGCGGCATAAAAGCGCCGCTCAGAACTGCGGGGAAAACGAAGCGTTATACGAACATTGTGAAGAAAACAATAACGAGCGGATTCGTTTCATACATGTACAGATTTTCGGTACAGATTTTCTGATACGAATCATACAGCTTTTACGATATTGATCACGTAATATTACGTAATATTATGTTTATAATAAAATTGACGGCCTATCACGGCGCGCTTGGGAAAATTTGTCTCATTCCAGACGGCGCGCCGGTGGATATTTACAAAAAACAGACAGAATTCACTCGACGAGGGAGGAAGTCAGGAGTGTGTCTTTCAAATTAGCATTTCAATTTGCCGCACAGATGTCCCACGTGTTGCAGCCGCGAGTCAAACGAGGACAATCGAGCCGAGCTGAGTCGAAGCCCGGAGTCGTCATCCGCCACCTGATATTTTCGATGCAAAGCTGCTGACAGCGGAGCAGGGAAGCGTGACATTTACATACATACGTACATATGCATGCATGTACCCTCAGCCCAGAGTTTGTCGTGTCGTGCTTCACGCTCCTATAATTCTTGATCGCTACTTTTTGAAAGCAGCAATCGTATCTGACGAATCAATCTCATTGAGAGCCAAAATCAAATCGGTGACGGATAGAGATTTGAGAATTTGCGCCAAGAGGCAAATCACTAGCAAAAAGTTAGACAATATCCAAATATCACAAATTCTTGATAATGACACATAGAATTTTGCTATTTTATTTATATTAAACATATACAATATTTTTATTAAATATTATTATATTATATATACATATATATATTGTGATAAGAAAATATTTACCTGTTTTAATAAAATTATTGTATTTGTTATTGAAATGTTATTATCGAAAATAATCAAAATTATAAATGTCATTTGTGGCATATTAGATAATTGAATATTGTTTAAACAAGCATCTATATTGATATTTGATAAGTATCACAAAATAATTCATTCGATAATTCTACCGTTAATTCCTGTTTAATATTGTAAGCAAAATTCGTTAGAAGAATTTTTAATGTTTATAAGTACAAAAAAATGTATCTTACGCCAATCATATTTTTGTTTTCATGAGTACACTGAGAAATAATTTTTAGTATTGCAGTATTGAAATCTGAACTCACCAAGCTTACGCCGAGTTGAATCCCTCTGATTCGCATTGAATTTCGCCGACGTAGCATTCATTAATAGCCTTGGTAATCGCGATTATCCTTGGTACGGTATTATGTTTATTAATAACATTGCAAGTCATTCGCTGAACGGCAAATTTGTATGTAATTACAACGTGATACTTCGTTAATTTTTTCGTAATTCGATCTGTTTCTGTCAGCTAAATAATAATGTCTATAAGTTCATCCATTATTTTTAAAATATCGGTAACTTGAATTCTTACTCATTCCCAATGAAGTCTAAAAAGTTTCTAGTATGTTTCAAAAAATGTTCCCGCTAATTAGCATTCAAAATAAAAAGTTCTATGATGATGACTTTTTACTTCTTAATAAAAAAAAGATTTCTTAAATTTCATAAATTAAAAAATAATTCCTAAAATTGTCACTTTCTAAATAACGCTTCAAAACTTGTTCTAATAAAATTATTATAATTTAAATTGATTCTTATTGAAATAGAAAAATTATCGTCAATTTTCATCTAACATAAATGTATCTAAAGATGTGATATATCAACTTTACATTATTTGATTATTTGATTTATCATTTATATTATTTTTCATATCTTATTTTTTTGAACTTAGTCTCTGAATTTTTTTTTAAATGTATCAGGATTTTTAAACTGTCTCACAAAACTATAACTACAAATTACATCAATTTTAAAAATAAAGCATTCATTTGATAAAGTTAAATGTGTTCGATCTTGTTGATTTAAGCAAATCCCTTCGCGAGTAACAATTAGATTTTCTAAAAGCAAAATATTAATTCTTGGGAGACTGCACAAAAAAATCTTTAAATGTGCTTGTCGTATTTAGCAAAAATAATGTTTGAATAATATAGGTCAACATTGAATGTTTATTAAAATAAAAATATTTTGTCAGATAATTAATCGAAAATAAATAAAGTCGCTCTCTAAACCTCGATACATATTTAGGAGGATTTAAAAATCTGTATAAACCCAGCAATCGTAAATACACATGTTTCTCTTTTTTCATTAATTTCAAAATTTTCATTTTAAGTGTATCTTTTTCTCCAATTTTTCGCGATAAAATTACGATTCTCGCAAGCAAAGATACAATATTATTTAAGATACATATTATTATCGATTATTATCACATCTTACAAATTCCTTTTTATCGTCACTGGCATTTGTCTTAAACGATCGATATTTATATCTCTCTAGTACTGTCGTGTAGGAGAGGAATGAGCGAAATGAGATATACAGCGAAATAAATGTTCAGGATATAAAAATGACCGAACATAATCGTGAAGCGACCGACCGGTCGTTTTAAATGTTTTTAAATTAACTTGCGCAATGAGAGAAAGAGAGAGAAAGAAAGAGAGAGAGAGAGAGAGAGAGAGAGAGAGAGAGAGAGAGAGAGAGAGAGAACCGTCCTACATATGGTCAAACAACAAAAAGTAATGTATAAGCCCCATAGGCGTCGAGTCGTTTCGAATGTTATAGTCGTATAGCAGCGCGTAATTACTTTGATTGGCGGCCAATTACTACGACGTGGTTAGTTTATTTTAACGAAAATAAATAATTATCAAAATGGACCTCTTGCCGCGCTGTACGTTATTATCCCTATCGCATGCACGTAAGATTGGCAGGCATGCAACATTGGTAAATCATCTCGGATTTGTTAATTATTAGCGCTGTCTTCTCCATTTAGACCTCAAGTCGTGTGATAAGTATCGAAAGCGAATTCCGTAGTTGATAGAGCGCAACACGAGAGAGGCGTCGCCTCAAAATAAATTATTCGCGATTATTAATTGCCAAGAAAATGTACATATTCAAATATTCTTCAAATGAATCAAATATAAATAGAAGACAACACGAAAAGAATAGTTTCGCTAAAATATCTAAAAATTTAGCAAAATATATATGAAAATAATTCTATTGGACCATCAAAATAATTATGTGTAGTGCTCAAATATTGACTGAAATACTGCAAAAAATTTTAACATTCTAACAACCAGCGTTAAGCGTTCTACATAATTATTTTGATAATTCCAAAAAAAATTATTTTCAGATCTATATCTAGCTAAATATTTAAATGTTTCAGCAAAATTTTTGCATATTTCATCCTTTTTTCCGTGTTTTATTCAATTCTATTTAGATATAATAATCTAATAAAATTTAAATCTCTATTGTTTTCAAGCCAAAGTTGCAATAATTCAGTTTACAAACATATTCCACACAACGTTTACTTTTTAAGAACGTATTGTCTGTATCTCAGCAAAAAGTGACGTATATTGAGAATACAACAATTTTTTATAGCACGTATTTGGATTTCATAAGATCACTATTGACTTTAACTGCATCAAATTAAACCAATAAAATGTGTTTGATAATAAGATTTTACATCCTCTTTATGTATATTCTTTCATCATTAAAAATGAACGTGACTATACGTGACTCTCCTACTTAAATGTAAGTAGAAGCCATCTATTCTTAAAAAAAAAATATTTATTATTAATCAATTATAACTTAGAAAAGTTAGAAAACGAATATACATAAAGAATAAAAATCCTATTAATGGTTATCAAAACATTTCATTGGTTTAATTTTATGCAGTTAAAGTCAATAGTGATCTTATGGAATCCAAATGCTATAAAAAATTGTTGTGTTCTCAATATACGTCACTTTTTAAGATTGCACCGAGTCAATACATTTTTAAAAAGTAAATGTCCAAATATGATAAAATATCATAAATAAATAGATTTTGTTGCAATGGCAAAAATTCCGAACAGGTTAATAACTAAAGTTATAATACTTTTTAGGTCATATTTTTTACTAACTGCTCAGATATTACATTAATTAATATCTTGATAACGAGCTCTCTTTCTTCCAAATTGTTTTTAAGATCTTGACAAGCAATTTAAAAAACTTTTAAAAATCAGTCTTTATTTTTAAATCAATTTTAGTAATTAAATTTGATATGTCGCAGTTTTTCATGAATTTCTATAAAAAGTCATGTAGTTTGTTCTTTGTAGTTAAAACTAGTGTACACTCGTACTGAAAATGAAATAAATATGCATTTGAAGTTTGGCGAGAAAGAAAGTTTTAACACAGTTTAGTGTAGCGACAAAGAGCAGGTCTGTAGCTAATAATTACAACAATCTTTAATGTGTGCAGCTTGTTTTGAAGCTGAATAGATACACTCGTATGCCTAAAATCTCTCTTCTAAGTAATTTCATTAACTCGTCAGCATTTTTCATCTATAGTCAGTACTTTAAGCGAGAATTACTCCGAAGGCTCGGTCTGAAGCCTCCAGGTTTCAGTTCAGAAATCTGGTCACCTTAATCACGATTTGAAAGAGACTTTCGAGAGGTTTAAAGCAAACGTATGGGAGAAAAAACGTATCGCTCGAAACGGCTTGTCAAATGAAAGATCAGCGCGCGTTCATTCGTGAGAGATCGGAATCCAGCCGCGTGTTGGTTCTCCCATACAACGGCACGTGCGGCTCATTATGGCGGCAGAACAACGGGCCTTCGTTACCAACAGTACGCCGATACGTTATCGTTAAAACATGCGGCGCGAATACGGACTATTCTTAAGACTTCCAGGGGAGACTCACCTCAGAGCCCGTTGCGTAGTCTTCATCTTCGATGTCGGGGCGTCCTATCTCCCGCTCCAAACTGTGTCTTCTTTCTCCGTCTCCTCACCGCACGATCCGTTCGTCTCCTTCCTCCTCGCTCCGCTCTCAGCTGCTATCACGCCGATTCGTCGCACCGTTGATCGAAGGACGGCTCGGCGATCGGCCGCGAAATCAAAACACTGGCGACAAGTTCGTCGGTATAAGGCGCGCGAGCGTATCCACTTGGTTCGTACGAGGAACAATTATGCGGCTATCTCGGAGATCACACGGGAGATCACACTGGCGAAACGAGGAATCTGCAGGAAATCCTCACGCACTTACTTGGATCACGTTGGCATCTCGCGCGAAAATCACGGTGTTATCTTCGACGGTAACAAAGCACCCACGGGAAATATTTGGCAATTCGAGTCTCACCCGCGTTTCTCTCCGAGCACAAAGATGGATCGCAACGGGGTCAGGTAATTTTTTTTTTCAGACGCCGATCTTCTCAAGAAGAACGATATATTATCCTTTTTCTTCTGAACGGAAGCGGTTGCCCGACGATCGACAAAAATTGCCGAAGTATCGCGAGGTGTAAAAGAGCGCCGCGAATTAGATCAGTGGGGCTCGCGGGCGACCGAGAAACTTGGGTCGCGAGCGGCGAAAGGCCTCGCAACCCGGCCTCCTCTATCTTTCTCTACCTTCTCTTCTTTCCGCCCGGTTAACCTCCGATTTTGCAGAGATTTCGCACCCTCCCGCTCTCCTCCTTGCACGCAAGTCTTGCGAATCCGCGCGCCGGAATAGACTCCGAATATATCCGCTAACGGTGTCGCTTCCTACAAAATCGATCTTCTCGTAGGACTCGAATTCGGTCTGCCGACTCGATTTCGCGTTACCCTCTTCATTTCTTCCAATCGTGCCACAAATACCGCGTAACTGCGTTTCCTGCTCTCTCTCTTCTCGCTTCTCGTCTCGGAAGATGCCTCTCAGGAATCCAGGAATTCTTTTTTCGGAGCGGCCGCTGATCTTCCCGCGTCGATCCTCTCGCTCGCTCTATCGGCCGCAAATCGGCACGGTGACCACGAAATCGCACGCGCGCCCTCGCGCATCACTCGCGGCCGCGTTCACTCGGTTTGGGTAACGCGCGCGCGCGCGGCGGCGCGGGCGGTCGGCGAGACACGGGCGTCGCGCGCCGACGCGAGCATCGCGCTCGCTCGCAAAAAACGAGATGGGATCGCTAACCCGCTTCTCGTCGCGTTTCTCGACGAGCGCTCCTCGCCCTCGCCCTCGATCCGACGTTCGACTCGACTCCGCGTCGAGTCCGCGCGACCGACGCACCCCGGATGCGGTGCGAACGCAGATTCCTCGGACTCGCGCGTAAACTCACGGTGCCGATCGGCGCGTTTCGACGGCGGCCAGAGAAACAAGCGACACCTTCAAAAGTGGCGCAGTTCGCACCGACGAAACGGACACCTGTCGCCCTCCGTCGAATTTCCGCGGGCGTTTCAAAAAAGCGCCGAGTATGGCGGCAGGTGCGAGCTTCCTTCCTTCTTCCGCACTCGCGATTTCGACTTGTCGATCCAGCTCGAATCGAGTCCCCGCAAAATCGTCGTTCGAGTCAACGCGAGTCTCTTTTTTTTTCGATCACGTTTCTCGAGGCCCGGCCGCCTCGATCGTTCCTCCCGCCAGCCGCCGAAAATCCTGGCGGAGCAGGTGCTGGAAGACGCTGGAGCACACTTTGCGCCGCGAGCAACCGCAGCCTCGTCTGGCCCGTACGTGTGGAGCGGCCCGGCGCGTACGCGTACGCGCAGACTGGTTTCACGAGAGGGCTCCCTCGTGCCTCCGACCGGCCAGACGGCTTCGCCGACGATAGCACGGGACGACGAGCGTCCGCGCTCGGGCGCGAGCGAGACCGCGCGTTCGCCGCGCCGCGAGAGGAGAGCGGAGCCGGCGCACGGCGGAGAGCGCGGTGGGTCCCGTTCCACGGAAAGAGGCTTTATTCCACTGAGCGCGAGGAAGTACTGTTACTTAGACGGGGGAGGGGGAGGCCGCACCGCAACGCGCCGCGACGCGGCTCGGGATGCGCGCTGCGCGCGCGCGATTTCGCGGAGTAGCGCGACGGACGCGCGTCTTTCACGAAACGGCGATTGTCGATGATTGTCCCTCTCGCGCGATTAAAGATAAATTTAAACAAATGAAAACGTTAAAAGACGTATCGACGATGGACGCCCCCCCCGTACGGTAACGGCCGCGACAGGTGGCGTGGAGCGACTCGGACGATTTTCCACTTAACGCGTCTCCTCCTTTCGCTCGCTCGTTTGCACCGTGCGTAGCGCAAAATTCACGACACGATCGAGATCCTGTCCGCCGTCGATCGCGCGACGCATCGTGTCCTCGTCCCGAACTCGACTTCCCGCCCGAGTGGAGAAAGCCGCGGGAAGGCGGAGAGGCGATGCGGCGCCACTGCGGCCCGTAAACAAACAACGTCTCGCGCGGCGAATGTTTCGGTGCGAACGGGCTGACGGGGTTCTCACGTGTTCCGCGTCGCGTGCTCCGTACACGTTCGCACGCACCGTCCGTTACGCGCGCGCTCAACGGGACGCCCGGCGAATGCCGTTCGATTTACAAAAACATGCCGAAAAACATGTGCGGGTGGACGCGACTCGGCCGGCGTGCCGCCACGCCTCTTCGTGAGCTCGCGTTCTCGTTTCTCCAAAGCACCAAGAAAACGGCTCGCACGCGCGCGCGCGCGAGTTTGTCTGGCCAAATCTCCCTCTCTCTCTCTCTCTCTTTCCCTCTTCCTTCTTTCGAACCGACACGTCGATTTATCGCGGTGCGCGCGATACGACACGGAGCGTGTAGACCGCACGGCTGTCGCGGCTCGACTGGACGGCCGACCACCTCCGCACCGTTGCTCGTCGCGTTCACGCTCGTAGCGTGCGCGCCGGCGCCCCGCAACTTGCGCTCGGAGTTAAGTCGAACGAAACGGATAACGAGAGGATTTCTGATCTAAATTAAGTATCGTGTACGCGAACTCGCCTTAGAGAGCCGATAATTTCAACTTTCATAACGACATTCTCGATTTACATTTGGAATAGATTTCGCGGAAAAGTTTGGAAGGGGTTTCTCAGCTACGTATTTTGGAATCAAAATTCATATCGGATCGAATTTACGTTTGTAAATTAAGCAAAGATGATTAATAATTTTTTCGTGGTTTAAATTGTCCAGCACGAAACAGTATTGCTACACTGTGAAAAAATATTATTTATTCCTTTACGTTACTAAAAATATTTATTATTTTTAAAGATATTTAAAAAATTTTTTATTCAATAAAAATTTTTTACATCTCTGCATTTTTCGATCAATATATCTGAAAAGCTGTATATCAAATATTTTGTAGGGAGGCAAAAATCAAATTACAGATTTATTTGAATTCGGTCGTAATAAGAGTTCGAAAACGTCTCGCGATCTTCAGGACTGAAATCATCTTTTCCACACTTCAAACAAAAGATCAATTGAAATTGCCAATTAAAGTTTGTTCTTTAAAACGTCTCGCTAGCTTAAGATCCTTTAGACAATCTATTATTTGTGTCGAAATGCAAGGTAAAATTTTATTTGTGATATTATACATGTAAAATACGAAAAACAATCGAAAGTACACATAAATATAAAATATATATTAAAATACGCACACGTAATATCAAAAATTATAAGATTACAAGATTACAAACAGGATTCTATCCTAAAATAGATACCGTCTAAAATGCAATTTCTTCGCGCAGTTTTAGATTCTTATGCCCGTTTTCAACGTAGATTAACTTTAATCACGGTTCAACTTACTCTTCATCTTTTTCTAATTCCTAAAACTAGAAAATGAAGAGTAAATTGAACCGTGATTGAAGTTAATCTACGTTGGTGGAAACGGGCATTGGAGATCAAAGATCCGTTGTTCGTTATCGGATGAAGCAACGGAAGATGCACGCGTATGTACGTACGCACCTGCGCGTATTCTCGCGTAAACAGTAAAGTAGGCTGTGTACGGTGCGCGAGAGCGTGAGGTGAGCGGGTGTAACCGGTTCCACCGATTTTTTCACGAAAAGCACTCGCGACGCTTTATAAAATTGCGCGTACCCTTTGTCGTCGTCGCTGGACGTCACGTGGTGCACACGGGATACTTAACCCGAACGAGCGCGACGTTTCGACACTCTCGTGAAGATCTGAACAGATTTGACCGAGGTCTCGTGGCTATATTCACGTTATTTCAGAGCGATAACGGCGCTCGGTGATCTTCTCGGAAGACGGCGGCGTTTTCGTTTTAGCTTCCGGGCGACAAAGATCGCCTTAATATCGTACATATAAATTTTGACATACACAACGTTTCAAAGACAAATTGGAACAAACATAAGTTTTTTATTCACGAGAAATTGATTTCATAATGAAATTATTGAAGTTACTGTTGCATGTATAAAATTTGTTGGCGCCGCAAAGAGCTCGGATTTGTATAGAACTTGCAAATAAAAATTTAATCAAAAATTGTTAACCCAAAGCAACAAATATAAATTATAAATAAAATGGATTGTGGCAATTCGTTTTACTTGTCATTATTAATTAGAAAAACAAGTTTAGTGGAAATTCGTTAGCTGTATTATCGTACTTTTATAGAAATGTTCGTAATGTATGAAAAGATAGATTGATATTTATAGTCGACGATAATCATGTATTATTTTATACAATATATAAATCTTTTAAAATACTTGTATAGTTTAACATTTATAAATAAAATAAAATAATGAATGATTAATTGTATATCATTTATAATCTTTCATAATCATTATGAAAGTAAAAGACTTTTAAAAATGTGAAAAGTAATTCAGATTTCCGATAAATTCAAATATAAAAGTAAAACGAATTAATCAGCGCAATCAGCGCAATAATTAATAAAAAATTATCAAACAAAATATAATTCTTACTAACTAAGTGATTACATTACACAAATATATTTAGATATTCAGTTCACACTTTTTGGCCATCTTCAGTAACAATATATAATGGATGAAATATCAATTCTGCTTGAATTATGCAACGATTCCTAATCGCGAAAATCTCGCTCACTATTCTGACATAAAAAAACTGTCAGAATCTTTTAGAAAAAACTGTCCAACATAGTTGAATGATTGAATTAAGAGATTTTTATAGTGAGAAAATTATTATGCACTTTCGTGAAACATAAATTTATACAAATCGATAATCAGAATTATAAATTTATGAAAAAGTAATTATATATCAATTAATGATCGAATGATGCTATAAATTCGAAAATTAAGTAAATTGATAATATCTATGATTATTCAATGTGATCGATATAAATCGACTAATATTGCTCACTGAATCTTGTTATGCAGTAAAATCTAATTGTATAACTTATCACGATTTTTGTTATGAGCTTTCTTACCAAATACTATTGGCGTTAGCATAGTGTACGAAGTGTTCTCGGTTCGAATTTTTTGTGCTAGTTTAACAAAAGGCTTGCACGCTCCACAGAACTCCGAACCAATAACAGAGATTCGACAGATAATTGACAAAAAATTCAGTCATCGTGAATGCCACGTGTAAAAGAAGCTATATTTCGTTGATTTTCTAAACAATAGCTACACTGAGAATTTTTATTAATATTTTTATAGACCTGTTTTATATAATAGTTTTAAAATCATGATAAAAGTTAAATATAAAATGGAATCTATAATATATATCGTGATGTAATGTTTAATAAATTAATAAAATTACTTAGTTAAAATTAATTAGTTTCCTATTAATATTTCAGTATTTCATCCTTAATTAATGATTTATTATAAGCACATTTACCAAAAAGTAATTTTCTCTATTGGAATGTTTTGATTTTGTAGTGAAGACAAATTAATTGGAAACAAATTAAAATAATTTAATCACATTAATGTCATGTTTTTCAACAAAACAAGATTAATTAAAACGAAAAAGATAAAATAATTATAGCATTCTGTAATGATGAGTAATTTTTAGCCGATTTATTTTCATTCATATCTTTTACACAATTGTATTTTTGTAATATGATTTTTTTAATAATAATTTATTTGATCAATTCATTTTTGCCAATTAATGCTAATATGCTTTACTGTTGCAATTTTCTTTTCAACTAAATTAATTTGATTTGTCTTACCGGTAGCTGATAATGTAGCAAATTGTTAAAAATAGAAACAAAATCAACATTTTTTTATTGCCCTTATATATAAATAATTAATCAAAATCGTTTTAGAAACAATCCGCAAATGTTACACCGCCGCAACATATTATTATATTATTAAAGATCGCTAGTCTTTTTGTAATTTAAATAATTTTCCATACACTAACGCCCTCCCACAAATATTACGAAAACAGCAAGCAAGTTTTAACGATAACGAAGAAACTATTATTTCTATTTATAAATTTTATTATCGAAGTTTAGCTTAATTTCTTAGCTCTAGCTTAAAAACTACGTTTCGGAAGAACTTTGAAAATATTATCTAATCTTGAATTGATGTATGACTATTTATTATTATTATTATTATCAACGATTGGCAATGGAACCATCAAGATCCTTTGCCGATCAGGAATTCAAAAGTTAATTCTTAACAATATTTCACAATCGGCTGCATGCAATCCTTTTCTTTTTTTCTAATTAAATGTAAAAAATGCAAGCGAGTTTTAGTTCGCTCTAGCACAACATTTTGAATTAAAACATTCAATCAAAACGTGGCTTTCAGCGTATACTGCCATCTAAAAATAAAAACATGAAGTACGGCGTTTGAAGCTATTGCAATAAAAAAATTAATAAATAAAACTAGAAATAAAATGAAATAAAACTACAAAAGCTCCAATTTTAATGTGGTGTGTTAATTAGATGCTAATTAGACAATGTGCTAATTAGACAATGATTAGAAAATATTTTTATTTAATTTGTAACATACAGATGTAAAAAACATATAGGTAACATACAAGTGTAAGAAACATATTACATTAAAATAAAATATATAAATTACATATCGTCTGTGAGAAATCATTATTTGTTAAAATTCTGTACAGCAGCAATCATTTGACATCTTTGCAATGCCATCTTCTGTTCCTTCAGCTTGAGAAGCTGCTTGTTCAGCTCCAATTCCTTATGTCTCACGGCCATTATCTCTTTGTGTCGTTTTTCCTTGTTTTTTTCGGCCTGAGCGAAGTTCTTTTCTATTTGCTCCATAAATTTTTCAAACAGTACCATCAAACTTTGGTTACAATCCGACGTATCACTGTCTTTCTCGTTAATCGGGAGCGCCAAAGGATCGTCGCGTTGCCGATTGCCAGGCGAGTCGCTATTTTGATCGCAACCGAATTTCGGCAGAATCAAGGGATACTTGACTGGCTCGTTTGGCGATCGCTGTGACTCGTTCACCTCCAGATATACGTGTTTCTTTTTATCATTAAAGATTTCGTCCAAGGCGCGTTTGTGCTCCCATTGTCCGTAGTGTCGCATTCTGCCCGGTTTTTTCAATCGCTCGCGGCACACGAGGTTCTTGTACTTGCGCTCGAGAACCCGCCATTTGTTCTCACATTTCTGCGGACTAAAGTGGAACCCGGCACGTTCCATCTCCGCCGATATCATCTCGAACATCTCCCGCAGACTCCTAATCTGTGTCGATTGCCCGACCAGTGATCGATACTTCTTGTATTTGCCAATCAAGCAGGAAGTAGCCTTGCTGGTCCACAGATTCACGCCCATGTCGACGTTTGACGGTATCGCGTTGGCGTTCTCCAAACTCGAAAGATTCTCATGTTCTTCCTCGACGTAGCATTGAAGTGTCGGCTCCACTTTAACGTCCATGTGATCGTCGATTTTGTCCTCTATCAAAAATAATAATTTAAGAAATTATATGTATCATGTATATGTGTGAAAGAATAACGAACCGTTCGTAATATTTACGATGATGTTAAAGTAATCGAGATAACATATTCCGCAATCATTATAATTAAAGAAATTATTACAAATTAATTAATTTGAACTTTATGCGGTTAAACACGATTTTGTTATATCGATAGCATTTGATAGCATTTTCATTCTTTTTAATGAAAAATCATTGCGCGTGCAACTATTGCACGTTTCATACTCTCTAAAACTCAGAGTGAAACATTACTTGAAGTGCAACTGTGACAAAATTAAGCTCGAGCATCAGTAATGCATTTTCGAGCCCGCGTCCGCTAACGTTTTTTCCCCCCTTCACTATGCAACAGAATGCATTCGGTGTCTATCTTGAGATGTGTTCCGTCTCATGCACATGCGCGCATTCATCTATAATATATATTACGTATACTATAGATGAATGCGCGCATATGCGTGAAACGGAACACATCTTGTGTGACGACTCGTCATGCGGCTAGACCGAGCGCATTCTGTGTGTGCAGTAGAGGGAGAAAAACGTTATTGTGCGCGAGCTCAAAAATGCATCACAATCGAATGAATTGCCACTTTAAGAGTTAAATTGTGCCCTAAGAGAATTAGAGTGAAATCGTATTCGCATTTGAGTTAAAAAGCACTCTTTTCGAGTACAATAAGTCCCCTACTAAAACAATTGACACAACATTAGTTACAAATTTGCCTTCAACATTGATTCGCGCTTGTAAAATAAATGTTTAGCGTTTTGTAACTAGTGTTAAATTTCAAATATTGTGAAACCAATTTATATATATCTTGTTCAACCAATATTGATAAAAATTATATTAGTAAAAAGAATAAATGAAACAAAACTCATATGATTACACAATTTAATTCTTTTAATATAAAAAATATCGCACCTTTTAATACATAAAAAAGTTCGTCCGGCAATTCACGAGAAAGATGATGATGATCCACTCGAAAAGTAAAATTTGTTCCCATGAATGTGAAGGAAAAACATCCAGAGTCGATACAGTAAACGTAATCACAACTGATATCAAATTTAGGTAATACTGAAGAAAACTACTCCTCCTCATCGATTTTACTTGAAATTTAGTAATATTGTATAATTAGACGCGGAAAAAGAATCTGGTAGAAAAAAATGTCACTCTGCCATGCAAAGCGAGATATTAATCGTTAAAGTTGACTACTTTTCAGGTTAGAAAACCGACGAAATGCAGCGAACATGCGCTGTGATCACGTGCGCATGCGTTTTACTTTTCACTACAGAAAAATGCATGAACACAATTTAAAAAAGCTTTACGTGAAAAGTTGCAAATTCATGTGGAACCTCACTTAGCATTGCAAAATACGCGAATACAGTATGTTCCGCCCTCTCCTGCGAAAGAGCTACACTTCCAGAAGATATAACCTAACTCAAACCAAATTGTTATTTTACATTGAATCTCTCATTGCGTGGAAAGTTGTAAACCCACGTGGAACCCCGCTTTGCGTGGAAAGTTATAAACTTATGTGTAAACTCTACAACTTTGCATGCAAAGCGGAGTTCCACATAGGTTTACTAACTTTCTACGTAAAACGAGATTCAAAATAACATTTCGGTTTGAGTTGCACTCACAGAGCATGCGTACATGATCACAGCATTGTTCACGTGCTATAATTAGGCTAGATTCCATAAAGCGCATATGCGTGCATTTTGTTACAGTATACGTGACATAAACTATAGAGAAATACGCGTATGTGCGCTTTATGCTGGCGCTAGACTATGCACAATTCGTGGTGATTCGCGTCCTTTGATTTCGTCAAAAAAATCGTTCCGCTAGCGAATTGACACGAATTATTAAACGAATGCAAATTCGACGAATATGTCCATTCACTGTTTGCAAATCTCATATGAATAGAAAATTGCGAGTTTTGAACTGTCACGAATCACGAATCGTGCATAGTCTGGCGCAAGCTTTCGAAATTCAACCTTAGTCAATATAACAGGTTTCCTAACCTGAAGTGATCAACTTTAAAGATTAATATCTTGCTTCGCCAGAGCGACACTTTTTTCTGTCAGTTCTTTTCATGTCTAATTATACGGTATTATTAAGTTTCAGTCAAATCGGAGGAAAGGTTTCCTTCAATATTACCCAAATATAACTTGCTTCAGGATGCCAAGAATTTTCCAGGAGAAACGGGTCAAGAGAGAAAATATACAAACACGTGTACCGCGTCCACCCCGCACGAGAGCTGACGATGAATCGCGTATCAATTGTTGGAGTCTAGAACACGTTCAGGCTAGCAAAACAGCTAGCCTGCTTGCCAAGCGAACATGATTGGTTCTTACTTGTGGATTCAACCAATCGTGTTTTCAATCGATCGGCAAGACTACTTTGGGTATTTTCCATTTGGTGATACAAGTCGACACAAACATCGTTCTATCTTTCTTGGCATTCAATAAATAACAAAGAACGATACTTGTATCGACTTGTGTCACCAAATGGAAAACAGTGATGATTTTCGAGTTTACCCCTCCATTACGCGACATTACACAGGATAAACCGAGCACTCTGTGTGCATATGGAGGGGGAAAAACGTTAACATGCGCGGACTTTGTCCGATTTAAACTAGTTCTTGTGTCCACAATACTATGTTCCGATTTTCACTACGAGTGCTCAATATTCATAGTGCACGTAACGTATGCTATAGATGTTGAGCACTCGCAGTGAATATCGGAACGCACCTTAGAAATCGCTTTAAGATCCCGAACAGAGAATGACCAATCGCATTTGATCAATTCGGCCAACATGAAAAAACGAGAGTGCTGAGTGTAAAAAATGCAAGAAACGCGAACAGACACACGATTGATCGATTCTTTTTCCGTCCGAGATCTTGGACGATTCTAGCATACAAGGTTTTATTTTCTTTGACGTAGAGCCTTCCACACATGTGCGATAATGCGTTTATGATAATGTGTAAGTGATATGTAGAATATTATGGATAGAAAAGTCTACAGAATTGATCAACTTTGTTGATTAATACTGATTACAGAAATATTCACATTCATTCATTTCACACAAATTACACAATTATATCATAATTCTTTCCATATTTTGAACGTAAAAAAATGTAGTTTTTTAGTTTATGATTTGCGAGAGATCATGATATTTTCTTTTGCCATTCTTTCAAAATCATAAAAACGTCTATATTTTTAACATATTTCTATCATTATATTAAATTTTATTATAAGATATGGTCATTACACAATCAATAAATTGTGTAATCAGTAATATGAGCAAAAATTAATATTTACTCAATATTGGTATCACAATGGTATGCAATGTAACCAATGTATCGTCAATTAATTATGCTACTAGGGTCAATGTCCATAAGAATTATCTCACTCTATACTCTAATCTCGATACAGTGCGCGCGCGCGCGCGCTTATGCGGAGATGATGTTGAAGTAGGAACATAAAAATGTTATAATATTGTTATCTATAATATGTCAATATATGTTCTCTTTGAAATTAATTGAAAAAATGATGGGACTTAATGAGACACATTCCAAAAGATTTCCAGAACATATTAAATCTGTGTTAATTCTACAAAGTACAAATTTTACATCTTTGATTGGTTTAAAAATGCCATGGTTTAAAAATTATCCGTTATTGAGCCAGATATTCATGACATCTTTTATTCATCAGATTATAAGCTACATCATATGTGAAAAATAACTCATTTCATTAGGGCTCAATTTTTCATATAATTAATGCGGAATTCTTTGAATGAAAAATTCACTCCTCCTTATGAGTGTTCACTCAAATTATAGTAACTCTCTTTTGACTATTGCAATCACTCTAATATATTAATGGCGAAATCACTCTACGCGATTTAGAGAGCACGATTTGAATTTTCCCGCGTTGCAATCAAGCGCGTGCATCTACTACCTGTGATATTTTCGAAAACGTGAATCGACGATAGTGGCTAGAAACGCACGCAAATTTTTCGAAAGAATCGAACAAACTTGCACTATATTCAAAGTAATTTTCTTACCTTTCTCCTTATCAGCCATGACCGTCCGCGGAAATCAGCCGACGACGGTGCGATTGCGTCGAATAATCCGGTTGAAGTGTTATTCGCTGATGTCGGCTGCGTACGATTCTGGCGGGGAGCCGAAAAACCGAAGGAAACTAGTTCCAAACCGGTTTCGAGCTGGAACTGGTTTCGTACGCGTTGCAAACCACCACGCGGTGATCATGTTCACCCGCCGATCGGATCGCTCGTGAAACAAACAGCTGCGCGATTCGCGCGAAACTATCGTCGATTGTCTTGCACGAGTTTCGAACACATTCATCTCGAACCGAGATCGGAACGCGAGCGACACGCTCGAGATTCGATGGAAAACGCAAGAGATCGCAAAGAATTGACATGTCGCGCAAACGAATGCGTACCGGTTTGCGCAAACCGCACATCGAAACCGTTTCACTCCAAATGGAAACTTGTCGCCGGGTTAACTAGTTTTTGAGGCGAACTTCTTCGGCGGCAGTACTTTCTAATAGGAATCAGACGCCTTACGAAAAGACGCAAACATGCAGTTCCTCGAAAGTTTAAATTGTACTTATCTAATTATACTTATATAATAGACCGGCTATGTTATTGGTAAACATGATTATATTTATCTTGAAATTGGACTTCGGCCTTTAGATATTCTTAAGATCTATATTTTTTCTTGCCAAGTAGAAATTAAGATAAGACGTATAGCGAGTCAGAAACAATTTTTATTAACCCAGAAGATCTTTCTTTTCTTATAATTTGTGCATAGTTAATTATCTCCCTCTCCTTCTCTCTCTCCCTCTCTCTTCCTCTTACGTTATATAAATAAAAACTATTTGAATTTTATAATACATAATATATTAATTAATTAATTAAAACAAGAGAAAAATCTATATAAATTCTATATAAATATTATTATTAACATACACTATCTATAATTATAATTAAAGACCTTTTACCTTTGCTTTCTTAACTAATTTACATTCTAGACTCTACCATAAATGAATTTTTAACTGTTACGTATATATTTGATTATATAATATCTTCGTAACACCCATGCCTCGTGACGCAATCAAATGAGAATCATTACTTACGCTAAGAACGGAGATTATTCTATGTACATATATAACTAATTGAACAAGAATGCCATTACTGCCTACACTGTTCGCCTCATTACAAAATCAGTCGTATATCGATACTTTCGTTCCGGCAGAGGCGGTGCGCTCGCCCGGAATGCGCGCTAATAAGTTTTTTTACGAGCGCAAAACGATTTTGCCGCAACGCGGCAAACGGAAAACGCATAGTTGCGGTATAAGCGATTTACGAAGACGTATGGACGCGCGTACCGTTTGCGGTTTCTGATAATTTTTATGTCATGTCGTGGAACGGAGCTCAACGATAGCGGGATTCTGATGCACTGATGCAGTTGCCGGGATAACAAAGACAAACATCGAGCATGCATTTCTCAAACGCTAACTCTATGGAATAATTTCGGTCGTTTTTCCAATTTTGACGTCGGTCGATCTAATTTGGTTTAAACGATTTATAGCTCACGTCAAATTTCTCGACAGAATTTGTACATTTACATGTCGTGTATCTTGATATATATATTTTAATAATATTTAATTTCATATATTTTTAAATTATTTTCATTATTTTATTTCATATATTTTTCTTCAAATATTTTTTATATTACGTGGCTACATAACAAGATAATATCATAAACAGAGTTCAATGTCCTGAATTCTCTGACGCGAATTATAAATTGTTTAAAGTGAGCTCTACAGCCTAATGCCAGCAAAATTTCTAAATGACACGCAACGTTTGCGATAATCACGTCTGCTCAACGCCTCTGGCGCGACGTGATTTAATATCAGAATACGCGTAATCATATTCTTATTCGTATAATTGCGGTGCTCGTTACATTTTCCTGCGCAATCGTAACGAGACCGAGAATAAGGATCATGCGAAAGTCTTTCGTCAGTGTAAAGCGACCGATCGCATCATGCAAGAGGGATAATCGTGTGGCCGATGTAACGACCAACCGTAGATAATCACGCCGTCAAGACGAACCTTTCACCGTTTCTTACCGATAATTATGCGCTCCTTTAACAACCCTCGGACAATTGCCGAACTGAATACGGAACTGGAATAAGGAAGGGAGCGACGTGACGTTAACGCCGACAATAAAGCACTTTACAGCTATCGAGAGGCACGAAGCGAATCGCCATATATAATCTACAAAAGCTGAAAGTGCTTATTTAATAATAACTGATGTAGCTTTTTATACGAAACTTATAGTTAAATAATGAAAGTTCCCCCTACTACTAAGATATCTATCTAATAATGCTAGTTAATAAAATACAACTAAGATTCAAATACAACAAGTTTTTTTTTAATTTTTTAGAAAAACAACAGATTTCTAAAATGAAGGCTTCCACTTTGCGAAGAGATTAAATTTGAAATTCTCGAAACACTTAAAAAATAATAGATGTATCTCAAAACAAATTTAATTGCTTAATATCTAATTCGCCATTTTCTATTTATATATATCACATTTTTAATTTTTAAAACATTTAAAAAATGTCTATTTTATACGTGACAAAGATTTGCATAAAGATCAGAATTTGTTTAAAGATTATATAACTTTTAATCGATGACACTGTACGATAGAACGATTAATTACTATATAATGGATAATATAATGAAGTATAACATAGTGGTTTGGTTCGCTTGGCAAGTTTAGCGTTCCAGTCGACGATATTGCGATGTTATGCGACCGTGGAAAGGCATCGATCCCAATACACAGAAGCTATACGCCGATTTACTTTCCCTTCGAGGATATCGAATACCTTTCGAGCTTCAAACATTCGAACGTCGAACATTCCACGATAATTTTAATTCTCGCTCGTGTCACATGTCAGAATGAACGCAGAAATCAAGGACAGAAATTATAATGAGAAAGGATTTCTGTCTATCGTGCTTTTCCAATCTTAAATTAGTTAGAATTTATCTCATTTAATATTATCTAAAATGTAACGTAACTACATGATTTCATACATATGAAAATAAAATAATAAGTACAATATCAATAGATATGAAACAAAAAAATCTATTGATAAATTTTATACACGCGGAATTCATACACAATAAAAATATATTGTATTTGTTGTGTAAAATCAGTTATTGTCAAAATCTTTTTAACATAACCGAGTGCTATGTTAATTTAACATAGTTTAATTATGTTATTTGAATGTTTTGTGTTAGACTGATATTTAACATTAGTGTTATAACACAATTTATGAATAAGTGAATAAATAATATACAAATAATATACTTTTAAAACATAAAGTCTAAGATTAATGAATAAAAGATGAATGCACATGTTAATTTAACATGTTACACATTATATTATATAACATATTATAAATGTTAATTTTAAAGTATGCTTCCAATTTATTTCCAAATTGTGTCAAAATGTCACATTTTTGTGTTAATTTTTACATGATGTTTGTGTTACTTTCTAACATATTCATCTTAAATTAACACAAAAATTTGAATCGTCTGAGACGGTAAATTTAATACAAATTTTCCAACTGTGTAAGTATTTCGGAATATACGAAGTTGTACACATATTTGGAACGCGTAGTTTGTATTATAAATATTCACGCATTACGCGCGCTGTTTGTGATAATTTAATAATAATTAATTTCTTATAATAATAACATATTATAATAAAATATAATTATTTTATATATGATATTATGTTTTATATTAATTGCCACGTAAAAAATTAGGAATTTATAGATCACTGCTCGCATCTACGAAATTCGTTGAAAGCTGGAAGGATAAAATATCTCGCTGTATATTCTTGTAGAGCGTAATGCACGGTGCATCGCGGACGTTCCAGCGTGTGCATCACTGCGGATAGACTTTGTCGTGATTGCGAGTGTCGAGAGCACAGGAAGCAGACCATTTCGCGAGTCGTCTAGAACAGAGCGCATATAAATTACGGAAGGGACGGCATAATAACACCCACGCGGGAGTGTAAAGTCCGCGATGGACGCGAAGGGCAGTTCGGAAAAGACGGAAAATATATGCGTATTTATTCCAGCGTGATGAGACAAGTTTAGGAGATAAGGGACGAGACGAAGCGATTGGTTCTCCTAACGAGTGCCAGTCAAGACTGGAAGTTATGCATTTTAAGTGAAGTAGCTAGGTTTTTTTAAACCGCGAAGATTTGCTCGTCACTGTTCCGCATATCTTGGACTTGCAAGTCAACGTATATATACATTATAAACACTTTAATATATGAATTGTACACATATTGCAGCATATTTGGGTCATGCTTCATATCTAAATACTTATTATTATTAGCGCATTATAATACTCAATTATTAACAATTTAATAATAATTAATTAAGTTATTATCATTAATAACAGTACTAATGTAAATATCATTAGATGATATTGATTGCACGACGGAAATAGTATTCATATTTACAAAATAAGATAAATCATCTAACGGTTCTTTCAGTCGATCGTTCATTTACGCAAACATCCCGTTCATATGAAAACGCGAAAATAATGTTTGACTTATCGAGATCTGTTTTCACCACCGAAGCGATATAACGGATCGACCCTTAAAACCGTAGCGTGTCCCCGACACGCGGCAACCCTACGCTTCGATTTTTTGCGTTCGCGCGTCATGTGCTCGATACGAGCGCCTTTGCCGCTTGTAGGAGTGACATTACGGAGTAGAGTCGAACGCGGCGGGAGAGCGTCAAAGAGAGAGCAAACAAGCGAGAAAGAGAAAGTGAGAGAGAGGAGGGAGGGAAAGAGACAGTACGTGCAAGAAAGGAGGGGTGATTCGGCGCGCGCGCGCGCGCGTTTAGCCCACACATACGGCGCGAGCGTGTACGATACAAACGTACGGAAGTGAAAAGAGAGAGGAGGGCTGTTGCCCGCGCGAGAGAGAGGCGATCGACGGTGGCGGGACCGCGGGGTGGATGGGAGACAGGCGCGTTCGCCTTTCGACTTTGCGAGGGGTTTCGGTGTGCTACGCGGACCCGCACGCACGCACGCACGCACGCACGCTCGCACGCGCGCGCGCGCACGCGAGAACGGCAGGCCAGATACTTTCGATTTCGTCGAGTGGGCCGGCTCTCGCGGTGCCGCCGTGGCCGCCGCGCTCCAGGAGGCGGAGTGACATGCCAGTCATCGCGCGTTAGAGCGACGGCGTGTATTTATCGCGTTCTCCCGTGACAGTCCGCGACGCGTTGGCAGCGGCATTCGCGTAACGTCGTATCGCGACGTGCCGTGCGCGTGTGCGACGCGTGTGCGACGGCTGTCCGATCCGCGCTGCGGCACAGGTGCGGACCTCGCGTTTTCCCGTCAATCGCTCGCGGCAACGCGGTGCGGAACGGTCGCGAGAGCGGCAGGTGGACGCGCGCGGCTTTCGCGATACGGGCGCGACGGAGAGACGCGGCTGCCGCTCCTCCGGTGAGAGCGGGACAGCGGCAGGGAGAAGGAGAGAACGGAGATGCGATCGATTTTCGCATAGAGCCAACGGAAGCCCTTTCTCACGGAATACAGAATCCGAAAGTATGTAAACATCCGTCCAGAAAATACGACGGAGCAACAAACGTATTCTCGTCACCACCTCCGTCTACATCTTACCCTCACAAACCGTGTGTGTTCGCGCGTGTGCTCGACCGTATGTTCGGCGTGTCGGCGGTCATCGATTTTCCGGCGATCGTGTGCGGCCGGTACGACTCGTCGCCGGTAAGAATCGCGGAGTACGAGAGTACGAAGAGGTGGGGCAATCGCGCGGTCAGGAAAAACGCGTAAGGACGACGTACGTTATCAACGTACGTGCGTACGCGCGCGCACGTCGCGGAGTCGTGCCGCGAGAGGAAATCGCGAGAAGAGAGAGAGAGAGAGAGAGAGAGAACGCGCGACGGAGAAAGGACCGCGCGATAGAAAGAGCAAGAATCACTGACGGCGCGCGTCCAACATGGCCACCGCCAGCAGCAACGCCGGCAACGAGGCGAACGGCAGCAGCAACGTGCCGCAATGGAAGCGCGATCTGATACAACGTCGTCGTCAGCAGAGCAAGGTCCTCGCGAACAACGGCGCGAGCGTCAAGCTATGTAGCGCGGTGATAGGCGCGTCGCCGGTAACGTCGGCGAGCGCGGCGACGACGCCCGACGGCGGCATCGTCGCCACCGAGCAGAGCGCGGCGACGGTCGCCGGCGCGCTTCGCGCGGCACGCTCGACGACGACCAGCGAGGACACCACGTCGACCGTCGCGGCCTGCGGGGCTGGTGGCAGTGCTGGCGCGTCGCTCTCCTCTCCCTCGTCATATCACGCGAGAAGACCGCCGACCGGTGGCGCCACCACCGCCATCGCCGGCGGAGCAACGGTGGCGGCAACGGCCGCCGAGTTTGCGTCGCCAGTCGCGTACAACATGCGTCTCGAGGTGGATTTGTCGCTCTGCTCGGACGCGGAGGATGTTGCGAATGGCGCGCCGGCTAAGTTCGCGGACGTTTCGTCGGACCGGAAATTGTCGGGGTACATCGGCGAGGAGAACGAGGAGGCGCTCTCGAGGACGGTGGACGGCAAGCCGCTGAAAGCGACCGCGAGGATGAACGAGAGTAACGACGAGATTCGCGCCGTTTTAACCGGAAGACGCGAGAAGGAGATGTTCCACGGCGGAAACTTGAGAGTGCTGAAGTGTTTGTCGCGCGTCGCACCGCCGAGTCGCGGTTCCAGCGAGGACGCGGAGAGCGACAGCTCCGAGGAGCTGCAGTACGGGCCGGGGATCGTCAACAAGCTCAAATGCAAGTACCTTAACCTCACTCTGCGCGAGACGAACAAGAGCCGCGCGTCGGTGCAGCGGTTCCGGCGCGCAGCCAGCCTCGAGGATCTGTTGGACCGAGACGATGACGAAGCGTCCAGTCACGAAAAGACCGCTACCGGCAGAAAGTACACGAAGCGGAGCGGCGGTGGCGGTGGTGGCGGCAGCGGCGGCGGCGGCGTCGTCGCCGCCGCCGCTGTTCCGAAGACCGACAGGTACCGGAATGCCTCCCGGGGCAACGACTCGATGAAGCGGGCGCGCAGCGTCGAGACCTTGATGAGGTACAACAGCGTGACGGCGGACGAGGCGACGACTGCGCGTCAAGTTCCGGTCGCACGACCAGTGACAAACGGCGTTCGCCAGGAACCGGTCAACGACCACATCATTCTCGTGGACCGTACGTCCGTGAAGATCGAGAACCGCCTGAACGAACTCGATCGGCCCAAGCCGATTAACAAGCCCAAGAGGATCAAACCGGTACTGGCGGAGACGGAACGGCCGCCGCCGGATCTAGTCAAGACCACGATGAGGATCTTCGAGAGCTCCGCGAGGAAGCTGAAGCCCAAGGGCGAAGTCGCCGCCAAGGTCGCTACCTTCAAGACCATCAACGACACGTTCAAGGCGCAGACGCAGACGCAGAAGAAGCTGATGCAGAAACCGCCGTTGCAGCCGAAGCCCTTCGTCAACGGCGGTGCTCGCGTCGCGGGCGGCGTCGGTTCCCCGAAAAAAATCGTGCTTCCGCACAAACCGACCGCGGAACTGATCGAGACGCAGGACGGCAAGGAAGAATATCATATAGATGGCGTTATCACGGAACCAATCGCGCAATCGGTATCCTCGGTAGTGAGCAAGTTCCAGCAAATCGAAAAGTCGCACTCGCCCTCTCCGTCGCCGGAACCCTCGAGCTACAAGCTGAAATTTTCTCCGGCGAACAGTCCGGAACCGCCGCAGACGTGCAGATCGAAATCCGCCGTTCTGGAAATCGCCGTCAAGTCACCACCGATCACTCCGGTGCTCTCGCCGAGAATCTTGTCGCCGAGACTTCAGAGCCCGACGTCGCCGATCAAAGATGTTAGACAGAATACGCAGAGTCCATCCTCACCCGTCAAGGACTTGATCCGTATTCAGATCCCAAGTCCGCTTTACAAACCGCCTCTGCCGAGTCCTGTCAAAGGAGAATCCTCCAAGACGGAACCGGAATCCAAGGTTCTTCGTCCGCAAATCGAGAAGGAGATTCCGAGAACGAATATCGAAAGTCCTCAACAAGCACGCCTTCCGGAATCGTCCGCCAATGTGGAATGGAAAGAAGACGCGAAATCGAGTCGCGTCGCGTTCAACGATGGAGAAAAGAACGTCGATGAGGAGATCGTGGACGGTCCGAGAACCATCTCCAAGATCGCCTTGGACAACATCGGCAAGGCGGGCACGACGATGCAATTTAATTTCGATGACAAATCTACGTGCGACAAGAGTTATTTACCCGGTGCAAAGCAGAATGGTCAAAAATTGGCGGATGAGCCAATGCCAGAGGAGGATCGTTGCGTAAAGACGGAGTACAGGAGCAAGGTAGGTGCACCTGCCGGTAATGTGACCTCCAAAGCGTCGTCAAGATTGCAAGAAAGGTTCGAGCCTGAGGAGGAGAGCGACAACAAGGACATCGAGGAAAAGCTGATTGTACCGGAGAGTAAGCCCATTGGCGCCATTTGCAGCTTGGGTTTGATCAAAACCGCGACGACGACAACCATAACGACGGCGTCGACGACGACATCATCATCGGCGGCGTATTCGCTGAGCAACAATGAGGTAAAGACGATACGAAGCCAGCAGAAGAGCGAGTTCTCGCCGCCGCAGAAGCAGATCGGCATCATACGGCCGCTTGTTTCTACGAAGACGCAGCATCCACAGCAGAATCTGAGCAATCGCGAGCTCGAGAAGAACCTGATCAATCGAGTCAAGAGCATCGAACAGCCGACCAAAGTGGTGGTGAGCCTGAAGAGCGCCGACGAGATACAGCCCGCGAAGAAGACGAATGCTGGAAGTGGCGGCGGCGGCGGCCTCTGGGATACGAAACCATGGAATCAGCAGAATAACACGATGGTATTTAACTTCAGTAATCGAAAGAACGTGCCGGATTACATAGAGAATGACGGCCTCATCATCAGGAGAAAGCGAGAGAAGCCAAAGGTGAGTCTTTAACTGCACTCTTTTTAAAAATGCAAAAATCACATCAGGAACTCGTTCACTTGAAATTATGATGTCACTCGCAGCGATAACGACAATGATTGACTTGAGTTTTACTAAAAGAGTCTCGCTAAAAGACTTGCTGTTCTTCGTATAATGAAATGCATGTAAATTTTTTTGTTTAAAAATCGTATAAATTAGATTTGTTTTGATTAGATGTTTAAAATATAAATATTATGTAAAAATATTAATATTATTTATAAAATCAATCATTTTCTTAACTTGTATAAAGAAGTTAAATTAGAAAATCGAATTGGTAATTTTAATTTTATTTTCTAATTTTATTTTCTAATTTTATTTTTTTATTTACAAGCGAATAAACTTTATCGTGAGTTTTATTAATAAAGCTTATTCACTTACGCTTCGTAAAGTGAATATCTCATTAGGGAAAAGATTAATTATAAAAAAAATAACAGCTACAATATTTATAAATAAGATTATTCATTTTATTAGAGATATTTATATCTCCTTGAGATATCTAAAATCATATATTACAGATATGCCGTATTTTTTCATATTATGTCATTACTGTGTCACATATGCTTTATTAATTTAATAATGTGATATTTATTAATATAATTAATCTATAAATAATTTATATAATACAATATCAAATCATGATATTATGATTATCAATATTACATCATAAAGCTGTTATTAAAATATTACATTTGCGATTTTTATCCCTTTATTATCGTAAACGGCAGTAACTTTGTTAGAAAAACATCTCAAAATGAAACAGAGGTTTCGTGAACCAAGGCAATAAGTATAAGCTAACAAAACACGGTAGCGCAAACAATTTACCGCAAAGAGGTACTTAGAGATTTTTTTGTTTTCGTTTGGTTTATTGCCCCTGTGTGAGAGCGGATATTCATTTCACCAAATTTTTGTAAATAGAAGGAAGATTTTTAAATAGACAGAAGATGCAACGATCGATAGCAACCTGGTACCAGAAACTTTCTTTTCGTATGCATAAAATAATTCGATTATTTCACTTTCTTTGCACCGCGCCGGAAGTGTCGCTCGACAAAGGCGACATTTGCGCCAATAACATCGGCTGTGGAATTTCAATTAACTCTAAATATTTCAAACACGTTTCACTCTTCGTGTATACAGGATATCTCAAGTTTCTTTCACTCATTGATTTTATGATGATAATTCTGGATTCTGGAATCCTGTTTTTTTTTTAACTCAATTGTCAAAGTAGCAATATAATTTTTAAATTTTTTAATAGGTATAAAAATCAGAAGCTTTTCACGAATTAACAAGTAGCAAGCTGACGTTATTTGTTGTCATTTTGAACATGCTACCTGGTTTCAAAGACGCAAGTGGTTTCACAATACTACACTATTCGTTAGCTTTCGAATAAATCGATAAAGAATTTTAGTTAATAACTCAGTCACGAAGATATTTATGATCGAATGTTAAAAGTTGTGAAAAGATCGTCTTCAAATTAATCAAGAAGTACGTGACTGAAAGGAAACGCGGGAAAATGGCGTGACATCCTGTATGCTCCGTGACTTATTCGTCCTCGATTTTGCATCTCGCTTCCACTCGCGCACATCGCTGACGAACTACGATAATTCTCTTAAACCTCGTTGTACGACACATGTAACGGTGTTGTCGTATATCCTAAACCGGACATTGGCCGCGCTTAGACGAATGCTAAATTAATTGTTGCCATTGCAAACACCTCGAAGTACTTGTCAATCGAGTCATGTTGTCAAGCAACGAGGAGTGAACGACGTTTGGATTTATCGCGACGGTTGTGTCCGAAGTGAGAAAAAAAACAATCTTATTTTACGTTGCTTACTCACAAGTCGATGAAACATCGGCAAGAGTTTACGGAACGGAATCTGTTTATTTTCATTTAGCCATATCATCCGGCGTTGCTTGGAAAAACAACACCGTTATTCACAGATTACAACAAACAAAATTTAACATTTATTCATATCATGTGAAGATTATCTACATTAAATTGATTATTCATACAATTATAATGAAATTTTTTTTTAAAGATTTGAATTGTTGTTAAATTAAAAGACAAAATCTTGGAAATAATATTTCATATTATTTTATTAAATTTCACATATAATAATTATATTTTAGATCATCATAACGTGCTTTTTAACTTTCTATATTTTTTACAAGATAACGTGAAGAGATAAAAAGTTTCTTTCAGTTTATACAGAATTATTGCAAAATTAATCTTGATCTTGATGACACATCGGCTTTCATGTTGTTCGCAATAAGAAGTAAATAAGTTTAATAGTTATAAACTCGAGTTATTGTGTAAGATCAGATTCGATTAGATATCAATGAGCCCTGTACTCGATAGCCACGATATAAAAAAAAAAAAACTACCTGCGAAATTAAGAGGCAGATTATTGCGCAGGCCGCGCAAAGTAAAACGTTCCGAAACCGCGCGGCGCTTTCTAAAGCGTTCGACGGTAGACCCAGCCTCGCTCGAGCGCTACATACTCATTTCCAGGCTTCTCGTAAAACGCATCATCGCGTCCTCGCGGTGAAGCGAAGTGAAACCGAAGACGTCCGACATTCAGCGGAAAATGGGAGAAATTAGGCACACGATCCGCGCGATTCGAGGGACGATAATTAGTTACTTTCTCATATTAGATAATCCGGAAATGAGAATCAGCGTCGAACAGAACGATTATTCCTGACGATAACCGTGCATTCCAATGTTTAATCTGCCGTTTTCAATGCGTATCTAGAACAAGATTGTTACGTGCTCAACAATCATGTCTCACGCGAGTCTGATACTGCGATATGTATCATTATCAATTAATAGCTCGAATGTGTTCTGTTTTCCGTCGGGAAGTTTACGAATTGTCACGCTCGCAACAGAGTTCCTTTTTTTTCAGACATTTTTGTCTGAACAAATCGATCGATTGTATTTGCATTGCAAAACATTGTACATTTATTTTGGATTTAAATCTTCGTCCCTGACGAAGTGGATTTCGCAGAATAACGACGAAAGCTATTTTATAAATAATTCTTCCGTAAATTCCTGTGATATCGCTTGCCACTTGTTGATTCTTCGCTTTCTCTTTAATTAGAAATACACATTTTTATTTGCGTGTTATCGGCACTTGGCCGTATTATCATTTAAAATATCACTTATGTACGCAAAATTATTCTCTAGTTTTGGAGATATTATTTATGTTTTATTCTTTTTAATGAAAATAACTAAAATAACTTGGGTTTTATTCATAATTTAGATAAAAATATTCCATTTATCGATAATAAAGTAAATAGCATTATATCTTTATTTAATAATATTAATAATAGAATATTTAGTAAAAATATTCTAGATAGATAATTTCTTTATCATAATTTCTTAATCAATAGCAAGGTATAAATAGGTATGCATAATTTTTTTATTTAGTTATACAGGAAATCTTTTGATTGATTTATCTCACATTTTCTCCTAATTACTGATACTAGAAATTAAATTAAGAGTTAAGATTATTTTTTGATAAGTTATTCAGTTGATGGAAATTGAAGGGTTTTTGATCAATTATTAAAAATATTCAGGGTGAGCCGAAATACATGGTACAATAAAGAAATTATTCTATACCTCAAAATAAATCGAAATGAATAAATTTTTTTTATATAGATTTTATATAGGTTTTTATTTAAAAAATGATTTTGGAAATTAATAGGGTACGCATGCACTTGATCGAAGTTTTATCTTGTTCGATAGAAACATAGTTAATATCAATAATACTCATATACAATAATAGAGCTTATTCCGATAGTAAACAAGTCGCAAAAGAAAGCACAGATCTGTAGCTCAGAAGAAAATTTGTTAACGCAAAATTTAATAGTTATATTTTGCTAGTTTTTCAACTTAAATAATATGTAGGTCAATTTAAAATAGTATGAAATTGCAATAAAAATATAGCAAGAGAAACGTGATTGTGACAAGTTAGAATCGTGGGTACTATTTCCCGGATACGATTCGCATTATTTAATATTCATTTATGAAATGATATCTCTGCCTTATCTAATGGGCGCGCAATGATATCCTTCTAAACAATATATGCGGACAAAGGAATATATACAAAGTGCGGTCGCCGCTTGAGCAGAAGCCACGAGTGAATTGCGCATAATTTTCTTATTTTATTCACGAAATTACTTCTGCTCCATCTAATCGATCTAACGGTGCATCCGCAAATGCTGAAAAAGAATATCGCCCGCGAGTCGGACGCTGAATAAAAAGCAATCGCTTAACGAACTAGAAACTGGAACGCACGTAAAGGTGGCGTAATCTTCTTCATCAACTTCCACGAAGTTTCGAGTGAGGGATCGCGAAGAATGTGCGTTGTTTATGTTCGATGTCAAGTGCGAAAAAAACAAGTTTTACGCCTTTATTATTATCGACTGATAAAACCGATGAGATACAGTTAAATATGACTCATTTTGACTGATAACGTTATCGCTCTTTTAAACGATATCTTTAAAGACTAGATTTATCTATGATATAATATTATGCAATAGATTATACAATGATAAGCATGTAGAGAAAATTTGCATGCGCGTCTGCATCTAAAATTTGAGCAAGAGAGAAGTCCTTTTGATTGATTTAAAAATCGCACGAGTGAAAAAGACTTTAACTTTTAACGCAATCTGTCATAAAGTTATGCAATATGGCTAAAAAAAGCTTATAAATTATTCTTTATAATTCTTAGCGTCGATTTTATGTATACAAATTAATTCGATATCTTAATTTTTTTCACTTTTTTTGCGTGAATATTAGATTTCGCGTGTCGATGATTGATCACGGTTAAGCCGATTTTTTTTTCTTTAGAATTACAATGCAAAACTTATTTTTCATCGTCAGTAATGAATTGCGGAAATTAATGATGAAGGAGCACTGAATTAATTTGCATATCTAATATAATACGTAATTATTTTTGTAATACCGCAGAGGTATTTCGATTCAATGTCATTGCGTTTATTTTGCGCAAATACTGTTATGATAGAGACATGTCATAAAATGTGATTAGGTTTGATCGTTGATATCTATGAGGATATAATTATATGGCTTCCGTGACTTCGTTCATCGCAACAAATCCGGTTTTACGAATCATAAGAGTATGTTTTGATGCGCAGAAATGCAAGCATAGCGATATTTTTGCGATAAACCAACTCGATTTATGACATATTGACAAGAGCGCATGGTAGGATATCGATAGCGCGAATATCATTGAGTTTACGTACAAATTATATAATTATACGTTAGCATTTTAAAAACTTGAACCTACTAGGCGATAATTAAATACGGATTAAACTGGAATCGCGTAAATTGCATGGTATAACGGTATTATGTCGAGAAATATGCAGAGATTCGTGCGTGATGCGCGTACAATGAATATAATAATCAATTAAAAAAAAAAAAACTTACCGCCATTCAAAGATTGTCAATGATCGTCAGCAATGTTATTTCAAAATGAGCGATAACACTTCTCTTTATCAATGTTGTTTCGATACAAATAAATTTCAATAATTTATTTAACATATAAATTCTCATGATGCTTCATGATATTTATTTTAATTGGAATGTATAAATAATATAGCTGTCATAAATATAAAAAACTTTTCGAAATAAATTAAGTGGATACAAAGCATCTAAATATCAAAATATCTTTAAGGAAGAACATAAGGAGAGACTATACCTGGATATGCAATGAAATTCCACATTTTTTATGTGAACATGAATGTAAAAAAATTATTCGTTACAGTTATAGATTTGTGCATAGATTATTCTTGTGCACATCTTGTGGATTCTATTATGATTATTTAATGTAAGATTATATCGTACTCAGTCATGCTAATTAATCTTTACAATCCTAATTATGATAAATTGCATCATTTCGATTACGTCTCTGAAAATTGACGCATATGTAACATGTGACACATAATACGTTCCTCATGTAAAAATTTATGAATTGGTAATGGATAATAATTTAGCAATTTATTTTATTTTTCTTTAGAGAAAGTCGTTGTTCTCCAGTAAGTGCATTGAACTTAAACTTTGTTGTGCCCATGAATCGTGGGAAGTACTAACCTAGCAACTTGTAATCGTCTTCAAGTCTGGAATTCCACTATTGCATCTATTATTTTTTTATTCTAACAATATTGATTGTGAAAATTTGTATTAACATAATGCTAAAAATTCTTCAATTTTTTTAAATTTGGAAAATGTTTTTTCTCATTACATTTTGTCTATTTATAAACTTGTTTCTAATTAGGAAGAAATGCAGAGAAAATAATTTTTTTTTCTTTTCCTTTTTTCTTTTGTATTTCTCAGACTGGAACATCGTAAAGTGAGTCTGAGACATACGATGCACAAAGATTAATCAGCCAATGTAATTAGGCAATTGTGCGTCATTGCAAGACTGTTGCAACAAGCGCGCATTCAGTATGTATGTGTCCGTATATCATTCGTACGGTATGCATAATTATTAACTGGGACACCCAAAGGAATTTAAACAAAGCCGACGATCGGTGCGTATGTATATACGTCAGCTGATTATCATCCGGTCGAATGTTAGTACAACGTCCTGTTCAGTAAAATCGCCGTGATAACGTCATATCCTCCTTCTGCATCCTTTCGTTAACTTTCCTTTTTTTTTTCATATATAGATATAATTCCTCCTTCTTCTTTTGCAAGGAAACCGGGAAGCGATACGCGATATCTCTATGTTTTACACCGCATCTATTAAGAGAAAAATAAGGAATTGCTTGATATCGCGTAATGAAATCGTTTACAAGTTGTTTTGTCTAACGTTGTTAGCATTTTTTATAATATCCTTGAAATTCTTTATAGCGAAAGTACATGCCAGTGTTGTTTCTTGTCTGTTAATTAAACTGTGTAAGAATGAAGAAAGAGATATTTTTACGTGATGCTCATTAAACTTAACAGTGAAAGTACTTTTTGTTCGTATCTTCTAATTGTGCCGGTGAAGGAGTCAAAGAAAAAATGCAATATTGAATACTTGATTTATGAACTTGAAAAAAAAATTTAAATTAAAATTTCGGCGATTATTGAAATGTTGCGAGATAATCGATAATCAATCACTAACAAAAGTAATATTTTAAAACCTAAAAACACACACACAATCTATTTTGTAAACCATAAATTTATAAAGTTTACATGTACTATTTACTATTTACATGTACTATTTACTGTAATATTATGTAATTAATCTATTTTAATTACAAATTTATGTGCAAGACGTTAAAGCTTAAAATAAGAAAGATTAAAACGAACATTAAAATTTAATAAACGAATAGATATTTTTTATTTTAAAAAATAGTTTAACATGATGATAACATTTATACATAAAATATACGAAATTATTGAAAAAGTGTAGAAAGAGAATAAAACATGTTGAAAATGACACACATAATGACAGACATAATGTTATTATTATCTTATTTATTATAAGAGAAATTTAATTTTTAGATTTTCTACCACAAAATCTCTCTACTTTCTTGCATGTAATTTGTATTAATAGAGTTTACAAGACGCGGAAGTAATCACTTTTCTTCTTTCGTAAGTCATTGATTTTATCGAGTCATCCTGATGTATTCATGGAAACATTTAATGACGCATAATTTGTGAACCGTAACAAATTCAATCGGAAAACGAGCACTTTCGATTCAGCTTCTGGCGATCAGCTTACGTTTTTCTCAAACCTATGTATTTCGTGACAAAAAAATTACAAACTTCGCCTATAGTGACGTAAAGTGGCTGTACAATGTTGTTGCATTTGCTGTCACAAGTTTTATCCTTATATAAACACAGGTCACTCACGATCGCACATGAATCATATGTTGTCGATTTATCGATCGGAAATTAAGAACCCACCGTGAAACGATACTGATATTGAATTTCGACATTGTGTCAATTTTAGCACTAGTCATACTCTTCTTCTTTCACCGTATTTCTGTAAAATTTCTTTTTAAATTTAATTTTCTTTTTTATGTAATTCTCAATTATACGTAAATAACGAGAATAGTAAAAACGACTTGATAAGAAATGAAGAAATTAATATTTAAATATTAAAATCAATATGTATAAGCAGTTTTAAATATATGTATGAGCATTACGCTTGATAATGGACCGTACATTTTCTAACATGCTGAAGTTCTAACAATGATATATGTTGCTGGTTACGGATTTGATTACTATCTCGCTTCGTACTGCAATACGACAATTGAGTTCGGAGAGAGGATATCCTTGACATCCTCTTATTCGGTAATTATTACGGTATCTCATAATTCAACGTCTATTCTCTCGACATTTAAGTTCGTTTAAAGCGCATGTTCGTGCGAAAGAAGAAACTTTTTGTAAGGATGAAATGTATTACGGTGCGTCTGATAATTGCAGCGGCTAAAAAGGAGGATAATCAATTTAATCTTATCGTCCATTGATAATTTGTCGCGCCTATCGACGAAGTCTGGTCATGTTGCTTTTTTTGGTCATTTTAATTTGCTCTGAACATTGTTCTCCAATTAAAGCAGCTGCTTGTTATGTCATTATTATTTATTAAAATCGGTTCGCATCATTCTATTTATTTTATAAAAATTAGAATTATTTTTTAAAAATTAGACGTTTGATTTTTGTTTACTGTATCACTCCGAAAGAAACAATCATGAATTGTTGATTGACAAATCTCCGACTTCGAGAAATCTAACCGATCGTCAGATCGGACGAGTTAGAAAAGAAGGAGAGAAACTCGTAGATCGGTAACATTCCACGACATAATACGCGGATCTCATCTCGTATATGGCCGTCCTAGTGTAGCAACCGGGACACCCAGAAGAGCACAAAGTCCGTTAGCATCCTTCAGGTTCGCTTCTTTGCTTGGCCTTCTAAGGAATATCACGCTCGAGCGAATGTTTTGCAATCGCATCTGCAGCCGCTATCGAATCGGCACGCAACGCGACTTTGTTTTACACTCATTAATTTTTTCCCTAATTTCTCTTCTCTACAGTTAAAAAGATCATGTCTGCTGAGGAAAAAGTTTATTGGTCAAGCGTTACTCATTTAAAAATTACTTTTAATGTTGATCGTAATATTTGAAGCCAATTCAAATCCGCTTTTTTAATTTAATTATTCATAGAAAAATGTATTATATTTATTTTATGATACAACTTTGATAATATTTTTCTCTGAATTTTACTCTCTTTACTGGATTGCTATGATTTCAATATACATAAATCGATAAACAATTAACTTGCTCGTAGAATTACAATTTTCATATTTTTATTAGAGTACTTCACTGTTGTAGTAATTTAAAAAAATGTATTGTGATTTTACGATTGTGACGATTGTGACGGATGATCCAAACGGATATTTCTTTTCGCTCGAAACCGGTTATTCCACTTGCGATGTAATCAACTGCCACGCACCATTCTTTGAGATATTAGCCGCATTATCTTGCTTATAAAAGCAGTGATCTATAATAATTGAATTCGTGTATAACGTTATTGCGCATTCGAACGATATTCATTGGACTAACTCAGCCATCAACTATGTTTCGTAATTCTTTAGATATCTTATCTGTAATTAACAATGTAGTTACCAAATATATAATACTTGTCCACATAAATTGTTCGAATCTTCGTAACTTTAGTACTGATATAACCTTAACAGATATTTGCTCCATCTGATTCACTCCCCGTGTAATTTAATAACGTAAATTTTCTTTCAAATATTTTAACAAATTTACAAATATCCGTGAAATATGGAAGATAAAAATTCAACTTCAATTTCTTGTTTCAAAATAAAAGATAAAAAGACAACACATGGTAGAATATAACCGAATATTTCAGCATGATGACACGAAATTTGAAAGTATGCCGAACCAATCTCCATGTCATAAAATCGGTGGCTTTACGTAACGGTTGTCACTGTCAACGTTAGTCAAATATGATATGATGAAAGCAGTTTGATCTTCAAGCTTTAGTAAGCTTGTTAAAATATGAAATATTTTTATATACTCCTTGAGCATGTAAAATTAGGATATTCAGAACGCAATTTTATCTAGAATAAATCATGCATAGTTTATCTTCGCGTTCGAGTGACGGACTTGATGATCCACGTTCGGCATCTGTCGCTATATCTCTTCTCATCGCAAATTGGACTAATTAATTTCTATGTGAATAAATCTCTTCCCCCTTCGCTTCCGAAGCAAGACTTCACCCGACGACTTCGATCGTGACGGTGAAATCCTCATCGTGAGCAGGCGTGAAAGGGTTTCCCCGGTGAAATTCAAAATGCCTGACCTCGTTTGACCTTAACCGAGCTCCACTCCTGCAAAACGGCAGCAGGACTACTATCAATTCTGTATTATCTCGAATAATTGATAATACTTTCGAATTCGCAAATTTATGTGTGATTATGCGTCACTTGTTTTGAAAGTGGTTTGAATAAAAATTCGAAAATTTTACTGAGAAAATCGGTTTGACGGCTATATCTTTTTAAAATTTACGACATTCTTTTAAAATTTAATTTGTACCACCTATGGTACGATAAGAAAACTACATAAAAGTCCCGTGTAGATGTTCTGGAGAATTTGTATTGTTTTTAAAATAAAATATGTATGATTTACACGTTAAAAATATCGACATATAAACATAAAAATAATACACATTTAGGCATAATAGAAAGGCAGAATTGAAAAATTAGCGTCTGAAAAAAGGTGTCAAAGATTTCTCTACTTAAGAAATTTATGAATATTTCAAAGTAAACGTCAGATCGATTTAGAGAGAGACATCGTAAAATATTATCGAAAAACTTAGATAAATCTTTACCAAAGTTTTTTCAAACTATCGTTTGTTTTAGAAAATATTATGTTGTCATTACATTTTCAGGTGTAACAAATAATTGTAATAATAGTTGATAGTTTAGTAATAATTTAATTGCAATTTTACATCAATTCACAATATCTGCTCTACAAAATTTCGTGTCTAATACATAGATAGACTAGATGTATTTAACGATTTTAAGAAGCTCGTAATGTAACAGGTGGACTTGTGACAGATGAAGATATGTAGCAAACAATGGGCAATAAAAATGGCATCGCCTGCTACTTGCGGTAATTTCAATTATCTACCTAGTTAATGTGCGATGTCGTGTATGCGAAAGACAAATCGAGGATACACAATATCGCTTATGCGATAAAACACGGCCTCTACGGTGATGACGTATGAAAAAGCATAATTTTTTTGCAGATGGCAGCGATAAATTGAAAGATGAAGAAAATTAACTGCGACTCCGCAGTAAACTTTGATCGGTTTGACCAAGCGTGTTTAGGATGATTCATGTAAATTGATCCCTCGCTGACGAAACATCGCACGCATTAATAAAGTTCATGGGTGGGCGGGAAGTAGTTCCGGTGACTGCGGCTAAATATAGAACGTGATCATTTTAGTACAAAATATACTGCGATTTATTGCGGTTATCTATATTTCGTAAGAATGATAAAAAATAAATTTTTTGGAAATAATTTTATTCTTTTCTTGAAAAATATATTTTATTGCCATATTATCTGTTTGTTCCCACAACAATTGTTCACATGTAATCATCCAAATCGATGTCGCAATATAATTAAAAGATAATTCTTTTGAAAAATGCAGAAAACATCGCATTTCTCGATTCGTTTTCGGCCTTGATTTAATATCTTTTCTCAAATTAATTTAATTTAATGTTTTAAATCTAATTTTACAAAGATTGGATTGACATTTATAAAATAGATGATTTTTAAATTATTATCGAAGATTAAACGTTGAACGCTTTGAGAGACTAGAGTATGACCGACCATGAACCGGATCAGAAGTCGAGGGAGGAAATGAGCTCGTTGAATGTTGGGGTGAGCAGTAAAATCGAAAGGAAGTACGCATATGAGAACAATTACGCCATGCAGTAAGTTTCTGATAATTTTCAATTAAACACACCCTTCGTACGCTTGCGACTTTAAGTAAACAGATAATCTAGGAGAATTCATTTAACAAGTTTTAAGTATCGTAATCTTCTTTTATTGAAAATATTTTTTACAGTTAACATGATCGCAATTTAGATCGATAGAGCATGATTGTAAGCAAGTAACATTTTTGTTTGTCTTGAATGATGCTAATGGAATTAGAATAGCCTTCTGAGAACCGGAATGCAAAGTATTACTGCACTTTCAAGTACTACATTTAAGCAATAAATAGAAAAAGTTAATTGAACATTGAAAATTGTGTTCATTATTTTTATTCTTGGTCTTAGTCATATTTTTATTATCTTTAACGTTTTAATTGACCAAGTTATTATACGTTTATGAATCAATTTGAATGAGATCTATATTTTATTATTATAAGATCGCGTAACAATTTTTTTTTAATGTTTTCATTATCTAATTAATTTTGCTAACTCTGTTTAAAATTCTATTTTTTTACATTTTCATAAATTTTTATCTAAAATGATAAAAATATGTCAAAAATTATAATATCGTGGAAGGGCTAATGAGAGCTATAACACGCTGTTGATGGTGCGCAGTAACTAATAAGATTTATTTAGTATAATTACAAACGTTTCGGCTTACCTTTAAGCCATCCTCAGTGTGCACGTTCAACTTTCAAATCGGTTCCGTTAACAATGTTATTGTTAACGGAACCGATTTGAAAGTTGAACGTGCACACTGAGGATGGCTTAAAGGTAAGCCGAAACGTTTGTAATTATACTAAATAAATCTTATTAGTTACTGCGCACCRTCAACAGCGTGTTATAGCTCTCATTAGCCCTTCCACGATATTATAATTTTTGATATATCGAGAGCTCGGGATATTAACTATTAAACATACACGTAATTTTTTTGATAAAAATATGTATTTATACAAATTTAGTTTATGGAAATTTTGTAACATTTTGTTTACAAGGCTGTGTTCCGATACTCAGTACTGAAAATCTATAGTATATGTAACGTACACTATAGATTTTCAATACTGGCGGTGAATATCGGAACAGCCAAGATAGAATCATAAAAAACACGGGAATTCATTGGCATCATAACACGTATTAACTAATATACAGCACAGCCTTGATCAAAAATATTACCTCATTAATTATTAACGTTTTACTTCAAAAATTGATTTATAGTTTTTATTGTGAATTATTTTTTGTTTTAAGAACTTATTAAACTTATATATAATACCGGTAACCAATACCAAACAGATAAAAAAATTTCAGATAAATAAAAAAATATAGGTGCCTAATATACTTTTGGCCAAAGCTGAAATTGTACCTTAATTTTTATTATGAAGATATCGAGATAATAGTTTGATAGAAACTATTGTCTCGATTAGCATTTTTTTAATCTTCCGTGTATTGCGTCGAATATTCCCAGTTAAAAATAGTAACTAGTGGAAATTTTGCGATATAATTTCATAACAAATTAAAATACAGTTATAATAGTTAACGCATGTTATAATGAATTCGTACTTCCCGTGTTTTTTACGGTTATATTGCAAATATTATTTCGTGTCTCGGGAGAATGGGAATCTCAGGATATTTACGCGTTGATCCGCTCGCTGCACGTGCAAGCGTAACGCGTGCGTATAAGGCGTGCTCCTGCGTAGAGTACATTCACATGCGACCGTCAGGCGACAACCGATGGTCTCTCCTCGTAGTTTCAAGGTCCACCTGCGGGAGTGATACCTCAGTGCGGCCGGAATAATGGAAAGAACCGTCCTGGGAGTTTCTCATGGAGTCAGGGACCGCGTCCCCAGGTTCATTGCCGCAACTTCCCTCCTTTATTAATGCATTCCTTCGATGTCTCTTTAAATCGGCATCTCGTTCCTCTGCGGTCATCTTATATTCGCGTTGCTTTCAGAACTGAATCCCGATCTTGCGAGACATTCATAGTTGGTTGCATGTTACGAATTTTATGACTAAAAATTTTAAATATCGAAGAAACAGTTAAAATTACCTGCTTAATGAGCGAATAAATATAATCGAGCGGTTTTCAGAGAATTTAAGTCAACAACGTGAAATTAAAACAAAAAAGAGAATTAATGTGGGTTGTTCCGTAAGTTTCCGCAAGAAACGGAGGCATTCAAAAATCTGGTGTTTGAGATGATTTAAAAAAAATGGACAAAATGCTTCGATGATTCATCGAATGGAAAAGTGTATTCGTTTAACGGAAAGTATTTAGAGAAACAATAAAGCCAATTTCAAAAATTAATTATATGTTTTTATATGATTTTGCAGAAACTTTCGGAGCAACTCTCTTATACTCGGAAAATCAAATTATAGTTAATTATCAGACAATCACGTACTCTGCTGATTTTAGCAGATTGACGAATGAAAATCGCTTTTAGCAGATTGACAAATAAAAATCATGTTGTACCTTAACATAATGTAGACTAATAATATGTCAAAATATAGGATGTGTATATCTATACCTTTGATTTATATTTCCAGAGCTACTTCCGGGCCGACATATCTATACTTTTAGAATACCTTTTATTAGTTTATTGACCTTATCGTAAGTTGGGTATTTTGTTCGAATTAAACGTTACTTTCTATAAAACTCGTTCATAAAACAGTTCTCTCCTGCGATACGGTGTTACGCACATAAGAGCATAATTACGGTAATGTATGTGCAACATGACGTCACCGCTCGTTGTTTCGATCATAATATATTTCAATTTGTATCGAGACGAGGAACATTGTCATCGTCGAGATTAATTATTATCACGCGCGATCGACAGCTTATTTACGTACGTAAATCATTCCGTTAACGCCACATTTGTCAGATTTAATCTGTTCATTTGCCTAATGCGTGATGCGAGATTATACACTAGACGCCAAGTTTATAGTTTTTCTCACGATACTTTATCCACAGGAATTACGTGCGTAATGAATCCGACACATTAATCTGCGGCAATTAACGGTCTGGCGAGAATATAGCGCGTTGCATTTTTCTCGCATTGCAATCAATCACAAACAGTTATTAATCTGAAAATCTACTGCGTGCAGGTAGAAAGTCTACGCCCAAGTTAATGAATCTTTTTCCTTGTAAGTCAAGAAATTGAGTCTGAGTGGGCACAGATATATTGATATTTTATATATTAATTATATATATTAATAAAATATTAATATATGGATATTAATATTTTATTAATTTACTAATTATATATTTAATATACTATACTGCTATTAATATTGTGAGTTTATCAATAGCGACTTGACAAGATGAACTACAAACAGAATTTCATAAAATGTAGAACATCTTAGAAGTGTTGTGTGCACTTTTTTTCGATCGACATATCTTTTGATGAACATTCGAAATTTTCTCAATTAGTATCTTAGCGATGAAATATTTGGATAATCAAAACAAATTAGAATTCTCTTAAAGTCCAGTTGATAACTTTGCGCGAATAAAATTGTGTTATCTACTCGCATGAATTTAGCAGTCAAATTTAATTGCTAATTTTTTATATTTTAAAATTTCCAGTGTCTTATTGTCATTCGATCGGAAGTTTTTGTATTCCGGAAAAAGTGACTTCTGAGACGTTTTACGTGAATATTATGTAGGATTTCCGCAAATTACAGATTTTGTTAAAGTACGTATCGGGCAAGGAAATAATAGACTTCCGACGGAATCGTTACATATTTGTTCGCTAATCTCGTTTCACCGGCATACGGCATCGGCACGCCATGTTTTATATTCAAATACAGATATTATGTTGCTCGGCCTCGATCGTTGCTCGTCCGTAATGCGGCTTCGTCTTATGATCCGTGACCGCATTTTTCTCTGGATTAACGAACGTTCAACCCAAATCGTCGTGCGACACGAGGAAGAGGGTAGCTAGGCAGATTATCACCAAAAAAAAAATCACTTTCGAAAATCATCGATCGTCGGACGATCCACCTGCGGTGATTGTCGGAAGTAGACCGGAAATCGATCGTCCCTCCGATGTAATTCGATTGCTATTCGATTTCACACGAGGATCTCCGTCGCGTGAACGTGGAATTTATCGAAAGTTTCGCTCAAGAAAATTATTAGGAGAAGGTCGCGCCGATACCGTCATATTACCGCCTTTGTTGCTTGGTCCATATTTCTCCCTCTTAAATAAAAAAAACTAAAAATAAAACTTTAGAAACATAAATGCAAACTAGAAAGTGTTTTCTATCAGATAATAAAACAATTTTTTATAATATTATTTCGAATTTTGAAATAATTAACTTTTTCGTAAGATAAGCAGAAATGTCTGACAAAATGAACTCCGAAACTGACATAGTAGATAGTAATGCATATATATTCTTATTCTTTTCTTTTATAGAGGAATCATCTATATAAAATACTTACAAGTTTAATGTATTGTTTAATAAAGTTTCTAGAATCCTTTTACTTTGATATAAAAAATTTTTTGTTGATTTACACGCACGCTTGATGCTGTCCCGTAAGACAACATGTAGATAATATTATATATATAATATATATAATATTATATATAAAGAATAAGTTAGATTACTATCTTACGGACTGACTTATGGATTTTTATTTTTTTAATCATCTTAAAATCTTGTTTTTAAGGGAGTGACCTATATCAATATCAGCGATTTTCTCCTATATTATCATCAATATACCAAATAGATGGACCAAAAACATAAAATATTGAAAGTGATTAAGATATTAATATTTGTAATGTGAGATGTATTAATGTAATAACTTCTCCAAAATTATATGATAGCATGCAAATGTCTTGACATACATATACATCTCGAAAATGATTACATTTTTTACGTGTAATTGAATAATTTTTTAAATATAAATTCAGATATTAAAAAAATATATTTTCCGAAAGATTAATGGGGTCATTTAACATGTATTTTTTATATTTATGTTTTATTAATTTTTAACATTATTATCACAATTTTGTGTTTCGAAAATAGCATTTCACGTAAACAAGAATAAATGACGTTCCTTGAAAGAACGAAACATATGTCCGCGCGGACGACAGATGCCAAGATAATTCTAAAGTCCGCGACAAAGTTATGGCGTTTCTTTCGCATATCCTGTTTCGCGAGGGAATTCACTCAACCGAAGGGAGAGAGAGAGAGAGAGAAAGAGAGAAACTGAGAGCCGGCCCTCCCTCGAAGGACGGCTCGATGCGAAGCCGTGTTTATCCATATTACCTTGTATCACTCACGTTTCGCGTTTCCCTCTTTTCTTCGACTCGGCAGGATGTCCCATTCACGAGAGTCATGAAAGGCGGTAACCGTAATGCTCGACTGACATCTCGCGTGAATGTAACCGTCGTCACGGCACGTTCGAAAGCACGATCGAATCGTCCGCAGTTAACATCTCCATTGTTAACAAAAGGAGAAAAATAACGTCGTTGATCCCCTTCCATCCCCGCCGAAGATCACTTGCGGGGATAATTTGCAATTGTACACGGAGAAAACATCGCGAGAGTCGCAGACTGTAATTTACCTCTCTCGATTGTACATGCAACGAAAATACTTTTCGAAGAATTTTTTTTTGGACTGTGATGACACATTTTTACGCTCGGTTGGAGAAAACGAGTTCTTCATTCTTTTTTTCAATAAAAAAAGAAAAATAAATAAAGGAATATGCAAGAAATGCGTGTGCTTGGATATCTTTGCTTCACAGTCCCTATTTCCAAGAAGTGAAGGAAAAACATCATCATTTATACTTTTATACTTTTATTTTGCAATTTTTACGTTTTCACGATTACACTTTTAAAATAATTCGATATTATCTTCAACGAAGTTCATAAAATATAATATTAATAACATAATTAATAACATAAAATTGAATACTTATGATGATTCTTTTAACGTAAGATTTGAAAACAATATTTAGTTGATTTAGATACAACTTCAAAAATTAAAAGATAGTTTATTTGAAATATCCAAAACTCCAATTTAATTAAACAATATTTTATTCTCGATATATTTAAGTAATTACACTTTACACACTACACGGAAAGAATGATTTTACTGAGAGATTTAAAATTTTACTGGCAGATCAGAAAATAATTTTGTTGGACCATCTAAATAATTTTATTAGAATCTTAAAAATAATGAACAATGCTGCAAAAAATTTTGATATTCTAACAATTAGTTTGAGCGTTCTACATAATTATTTTGATAGTTTAACAAAATTACTTTTCTGATCTATATCCAACTGAAATTTTAGATCCTTCAGCAAAATCGTTCTTTCCGTATATTATACAATTTTTATGTGAAATTTTAAATATATAATAATCTTAACAAAAAAATATTATAAAATAAAATCCAGCAACACACACACACACAGATAGCCGTTTAATTTCCATGAACGAAAACTCGAACCTGCTCGTCAAACACACGTGAGCTATAATAAATCGCTGTCAGCCTCGCGTATATTAATTTTAAATGTGGGTTAGGAAAAGATGCATTTTTTTTTCGAGCAGACATTCATATTTTCACACGGAAACAACTTTCCCGAATCGCCGCGGGAGTTTCTTGATTCGTAGAGGATTTACGTATTTGCAGGTGTGCTTATTTGTGCTAGAATCCAGCGCGAACGCACGTTCTAATCTACTGGAATGTTAGAATACATTCGCAAGCGAGAGAGATTTACACGTGTTACCCGCGGAAAAGTCGACTTCGCTCAAACAACTTCAAAAACTTTATTTACATTGGCATCGAAAATCAAGGCATAACGAGGCATTTATCGTAAATTTCCGTTAAACTCTCGTTAAATTGAAAATTGAATAAAGAGAAAGAAAATAAAATTACTTTATCGATAATATTCTTCTTAAATGGTGTATACAATGAGATTTTAAGGCTTAAGCTTTTTTTTTTAAAGGGCGGTCTATAATAGGTAAGTCTTAAGTCGCAAGAAATTGAATTGAGAGTAATCACAATCGATTATTCTCTTCGACTACGTTTGATCAATTTCTTACGACTTAAAACTTATAAGAGGCTTACTCCTTCAAATCTTATTCTAGATACCGCTTTATATATATTTATTTCTTTTTGTCGAAGTAATAGCTTAAAATCGCGTATTGCTTTAAAAATCGATAGTTTTACTCGCAGATGAATTTTTTAATGTATATTTAGGTAGATTTTTATTTAAAAAAAAATATATATATAAAGTATAAAAACAAATATAAAGTGAAATATTATAAAAATATTACAATAATATGTTAGTAAATAATATTTTGCAGCAAAGTTTAAAACATCATTTAATTATTAACAAAGCGGTATTGTTAGTTACTTCAAAATTATTCATATATTTGTGAAGAATGAACATGAAGGAAAAACAGACTTGGAATTTTATCATATCATATATGCAAAAATGATTTCATAAATTTTCAAATTCTTTTATACAATATGTACGAAGAGAAAATATGTGTGTCATAAAATATATTTTGGATTGCTATATCTCATTTGCTTTTTCCAAGTTATTGCAATGTTTCTTTAGTATTTTGTTTCAAACTCATCACGTTCCAGTATCATTATCATTTTTTCTTACAGGTTGGTGATGGTGGCATTATAGTGCTCGATGCTACTTTGGATGCATCTACGACCGACGATGTCGAGTGGGAAATCTCCGGGGGTCCACCGTCGCCCTGTGACGTGTCGTTTCTTAACGACAACGTTCTCATCAACGGACGCAGCAACCTCTCGAGGACGCCACGAAATCATAAGGTGAGTGAACCTACGCTTATCTAGTTTTTCCAGGCGATGCTTTGTTCGAATTTCACAGAAAAAAAGTTGTGTCACAATTTCAGTATTTAGCAACAATTGCTCATATGTTTCTTTATTTTTGCAATCGCGTTATTTCTTACTTGGCAAAAAGTTTCAATAATTAACACATCTTTTAGAGGAATTCAGATAGAATTTTTAAAAAAGCATATTGATTTAATGACAATAGTATAAAAACAAATAACATTCTACAATAAATTAGTTTTTATCTCAGAAGATTTAAAAGAAAAACAGTTCAGTTCACGTGAAATTTAAAAATACGAAATTTAAAAATACACAGATATCTTTAATAAATAACGGACATTAATCGAATAAATTATGAGAACGTTAAATCTTTATCATATATGCTAATTGCCGTATAACGTTCCAACGCAATCCAGTTTTGAAATTTTTTCACGTGTTAAGGATAGGACAAATTAATCAGCAGAGATTAGCGGAATGGCAAATAAGAAATCGTAACATGTCATAACCATAAATAACTTTGAAATCTAAAAATCCGGTTATCTCTGTTTAAATTGTCGTATCGATGCCGATACACAGGGTTTTATCAGCGTCTCTTATTTTGATTACCGATTAGCCGTGGCGTTACGTCTCTATTTAATCTAATCAGCTGCACCGCCATTATTCGCGGATCGTGACCCGGCTACCTTACTAAGTCAAAAAGCGCACAGCGTAATATTACTTTCAAGATCGCTCGCGCGGCGTGAGAAAATCTGCCTCCGTGAACCATTCGTGAGATCGGACGCACAATGTGCACGTCCAACTCCCACGTGGCCCGAGGAAATTTTTTTTCCCCAATGGGGGAGAAAGAGAGAGGCTCTAATCCATGCCGTCACGTAATATATTTTTGGCTCATGATGACAAACGTCGGTTTCACGCCTCTCGGCATCAGAAACACCAACTTTGTTTCGCTTACACGCACGCTATCGACGGAAACGTTCTTCGCCCGCGAATAATATGGGAGAGACAAGATTGTGTATCTCGCGAAAAAATTTATCGGTGTATTCTATGTATATTTGTATGGATCTACGATATGTATCTTTATATAGGAATATAAATATGTATATATTTAAAGATTATTCTTACATGTAAAAATGAAAGTTAGTCACGTGCTTTGTACGGCCCTATTAACATGAAAAACTCTCAGCACCATTCCTAGGCCTGGAATTCTCAGGATTGTTTTGTTTTCGAAATATCATCCAATCTTGGTATACCTACATACATTTAATTAGACATCGCACGTTCTTTGCGCAATTTGACATATGTTATCCAGCGGAGTTTATATCTCTTGAAATTGTAATAAAACATGAACTTTTGCTCGGTTATTTTATTGGACATTTTGTTCTGGATTTATATTTTAAGATTATGCGCGTATAATTTATTATATCAGTTTTAAAAAAAATATTGTACACGTGCTTTGTGTCAAATTACGCGGTAATAGGAAATTAAGATCTTTTCGCGCAGCGTAACTTCGATGTAATCTATTACCGATCGACAGCAGGCAGATAAATGAACAAAGCGTCGTTTATAAAAGATGCTAGATACGTACAAAACGTACGGGAAATGGTTGAACCGCAATAATGCGCGATGCATAGCATGTTGTAATATAGACGCTCGCCGCACCGATAACGTATCGCGGAATTTAGCATCGTGTTCCGCAGAACGCAAATGTATAAATATTGATATTGATACCGGGAGCGCAACTATATTTCGTGCAGCTATCGTATATCACTCCGAACGAGGTAATATATATGTACGAAGCAATTTTAAGCGGAAATATTAATGAAAAAACGGCGAATTTGCAAAACAACTCACGGAAATAGAACTGGTCTAAAATGTATAAAAATCAATTAGCTAGCTAAAATGTTTTCTCGATAAGAAAATAAGTTGTATTCGAGTATATATAATTAAACTTAACGAGCTATCTTAATTGTCAACAACCTTTTCTAAAATTATACTCAACTTCACGATAATATCATGTCGCGGTAGTTCATTAATTTTTATGATACCACTTTTCTTGCCGATATAAAACCGCGATCGTGTATTTCTCCCAAGAGATTTCACATTTTTTAAATAAATATTAATCTCTCAATATTTATAATATAATATTAAATCTTTATTATTTTGTTTCTGTTTTAATTTACAAAATAATGTAATAAATCCTCAAAATTACTTGTGACAATCGGCAACTGTTATAGCCCGGTTTCAATATTTCTATTATCTTACAATTCAAGTAAATATAACTTTATAACTATAACTTTATAACACAATATAACTTTCTTAATGTATATTAACAAGAAACGTAATGAAACACATTCTCGATGAACACATTTCGCGAGGATCTAATCTGAATCTCTAATAATCGTGCTTAATTAGGTCTAGCGACTTCTTGTGAAATTTTCAATAGTTTCCATTAAATCATGAAAGACGCTATCATTTTCATTCGATCATCAGGTGTTTTACTTCATTCGCGACTTTCTCACGCGATTGCGCGTAAACGTGACGTCGCAATGGGAGGCATTCTATTACCAACACCGATAAAATATCAATTTGTAAGTAAAAGCATCGTGTCCGCGAACCGGCAATGATTTTCGAGCGCCTCGTCGACCACCAAGTCAATCTACCGTGCCCCATGGGAAAAAACGTTGGTGAATAGTTCCGTCGGACGCTTGCTCTTTGGTACAGCAAATGCAAAAAATAATTTAGAAAAATCTCATCGCAACAACATCTTGAAAAAAATAAATATCTATAGGATTCATAACATGGCTGATGTAATCGGCTCAATATTATTTTTTGTCAAAAGAATATTGAGCTTTTTTTCAACCGCGTTTTTGCCTAAATTATAATTGAGATTTCCTTAATAAATATGATTTTATCGATATTATGAATCTTTTATTTTTTACATTAAATGATGCGACATTTTTTACGTTAAATAATAGGTTGTATTCAACAACAAAGAAACAGTTTTACAACTGTTGTAAGACTTTATGATTGGTTTATACATTTAGATTCCAGAGAAACTAAGGACGAGAAGGTGACCGTTTAATGGCAACTCAAATTGCGGTTCTTTTAGACCCGGAATTATTCACAGACTGGTATCTTGCTATTTATGTTTCTGAAATTTGTCACGGTTCAATTTCCATGTTTTTAATCTATTCTAAGTGCTGAGGCGTGTCATAGTTTTCCTGTTAAGACGAAATCTACGATATTGACCGTGGAATTCATGCCTAAAAGCAACAGGCCGACAACTCTGGAGCACTCTGTTTTATATTGCCCATTGTGTTCTTACACGATTTCGCTATTCGTCTCGGGAGAGTTGATATTTCCTGGATCGCACGACGGACGCTACGTCATGTTCTGGATTTATTTCAGTGTTCATATACCGTGTCGGATTGATGGAAACGCTGGAATAACAGATCGCGCGTTATGCGCGACGCAGAATTCCTTTCCGCGAGTTATCGGCGGAATGAGTCCCAGTTAGAAAATCCGCGGACATTGCTCCTCGATCGACGATCCAGACAAGAATTTAGCGCATTTCGTCGTGCATCGAGGAAGGTGAAAAATTTGAGTCACGCGGGATAGATCGAGAGAGAGAAGGAGAGCTTTATTTGACTTCAAACGCATAAATAGAATTCTACTTTTAAAAATCTTTGTTTGCGTTTAATTTGACCTATCAAAGCAATTTTATTTTTAAAGAACGTCATGGAGTTTATATCGCTTTTTTAATTCTCGAATACTATTGAAAATATTTACATAATATTTGTTGTTGAGTTTTCTAAAAAATAAATTAAATAAATTAAATATGAGGTAAAATAAATATATTGCAATTAACATATTTTTGTTGATAAATGCAATCCATTCACGAATCTTAAGAATAATGTATCGAAAATTTCAGGAAAAATATATAAATAGTTGTTAAATACTTATAAAATAAAATACACAAATTTTGGTCGAGGATATACGCTTAGGGTACAACTGAAATGTTATTTCAACACATTTCTCTTGAAGGCGTATCTAAGAAATTCTTCACACATATCATCCATCGTGCTATCGTCTCCGTATCTTGCTCTCGCAGCAGAAACTCGTTCCTCTTACTTCTGTACTATGTCTTCATTTTATTGTACTTTAGTTGCAATACGATTTAATGCCGCTGATGCTTTCGAGGTTAGCGTTTATTTTGTATCTCCAAGGCTAACGCAGAAACTTTTACAGCAACCAAGAATATATTCGACAATAGCTAGAATTTTATATATAGATAGATAAATTCCACAACCTTGAGTTCACAAAATGAAAATAAAATTCTTTTTATTTATCGATATTGTATCAATATAATTTTATCTTATCCGTATAATAAATTCTGTTATAATCTCCGGTGAATAAAAAATTTGATTGCGTTTGTCATAAGGAGGAAGAGACAAAATTTAAATTTTAAAAGTACAAAGATAAATCCAATCTTTGCACGCGTGTATCATTTGATTTTTTCTACTTTGCGAACGATGATCTGAAGGATATAAAAAACATCACTAGAGTAGATTCTCGAGATTTTCTTCTCTTTTCGTTCTCTGTTCGTTGCAACATGTCAAGATAATGCATGCTTTACGATTCATTTTATTGCGATTCAGTCTGTGCGTCGCGCAGTTTCACTTCGCCAACAAACTCAATTCGACGGCTGATACTTGTCCCGCGCCATCGAGTAAATCTTTTCTCCGCGTAAGATCGCATTGGAAAATCCGGGGCAAAGAGACCGATCGGCTTATCGAGAGAGACGTACGTATTCTTTGTGAGAATTTTTCGCGTGGGAACAAGGACTAGTAACGAGACGCTCGAGCGAGGAGTCCTGAATTTTATGTCAAGTTCGTTATGCAAGACATTATGCGAGTAATGCAAGAGTAAGCCCTGGTCTAGGTGTTGCAAGCCTCTAGCCGTAAGAAATTGACCAATTATAGTCGATTATTCTCTTCAAATTCGAATGTAATTAGTCAATTTCTTAAGGCTTGAGACTCATTACACCTATTGTGGATCGGGATTAAGGGCACGGTAAGCAGTAAGCGAGTCGGCGAGTCGCAGTCGAGAATGCAAGACAATAACGTAGCGAATCAAAAATGTTGATTTATTTACTGCTTACGTCCTAAGTCGATTCTACAATAGCGTAAACGTAGTCGTAAGTAGTTGTTGTTGAGAAGAATTGACCAATCGCAGTTGAACGTGAGGAGAATAATCGTAATTGTAAAATGGCCCTTATTGTCTATGTTTTTCTGTTTACTACGACCTTAATGCACGATTTGATATCGTGTAGCTTTTCTCACGCTATCGCGACCCGTGAAAAAAGTGTTTGTTTATTGTCCACGTACTTAAGTACTTTCTGAAGCACTCTCTCGAGAGTATCAGACGTTTCGGTGTCTCCTGCGAAATCACAATAATGATAGATTGCTCGTGAAAAGGCGACGGTGTGCTATCTGTATAATGGATTTAGAAATTACTATCGACGTAACCGAGGTGTGAGTCAACGTCATTTTGTGAGTTTTACATTTCACGAAAATGCAAATGAACAAATGGAGTACTTCATTACTTCGCATTATGCATCAGGGGAATTGATAGCTGGTTTCTGCCACCAAAAGCAAACAATACAAAAAATTATAAGACAGCGAAATCTCTTTTTTTTTTGCTTATCTTAATTTTCACGCAATCAAGAAATAGGAAGAAAATTATCCTGAAAATTCTTATTTTATTATGATCTCGATACTCTGTTATTCTTTGTTCTTAAAATGCCCGCAAATCTCTCACGTATTCGCACATTGCACACATGTTTTGCGTAGCTCTATGTTCGTTGGTTGTTTTGGCGCTTGCGAATACATAGAATTATATTCGTTGTGAGCGAACGGTAAATAAATTGAAAATTACTTGATATAATGTCAACAAAGCATCTCTCGTTTACTCGAGAAGCACGCAAACGATTATTTCTCTTCCGTCACGCACCGTCAACGACCGCGCCGTTTTCTTTTCTTTCTTTCGCGTAAACGTGCCACCGGGAACACGCCTACATACCCACATCCGACATACGCTTAGACATACGCTAGACAATAGTGGTCGAGATCGCGGTAATGAAAGGATCGCGATGTGTAATTTACGCGCGACTTCACGCCCGCGCGCGACAAACACGCTGCACGCAACAAGCACGCTCGTGTCTGCTAATTGCGAGAGGTAAAACGGCATGTGGGTATGCGGGCATTATGCAATGTATTACGCGCGCATTCGATAAGTGCGATTATGCCGCCTCTCTTTTTCGCACATTATCCTTACATTAGATAATATTAAATGAAAAGGCTCAAAAGTTTACCTTTAAGTTTAAGCTTTCCGCGTTATTTGTTTATCGCGTGATACTTGTATCTGTAAAAAGATGAAATGTGTGTATTGGGAAAGATGTAACTGAGAAAGATTGACTTAAAGCTTTTCTTATAACAACCATTTTCAGTATTTTATTTAACCCTTACAATAGCATGTGAAAAACGACACTTTATTCGTACGGATATTGCGAGTCTGGCCACTGTTTCATCTATTTAAAATGATTCATAACATCTATAAAAATTTCTTGAATATACTTTCAAGTTTGTAGAATAATATATGTATTTTATTTTAGAAAAAGATAAAATAGAAGATGTAGGTGACCTTTCAAAGTTACGAGAAATTGTTATGGATAGAGATCGATTGGACTCGAAATATCCCCGTTTATCCGAAATGAGGTTAAAATATTGATTTTTTTTTAATCCAAATAATTCTCTGCCAAAACAAGAGAAATGTTTGGAAAATAATACGGATCTTTCTATGTATAAAAATATTTTGTTTGCTGTTATATACAGATTTATCTCTTTTATTTTCAAATGTATCTACCTAAATTTTTAAATATTTCAGCAAAAATTCAGCGTTCTTCCCGTAGAAATTTTTTTTCTAGTATTTTTTGCTTGATCACAAATTAAGTGGCACAAATTGAGATGTCTATCAACGAATGCGAATTATCATTCACTTATTCCTTTTTATACGATTTGAATTATCAATAGCTTTCACATCTATGTTAATCTAACGATATATTCCAATTCCTGCCTGATGTCACAATGAAACAAATTATTATCTTGCACGGTACGTATTCATTAAAGTACAATAAATACCGTTATTATCTACTTGTTGACTAAACACACACACATATTTAATGCATGACTATTATAAATAATAACTAGACGCGGTGTTCGTAATATCCGATAAGAAGGTACACATTGCTGGCGGGTTGCGTGTTGCTCGCCACGACTTTTATACCGAGTGACACCAAATATCCGACCGAATAACATCCTGCGGTTAGCCGCGTACTACTCTTTTTAGTTCAAGACGTTACTCATCACAACTAAATGATGGGAAATTCCCGCCGGTGCGCAAAGTATACTCCGAGAAAATTGTTATCGTTGTAATTAATCAGAGATTTTTTTGCAGACCTGAAAGAACATTGCCGGAGACTCGGCGTTTTAATGTGCGTGGAATCGCGAGTAAAAACGTTGCACTACATATATAATTTGTACATCAGGCTGGTGCATTAAGACGTAGAAAGAGATTGATGGATATTTTTTTTTATTGTCTGTCTATTTTGGTAGAATAATTTATTTGTACATAAAGAGCAGAATAGAAAGGGGATAATCTCTATATATTGCGTAGTAAATTGCTTAAAATTATTGTAAGCAAAGTTTACTGAGTGAATATTTTTTATGATATAATAACAATAATGAAAGTGTTTTGTCGGAGTAGAATAATATACGTGAAATATCCGCAATATAATAGTAATACAATCTATCAAATTGTGAAGAATGGAAGCGATAGACGCAACATTTAACATTCAAGCAATATTATGTCGCACCGTGTCGCCAATGTGTCCGATATTTTGATCATTATTACATTTCAGAGATTTAACGTGCAAAATATTTACACGTCGCGAGTCGTTGAATCGATATTTGAGAGAAAAAGAAATGCTCGTTTTAAAGACTTCTGTGAATATAAATGCGAGCTTATGTAGAATAATTTATGTAGTACAGATATTATTTTTTTAATCGCTGCATTTATCTATACTGTTATTACGTTCAGTTATTTTACGATTTATCTAAAGGATAAATTAGATATCATATGAAGCGTGGAAAATATACTTCTTCACAGTTAATATAATAATTAGAAAATTATATTTTCTTCTCCGAAACGTGTTTATATAAAATAATAGATGTACTATCATTTTATTTTTATGACAAGAAAATTTATTTTATAATTTGTAAATTTTCAATAAAGATGGATCGCAAAAACAATTCGTCGGAAGTACTTATACAAAAAATCCGTTATTCACAGCAAGAAAATTTGTGCGATTAGACTTTTCACAGACCCTAATTCAATTTAATTGTTTTTTTTTTTTTTTTTTTTTTTTTTATTTTGGTAATCACATTCGCCGCGCGATTTTTAACTGAGTCAGCGAAATTCAATCTCGTTGAGCTTGTGGGTATTTACAAATTGATTGTAATCGATCGTAAGTTGTTTTGAAACACTGGCAGTCTAGTTTTGTATCCTTGAAGAGAACTTAAGCTTACGTGTTTAAACAATTTTTATCGATGCGCTGCGGGACGTGTTGACTGCTCCACAAAGAGCGAAGCGTATCCCGTTGCATTACGCGGCTTACCGATTTACGGAATTAACACGTTCTCGAAATTGTAGCAGGAAAACAGTAAAAAAATATGATCTAAACGCAGCGGATTTAAGTCGCACACGTGGCTTTTGAATTTGAAAGTTGCAATCTGCCTTCGTGCTAAACGTCGTAAAAGTCTCGCGTATTGCGATACGGATGAGCATAAAATTAGATTTATAGTATCTAGCATCTAGTCGAAATAAATTTTGCTACGTGTATTTGCGTTTCCGAATCTGTACGAAAGCATTCGCGGATCGATTCACGTTCAAGTCTTCCCTTCGTTTATAACGCGCTTATGTGTTGCCATCGGCTAGGTCGTTTCGCACGCATGCAAATTAACCGACGCGTAGACGACGCGTAGGATGTGCGTAATCTCCCCAGCAGCGCTTCCAGTCAATAACGGGATCTATAGTATTATAATTCACCTTGTCCGCGGCAGACATTCTAATCGGTCTCCTCGGTCAAGCATTTAAATTGGCAGCGTTTAACATAGCGATCCATTCGATCGAATCGAATTCGTGTCACGCAAAAACGATCGAAATGACTTTACAGGTACGTCGCGTAAATCACGATTTAACGACAAAGTTGTTTCTAAATTTTTTTTATCGCCAGTATGTCCGTAATCGTGACAGGGAATTCTTTTGACTATATTTAATCATTTAGCTGGCCTTAATATCTTTCCAGACAGCCTTCACGGATACATCGCTACCACGATTTCACGATTAATGTGATATTTTTTTATTTAAAAAAAATATGCGTCTTCGCATTACTTTTTGATATCTATAAGATTGCTTCACAAAATTATTTGATCGTTTGTTAATCCTGCTGTCTGTAGACGAGTTGTAAATTTTAATAGAGTTTGTTAATAATTATCTTAAAAAGGAAACCGCAGAAACTGTAAGGAAATTATAACGAGTAGAAATCTTTAATTATCTTTTAATCATTATTCAATATGCGTAGCTCGAGGTATCACATTTACAACAATCTATTAAATGTTATTATCTGATATCTGAATCTAGAGATAAAAAATTTTTAATGATAAGTCGCTTGATTTATTGCTGATAGCATAATGAATAGAGAATATATATGTCATAAAATAGATGGATCAGAGTAAAAAAAAGTCTAAATCTATGCAAGAAAATATAAACAGGAAAGTAAATGGGAAATTTATTACTGATTGAAATTAAAATCTTTTTCTTTTTATCATGAATATGAAACGACATTAATTTACAATCGCTATGATAAGATACAGTAATTTATGACTATACAATGATCGAAAAGTGAAGGTATCTTCATTTTTATCTTCATTTTTAAGAAAATATAATTATAGTTCTTGTAGAGAACACAGAGATGCGTCTATAAATTCGATGATCGGTTCACTGATCACGTCTGTCCCAGCAGGTGAATTTCAAGAGCAATCTCCCGAAGCTACTCAACTCGCTCGAGCAATCACGCGGGATCGCGTCTAAATTGCGTCAGAAGCGCGTACACGATGTGCGTAAGGGAACCCGCGCGCACGTTTTATCCGCGTTTTATTAGGACATAACGGATGCGTCTGCATCCAGTTTTTACCGCGCGGCATGACCTTTATATGCACGTTCATTTAACACTGTCGTGGAAAACCCCGAGAGATACGTGGGTTTGAGCATGCGGATCCTGACAGGATACATACGCCACTTAGAGACCATAAATTCTCCCTGGTACCTTCGTTATCTGCTGCACGGCCTTCGTATTTCAGGAAGAGCGATATCGTAGCGTGGCTGCTGCAAGAGCCGTGTATCCTTCTGTTTCAAAGGTCACGCTGATATTCCGCTTGCGCGGAGTTTACGCGCAAATTCCGTACAGTTATCTACTTCGTATATACGAGCATTCACTTTCCTATACATGAAATATACGTGATTATGAAACATAACGAACAGTCATATAAAATTTTATATCTCAATCATTATATTATAATATTAAAAAATTTAATCGTATGCGGACGAATGCTTTGTAATCTTTAAATATTATCAATAGATCATCAATAGATCGATTGCAACATTCTTCTTTCTGGCTTCATTTAACTTTTCACGCATGGCAATTTCGAAAGGAAGTAAAATATTCTCTTCTTAACTAGAATAATTTTACCTAATTATCCGTGTCAATAATGAAACGAAATAATGCTATTATAAAAGCCTTAAAAGTTGCAATAACAAGAATATGAATTGCTAATGGAATTTTTGCGTACGAATAAAATGGAATAAAATATGTTCGCTTCTCGAGTGCCAGTGAAACGAAAGTACACTACGTGCAAGACGCAATAATATTTTAAGTGTAGAGAAACTGTCCTCATGACCAAACTTCAGGCGATATAAACGAGATAACAGTACAATAGATGATGAGTGAAAGGTGCATTTATTACGATTTAACTGACAAAACTGAGAAACTCAACTTAAAATGAATCTTTGTTTAATAAGAAGGACAGATCTTTATTAAAGTTTAAAATTATAACAAATAGCGCAACCTTAGTAAAAAACAATGGTTAGTTTAATTTTTCGAAGAGAAATTTAGAATTGTTAAAAAAAAAGATAAAAACTGGATAAGAAGTCAATCATATTTGTGAAGGATGGAATCCGTTAAGACTAAGTCACGGTCACGATATGATTTAGAAAAATGTATAGAAACACTCTTTTTATCTTTAAAAGGTTGCACAACAGATAGTGGACGATTTTGGAAAAAAGTTTAGAAACACTCTTTTTACCTTTAAAAGGTTGCAACACAGATAGCGGACGATTTTGGACAAAGATTTAGAAATATTTTTTTTATCTTTTAAAAGGTTGCAATACAGATAGCGAAAAAAATATCTAATATTATAGTAGGCATTGTTCGCTAGAGAGTCATTTGAAAGAAATGAAAACAGGTTCTTAAAAAAGAATATATTAGAAATCTTTTAAAATTCTACAATGCAGCATGTAACGTTGCAACACGCTCCATCGATTAGGAATAATCCGCTGCATTCTTCATAAAATCAATATAACGATTGCGCTAATGGACAGATGACTTTGTGCGACGACTTGCATACAGCTTTCAAAGCGGTTTGGCATCGATTTTTTATGCGCATGCATTCCTATCAATACGCATCGTGTAGAGACTTTCCTTTTTAATATTCGCTCCTCGCTAGTCGTCACGCCACGTTTATCGACAATATTTTCTCACCGAGAAGAAAGTTTTCCTGCCACCGTCGCCGTTTTCATTTCCGTTTTTCCTGAACGTTTTTTCGCGATTGAAAATTTTTTCACAAATTAGAAGAGAAAACGGTCAACAAGGACGCCCCTCACAGTGCATTAGAAAAGCATAACACTTTTTACGTTGCCAATGTTGGAGAAAAATTCTTGATATAAAGTTATGTTACTCCGAGACAGAGATTTTCCTATTCCATTAAGTTGTCTATAGAATGGTTGCAATCAGCGAACGTCTATTCACTGAATACTATTTATTTTATTCTGATTTCTTCTCGCATAGAAGGCATAGAATTATATTAATTTTTCTAGATGAGCATATACTTTCACGTAGAAAGATTTGAATTAATATGTAATTATAAATAAAAAGAATTATCTTTCTGATATATAATAGAATTTTTATCATTTTATTTATAAATTTCCGTTTATTTCATTTTTACTTATTTTCACTAATCCTAAGTTTTACATAAAATTAACCTATTCCAAAATTTCAAAATTTATTTATTTTTATTTAAAGTTTAAAGATACGAATTTTTCTTCATTAAAAAGTGTTGAGTTAACTTAACAATCAAAGAGTTATAAATTGTCATATTTACTTTACAAGGCGAGAACCAGTGAAAACGCGCTTTTGAAATGCGATTCTTCTTTGTTATTTTAATCATTTAATGAAATAATCTAACAGAGTCACGTACACATATCTCTACGCGCCGCATGCGGCGCGGCATCCGCCGCTGATCTCTATCGATATTTGTGATTAATTTGTCATGCAAAAGGCAATAAAAATTGATTTTCACATTCAATTTAAAATATCCAAATAATTAGCTTCAAAGATTTGACTTTTGATGGTGCAGAATCATTCGTGAACATTCGAGACAATAAATTACAAAGCACACAACAATGATTACACATGAACCATGTGTAATTATGAAACGCGCAACGGTGAGCCACGTAATTGCGTAAATATTAAAATCAACATTTGATTTCATCTTAAGATCGAGAGCGATAATCAATAAAAATATCTTATCGGTTAGATTAGACAGTGGCATACATGCAACAAAATCAGCATATTTTTCCTATACGCAGTTTGATTATCGCGAATATTTATTGGACTTTACTCTTTCATTATCAATTTTATCGTGCGACCGAATCAATCATCATTTTTAAATGCCATCCTTACAATTGACAGAAAAATCTGAATCTGACCAAGTGGAGTTAATCGATGCATCGAAGCGTAGTATTTAAATTCGCTCGTCGCGGGGAATCTCTGAAGATGACTGTGGAAAGTCCTGCGTTCGTTCAAGTTTTGCTGTTAATGCCACTTAGCCAGCTAGCCGGAACGGTCCATGATTGTCGCGTTCGCTCGCTCAGTGAGAAAATACTAATTGCAATTCGCGACGAGGAGTACCCCAGAAAAAGTGGAGCGCCACTTTAGAAAGCGCGATAACGCGGCTTTTCGCGTCTCTTGGATGTGCGTTTATTTTGGAAATGCATATCTTGTCGGCAAAAAATACGAAGAAAACAGACGACGCGTGAATGATGATTTTTTTAAATCGGATTTCGCGTTTCAAGATCACGTATCTTGAAAAAAATATCGCAGATGTCCGAGATTGATTTGTCGATCTGATTTTTTATCTTGCGTCTCACGAAGCCTCGGGAAAGAATGGTGCATATATATATATATAATTATACGAAGCAAGCAGTCAACCCCTAGTTGAAATAATCACCGGTACTGTTATCGTCAGCCTGACGTAGCTACTCGCGGATTGATGCAAACCTTCGCTTTGCATCAAATCGCGTTCAAAATATATTTGTAGAATACTTATGTTGCATAGAAACAAATGTATATTTTTATCTCTATATACTTAAGAAGTTAAAAGATAATTTCGAAAAATGTTTTTAAAGTAATAATAATTTAAAGTAATAACTTATATACTAGATATGTATAACTTTCTATTATAATCTACAGAAGGATATAAACTATACAATTTATTTATTTAAATAATAATAAATTTAAATAATTAACAAAAAATTATTTTACTACATTATTTTAGAATAAAAAATTTATATACATTAAAAATTTTATATTTGATATATTTTTGCATAAAATCCAAACTTTCCAAAAACATGATTTAAAAGAAATGGGAATTTTTGATGAAAAAAAGATATATTTAGTCAAAAATATGTATCTTCTAAACTCTTGTCGCATATTATGCGACTGACGTTTAATTATCTGCGAAGGAAACAATAGTGCTTTCTCTCTTGACAATTCACACATGTGACAAACGAAGACAACGATGACGACGACAACGACAACGACGAACGAAACGATTCGTCCCCGCTCACCGCTCGCAGATCGAAAAAGCATCGAGTGTGACCGGTTACTGTTATTCGAGGCTACATTACATGCGGTTGCCGTTGTTTGTTCTCCCGTATCTCATTTGTACCGCGCGCGCGGCAACGCTTATTACACAAAGCGCGCCTCGCAAAATTTTTCCGCGTATAACTGTTCCGCTGAAGGCGCAAAAGGCGAACATAAATCGCCGCGCTGGCTGCGTAACACGTGTTTACATGTGCGAATACCCTCGGTAAACACCCGGCAATGATTTTTCATGCCCCGCGCATGTGCACATAAATTAATTTATCACCGCGAACGCACGATATTTCCATACAAATCATTATTACGCTCGTTCGCCAGCGGCTCGGATTAATTAAACCGTTGCGATTTCAGCATCGAATACAGTTCGACGACACCGCCACATGTACCTTCGAGTATCCTAGCGAAGCGTCGATCCTCGAAGGCGAGACCAGCAGCGTGGATGGCGAAACTTCTAGTTCCGTGATCGAGCAACAGTCTACACTGAGCAACAACAAAATCTCCTCGACGACCAGCTCGACGACGAGCATGCCGTCCCTTCTCGGTAAGATCAAACTTGACTCCCGTTCGCATCTTGGCAAGATATTTTTGCAATTATTTCGACGCAACACGACTATAATCAAGTAATTCAAACAAACTGGAATTATCACAAAATGTAGAAATGTTGGCAATCGTAAATGTTTTATCTTAGGTACTCCAAAATATAACTTCAATAATCTTGTAATATTCTACGAAACTAAATTAAATGAAAAAAATATGAGCAAAATGAATACATCCATGCAATTGTTTAATACTTGTTATCCGCAGGTGGAGGTGGGCTAGCCAGTTACACACCTAGCAAAGTCGATCTGACGTCGGAAGGCTTTGAGCTCGGCATCACCAGAGCTATACTGATGGTTCCTACTCCAGCTGCAACAACAACGACGACAACAACCGGGCAAACCGAGAATGCGAGCGAAGTGGAATACTTGAGACCGGCTCAAGACGCAGGCGCTTGGGGCTCGGAGACGACCGGCGATCTTCTTTATTGAAAAGTGACGCAGATTGATGCTTTACATTCATCAGTTCAACGTCCTTCTGCAGCAAGATAGAACGAACGAACGAATGAAACGAGAATGAAACTTATAAGTCTAACATTAAATATTTCTTTTTTTCCTAACGGCGAGAAGATTGCGAGAAAGTACACAAAGAATCTATATATTATAATGAACTTTAATAAAAAAATAATTTACGACAAATGCTCACATAATTATATAAAGCGAATTTTTCGTAGAAGACAGGTTTAGATATCGCGTTCGTGACCGGATAAATGGACCGATATGTTGAGATAAGTTATCTTCAAATGCACATTAAATTAAGTGAACTCTTAATTATAAAAGAAATCAAAAGCGCAATCTCCGCTCATAAACGCGTCGAGTATTGAAAGCGAAGTTTATTTAGATGATTAAGTGAAACCTAACAGTATCATTCCAAGTATATGCATTTACTTTGTATCGTTATACTATATCAAATCAGCAAATTTTTCCTACACAATGAATCATCGAAACTGCCAAGATACGCTATATAGTGCTGCTTTTTTTAATAGCACTCGAAAGGAAAAGCTCAGCGACTGATACTTTGTTGCTTAGAGGAAAAAAGATAAAAAGCATATCATCTTTCTGGCATACTTTATAAGATAGAAGATAAATCGACGAGAGTTTTGTAACCTTTTTGAGATTACTTTAATGCTAAGCTGTGAGTGTTCAAGCTGCCAGTAAAAGGCCAGAGTTTTATGTGAGTTTTTTTGTAGAAAAAAAAAGGCAAATGATTGAATGTCTTTGAGATTCAATTGGAAGGGAAAAAAGTTCAGGAAAAAAACAGCTCGAGTTTAGATTTGTAAACGTTTTTTGCCAAAGTAGAACATAAGTCTACTTAGTATATTTAATAATGTATATGTACTGTAAGTGTTCCAGTTCGACAAAACTGTAAGAATTGTAAATTTCAAAGCACATCGTCATTTGTACCGAATGTATGGCAAATCATACTATGCCTTGCAAATGCGAAGATAAGCCATTACAACGTATGTGTCTTTTCATATTGAGTTTGCATTTATTTTTCAAGAATCGTACATAAAACTAATAGCTTTCCAGTATAGGAGTCGCATAGATGAAAACGGCGATTTAATGTTAGTTATTAATTTTAAGGGAATTGAATTTTGTATATAGATACTAAATTATTGTGGGTCTTGAAGAGCCATCCAAAATAAGTTAATCCGAGTCACGAAAGTTCGAGAAAAGAAATTACATCGTTTCAAGATCAGCTTTCTTGTATTACTTTTTTTGTTCTTTTTTCTTTTATGTTAATTTCTTGTATCTATGTAGCATCTCGGATGCGTTACCACGGATAATTGAAAATTGTTTTGAATCGTGTAGGTGTAGGTATTTAATAATGTATGATTGTAACGATATGTAGTTAATATGATTTTATTACTTGGACAGTGGACTGATTCAAGCAAAAGAATGCGATAAAAAGATAATTTATTACGAAGGTGCATGAAAAGTAAACTGCTGCTGCGTTTTGTTAGAATTTCAAATATATTTACTTTATTTAGATGCTGTACCAGTTCACCGAAATACTTTGTGATGTACCGCATTGTTTGAAAGACTTGTTCTTGTGTCACAGCGTTGTGTCTTACACTGTGATATTTTTGTTAATCTTTTCTAGCATAAAACATAATTTCCAATTATTCTTCAGACTCTCCTTCAGCAAGTCGATAGTTTTTTGTATCTCGTTGCTTTTTTGTACACGAGCATTGCAAGAAGCAAGTCAAATTATGTTTGTACAACATTCCAAATTGAAATTATATACGTATAGATTGTCTTTTTCTAATTTGTCAATTAATTAATCAATTGTAATCTCTTTGCTCCAATACAGGAGAGCTGTGTAACAGTTTTGTAAATTACCATTGTACAGAATCACGAAATACCACGTTTCGAGTTAACAATAGGTGAAAACGATTGTGAGGTAATTATTAATAATTGAAGCTTGGATCTATATTATTACCTTCTTAAATATTGTAAAAGTATTGTGTGATGTATTGTCTATGTGTTACAAAATATCGAAGTAATAAAAGAGACAATTACTCCTTATTTCTTATTTAGGACTCATGTCTATAAATCTCCACAAAATCAAGAGAATGCAGTAAAACGTTATAAAAAATTAATCCTATTTATTTAAATAAATGGATAATGTACAAGTTGAATGAGTAATATCTTGTGATTCGAATTAGAAAACAGTCTCACATATATTACAGGACTAGCGTTAAATTAAACTTAAACTAACGTTAAACTAGTGCTAAACTTAAACTAGTGTTATTTGTATATCGAAGTATAATATTCCTCTTCCAGATCATATAAATCCGCAGCCATGTCATCCCTCAGGGAGGCCAGTTTTTGATCACATTCTACTTGTTTAGTCCTAAATAATTTGCCGTTTTGTATTATGGCGTCGTTTACAGAGGGAAAATCATTCAGGATTAAATATTGCTTTATGTCAGAGACTAGTTTCATTAATGATTCGCCGGCACGCACGATATTAGCTGCTCTGACATGCATTTCGTACGTATCTTGCTCGCATTGTGTCATTCGAGATAATTGAGAATCATTTTCCCCTTTTGCGAGTTTAATTATCTCTGAAACAGCAGAATAAACCAGAATTATTAAGATAGATATTAAGAATTATAAAGGCAAAGACAGTGCATAAGATTCAATATTATCTAATACAAATAGAGATAAAAGTTATACTTATTATTAAATTATATTAAATGCTTCTATGCAAATATTTTAATATTATTGCCATATGAATTTTTATTTTTTTTAACTTTATTTTATGATGATTTTATGATGATTTAGTTCACAATGTTAATATCGCACATAATTTGTTTTTATATTTCGCTTATGTTAGCCTTTAATACTAATAATATTTTCAATATTTCAGCACATTTCTGTTCTATTATATATTATCTATTGGTTCAGAATGATACAAAAAATAAATAGAGTTTCTTAAATTCATATATAAACTTCTAGATACGTTCTGAGAAATTACATCTAAAATCATGGAATTGAACAGCTTCAGTTGTTTATCCAGCAAAAAATTTTAATTTAATTTTCAATTTTTAATCTTGCCATCCCACATAAAATATGAGAGATGAATGGCTATTCTGTGAAAATATTCTATTGTAAAAGAAACAAAATCTCAAGATAATGAATTAAATTGCTCCGAGAATTCAAATAATCTGACTCAAAAGTATCAATAATAAGTTCCTTGTAGCTGCATTATGTTCTATCTTCTGCGGTAGATAACTAGATATACGGTAAAAGGAAAAAAGAGGAAAGATAAAAAGAGCTTCGAAAGTTCAACGAAGAATAAGAATTAATTATTGAAGGCAAGATGCCTACGAACGATAGGTTAGGATATCTAAGAACAAGTCTGAGAAGTACCTTCGAAATTTTCCAGCATGGACTTCACGTCGTCCTTTAACCTCGTCGTGTACGATTTCAGTAACGCCTCTTTACTCTGAGGAAGCGCACGTTGCGTGGCCATCGTGTCGCACCGAAATGGAATAACACGTGCAACGCTGTCAACGACGACAACGGTATCTTCGCAACCCACCACACAACGATACAAGTTATAGGTTACAGCGGTGAAGCCGTGTACAGTTTTGCGAATAGAAAGGAGAGGGACAAATTTTGCGCGTGCGCAAACGATACGTATGGACTGCGTTCCGATATTCATTGCCAGTATTGCAAATCTATAGTATACGTGACGTGCACTGTAGATTGTCAGTACTGGCAGTGAATATCGGAACGCAGCTATGCTGTTATACCTCAGACACGTATATGTTTGCTACAATGAACGTGAAGTGTCACTGAATTCCCTTCCCATAGGGAAGAAATAAGAAGAAATAAAAGTGTAATGATTGAAAATATATACGGCTTAGAGAGATAATGGTATCATCAATGTAATTATTAATTAAAATTGTTGAAAACCTTATTTATTATCTTTCTATATTATAATTATTAATCTTTTGTCTGCAATCTGGGTGCACAAGCAAAATTTTACACTCAAATTTTTGCAAAATATATAAAGGAAAGGCAGATAATATTTATTTATTGCTAAGTTTTTAAACAAATTTTCATTTTTTCCTTATTTTTGCTCAATTTTCATTTTTTTAATTTATTAAATTTTACCATTTGAGTTAAAAAACTATTTGATAATGTAATAGAAATGTTGAAAAGTAAGTCCTAAATTTTTTGAGATTTTTTTGAAAGTTTAGAACAGCAAAAAACTTAGGCTGAACAAAAAAGACTCAGATTGCAGATGGAAGAAGTAAAAATATGGTTGCAGATGGAAGATTATTATTTCCAGCCAAAGGAAACAAGGCAAAAATTATTGTAATAATTTATATTACTTAGAGAGGGATGATATCAACAGTTTAGTTATTAAATGTTACAGTAAATGCTTTCTGGAACTCCCTTGAATTATTTTCAGAGGAGTTCCAAGAAATATCTGCGTAGCATTTTAGCACGAGTATGCTGAAGTTAGTCACGTGATCAATGGCGCTACTAGCCACGCACGCGCATGAAAGTCCCGCCCGAAGAGATTCGGTCGTCCATTCGAAATCAGGATGCAAATCATAAGCATAAGATAAACTGCGTGAACAAAAATAGTTTTGGGGTAATCTGAGTAGAAAGACCGTTAAAATTTCTTCTGATAGTCAAATTTTGAAAAAAAATTTTGCAAAATATTTGCTATAAATTTCATCGATAGAATGTTGATGTATAGCGAAAATATAATAGTTTACAAATAAAAAAGAAAGGCCAACAAACGAGCCAAGGCTGTTATTTTCGAAAAAATGACGAGTTTAATAACAATAGCGAATAAAATCGTATATATAAACGACGTTTCGGCTACACAGAGTCTTCATCAGTACATAAAAAATTTACAAAATTAAAACGATAATGAATAATGCGATGGCATGCATTATTGCATCTACAATTTCACATAGATAGTTTTCGTTAGATGTTCTTACAGATCGTGGGTTACCCGTCCAATGGAAGTCATGGTGCAATGGTCAATAGATTCTAAGAGTTGCTTGTAGTCCTGTGATACGTTGCCTTTCGTCCATGGATGTAAAAAATTTTTTTGTGAAAAATAGGAGACTTGTTCTTCATTAGACGGTGAGAACAAAGGAATCCAAAATTAACCAGAATTGGTAGTCCAAGAATTAAAGCATGATTTACAGTCATCAGTACGGTAAAAAAGAAGGAACCAAATTGACGGATTAATAAATTATGTGTCGCACGCAACTATGACCAAATGTTAAAAGCTTATGTATGTCGACGTGTCAACGTCAAATTCGCAAGGGACGAGTTGCGAGTTTGACGTTGACACGTCGACATACATAAGCTTTTAACATTTGGTCTAATGAAGAACAAGTCTCCTATTTTTCACATAGATTTTTAACATAGATAAGATTATTAACTTTTTATTGTTGAATTTTCGAAAAATAGAAAGAAAAATAATTAAGAAAGATTATAGGAAGTTTGTTATGTACAAGCATAAGTCCATGCCGATCGAATTAATCGAAATTTGATCAGAATTCTTCCACTATGGATACAGATAGATTAGTCATTTTGAAAGAATCAGCTGATGCGCTCTTACGAATCGCGCAAATCTAATGGATTCGATAATCGATTCTCCGATATCTCTCATTATTATCATTCAACTGCGTCTTATCTTGAGCATTCGAATATTATTAAATTATTAAATCTCTTCTCATTCATCGAAATGATCCTTCGAGGAAATCAATGAAGAAAAGAATCTCACTAATCAACGCAATTGTCACTCGAATCGCCCGCGCCATATTGATTTTCGCGCGAAGGCAAGCGCCGTTTTCACGGAGCCATCCTTTCTCACCCTCCCGAACCCTCCAACCCTCTCACCCTCTTGTCTGCCATTCTACCCGATCCTACCCCACTCGGTGACCCTCTAGGGGGTTAAGAATCGATATGTATACGCCCGCGAAGCGCGCTCATCGCTGAATCTCTCCGCTATCACGTGAAATTCCCGGCCACGCAAAAGCAGAGCGTGCCCTTGTGTGAGAAGTACAAGCGCCGTCCCTTCCATTTCTCCAGCCGCAGGGCAATCGTTGTTCCGCGCGTGCCTGTCCGACGAAGACAGGGGGTCGAATCGAGCTCGGTTCCCGATATATCTCCGGAGGGTGGCCACCCTCGCTTGTCATTCGCACGCGAAACTCGCGCGCGACGAGTAACCCGAGCGAAGCGGAGTGTCGACGAGTGCTCCAATTCGAAAATTTCATCAGTTCCCATTCTCCGAAAGTGCAGAGAATCGTGGAAAAGACGTCTCGCGCGGAAACGAACTCCTGAGGAACTGAATCAGGAGGAAACGGAAGTTTCGGGAGCGGAGAGAACTGTGCGTCGAAGTTGATTTTGGTTGTTCACAGTGAAAAAGGCGAAAGGCATCGAAATAGACGAAGGACGAAGAGGAGAGTGACGCGCGAGAAGATTCACGAACGATCGAACGCGCACGCAGCAGCGTCGAAGAGAAAGAGAGGGTGAGAAAGAAAGATAAAGAGAGGGGAAAAAAAAGAGAAAGAGTTGGAAGTGTTCGATTAGTCGGGCAACGAGGTCGATCGGGCGAGGACGATGGCAGTGAGCGCTTTCTCGACGACATTGTACACCACCGATTTTGCGACTACTACGTGTCCCACTACACCCGGTATGTCGTAGGAGAGAGCTAGAGAGAGAGAGAGAGAGAGAGAGAGAGCGAGCGCGAGAGAGGGAGAGGGAGAGAGGAACGTACGGTTTTAGCGAGCGCGCGCGAGAGCAAGACGCTGCTGGCGGAATGGCGAGCGGCCTTCCTCGACAATGCGCGATGTTGTTGGGCTTAATTGTGATTTTAATGGCAGCGTTCTGGACCGAGGCGTCGCTACCACCCGAAGACGAGGAGGAGAACGTTCTGCACATCGGCGGCATCTTCCCCGTCGCCGGAGAGGGCGGTTGGCAAGGCGGTCAGGTAAAAGAAAGCTCGACGGTAATTCTCCCTTTGTCTCGAGAGCGCGAGCCGCGAAAATTAGAGTTGCGAACGTCACGAAGGGATGAACATTTGTTTACATATTAATGACGTCATAAGATATTTAACATCTTTTTGCTACGTTTCTTTTTTCTTTGTGAGATAAAATGTTGAGCAACGCTAATAAACAAAAACGGAAATCACCCAATGTTCCATTTGCCACGATTTAATTGTCAAAATTAATCTTGGATCGTCAATTAATGTACGCGACATCGATAAGAATCGGTGATCAAGCTGATATTTTCATCGTCCGAAAATTTCATATTTACGGAAGCTTTAATTGCTTCTCTCTCTCAGAAGCCAAACCAATCAACTCTGTAAAAAAAAAATAAAAAATTAAAAGCGTTATAATTATGTTCTCTGATACTAAAATTAAACTCACAAAGGTCAATCAAAGGGTCAATTTGGTTTCTAATGTCCGTTTTCCACCAACGTAAATTAATTCTAATCTCGGTTCAACTTACTCTTCATCATTTTCTAATTCTTAACACTAAAAAAAAGATGAAGAGTAAGTTGAACTGAGATTAAAAGTTAATTACGTTGTGAAAATAGACATAAGACGCTTTCTTTTTGCATTTATCTCGCAGTAATATCTTTATAAATCCGGTAATAAACATGACATATATATAGAGACCTTCCATTTAATGACACAAGTCGACACAAACATCATTCTTCTTAATATCAAATAAGTAACAAAGACAGAAACTTGCTTGTGTCGCTAAATGGAAGGCACCCATTTTTACATGTTTTTTATGAAGAAAATACGACGTACTCACTTTTATACGTTTTTTTACGAAGAAAGACGAATTGTGCAATATTGTGATTGCTTGCAGCCTCCCTCCGTTTCCACCCTTATGTCTTTCGCTTCCTCGCTCTCACGAATGGTCGATAAACGACTTTGTGATCGCAAAAATTTCCGACAAATTTCACGATCCGTTTTCGAAACTTTCGGAGCTCGGATTCTGGAAGTTCCTCTATAACGGCGAGCAAATTTACTGGAACTGTTTTCCTTTGCCCCGCGTTCGAAATCAACGCGCATCGAAGCGTTTTTAAAGCCGGAGAATCTCAAAGGATCGAGTAAAATCCTTAGCAAATTTAGTGAAACACGCACATCTTTCCCAAACCCTTTTCTCACGAATCCTTTAAAAGCCCTTAGATTTATAATGAGAAAACAACAACATAATAATAGTAAGAGTCGGGAAGTCATGGTTCAGTAATTCGCTTCTATTTTTGCGTTATAATTATCTCCTGTCATAATTATCTCTTATCGGAGCAAATTTCTTTCAGATCGTTGCTGTCTGATACTCGCGGTAATTTACGCGGAAAATTCCATGAGGCATTCATTACCTTTCCTCGGTGAAAATTCGCGTTTAAATTACAAATGCTCGCTTTACAGCATTGCGTTATTCTACGACGCAGTATTTCAGTCGTGTCTTACTTAAGAATTAAACGCAACATATAATTTATGTTTTATTTTATTTTAAGTGAGAATTAAATAAACAGCAGTATATTTAATTCTCACTTACGATTAAACACGATAATCTTTTTACGCGACGTAAGGTCGTCACATAAAATAATCCGCAAAAAACGAACAAAAAAATTTTTCCGCAAGTTTATCGAAGAGCTATCCAATTTTTGACAAACATTTTATGATTTCATAATCTTTGTACACACTTTCTCTACGAGCGTGAGGAAGTTTAATAAACTATCCGCATAAACGAAATCGTTTATTTGGATAAAACACGACGCAAAAGATTTCCAATTTTCCAATTTTTCATAGATATTCTCTCAATATCGTTGTTTGAGATTTTCCTGGTAAAAATAAAAATCAGAGCGTAAATCGAATGTAAAGAGAGAAGTGACAGAAACTTTTAGGAAAACGTAAATTGGAACAGCGATATGTAAAAAAGGCGTTTACTTTTTAAATTGCTTTTCGTTTACATTTAACTTAAGCTTCGATTTTTATTTTCGCCACAAATATTTGCGATCGCGTTCTTCCTGCGAGAAAGCACCTTGAAGTTTTTAATCGCGACATGGCACGAATAGTACTTTTTGACTCCACATGCAAAGCCGACTCATCAAATTAGGGGATTAATCAAGCTGAATTGCATTATCATTTATTCAACAGGCTTGCATGCCAGCTGCGCGTCTGGCTTTAGAGGATGTTAATCGCGAAAAGAACTTGTTACGCGGATATAGACTGCACCTCCATTCCAACGATAGCGAGGTAAATTCACGAGGATGCTTGTAATGACACTATAATGGCGAACGATAGTCGCCGCCGTCATCGCCGCTCTGCCTCGCGCGATAAAATTACCTCTGTAATTTATTACATTTCAGTGCGAGCCTGGCCTCGGCGCATCCGTGATGTACAACTTACTATACTTTCCACCCTATAAATTAATGCTGTTGGCCGGGTGCAGCACGGTATGCACCACGGTCGCCGAGGCGGCGAAGATGTGGAACTTGGTGGTGGTGAGTACTCACCCGTTTCTTTCTCCCCCTCCCTGGTCGCGTTTACACAAATCTCGTATTTCATCGCGACCATGTTCCGCGGTATAATAGAAATATGAGAATATATGCGATATCCTTAGCTCTGCTACGGTGCATCGTCGCCAGCGCTGTCCGACCGAAATCGATTCCCGACCCTATTCAGGACGCATCCATCCGCCACCGTGCACAACCCCACGAGAATCAAATTGTTGCAAAAGTTCGGCTGGTCTCGGGTAGCGATACTACAGCAAGCCGAAGAAGTATTTATATCGGTAAGAATGTCAGAATGTCTTGTCACTTTGCTTTCTTATAAAATTTATAGAAACTAAAGTTCGACTCTCACACGATGAACAAATCTAAAAAAAGTATCTTTATATATATCACTTGCCTTCAAAAGCAAGTTGGCCGAATTAAAAATTATTATTCGTCTCTTGTGCGATGAATCGCCGTTCGTGGTACAAGTACATACGAAATATATCTGATTCCATCAAATTATCAGACCGTCGAAGATCTGGAAGCGCGGTGTAAGGAAGCTGGGATAGAGATAGTCACTCGTCAGAGTTTCCTATCGGATCCCACGGACGCGGTGAAGAATCTACGGCGTCAAGACGCGCGGATAATCGTCGGCCTATTCTACGTCGTAGCCGCGAGACGGGTGCTCTGCGAACTCTATCATCAGAAGCTGTACGGCCAGTCCTACGTGTGGTTCTTCATAGGGTGGTACGAGGACGATTGGTTCGAGATCAACTTGGAAAAGGAGGGCATCACCTGCACGAAGGAGCAAATGCGAATGGCGGCGGAGGGACATCTGACTACCGAGGCGCTCATGTGGAATCAGAATAACGACACGACAATCAGTGGCATGACCGCCGAAGATTTCCGAAAGAGATTGAATAAGCAGTTGAAGGACGAGGGTTATGACATAGATAACGATCGATATCCGGAAGGATACCAGGAGGCACCTCTCGCCTACGACGCCGTCTGGTCCGTCGCTCTTGGTGAGTTTCTCGAGCACGAAGTTCTGGTAAGTTGGCGACTGATAATCATCTTATCGATTCTTTCTTCTTTGTCTCTACCATCAGCGTTCAACAGAACCATGGAAAGGCTAAGCAAGTTGGGGAACAGTTTGAAGAACTTCACTTACGAAAACAAAGAGATCGCCGACGAGATATACGCGGCGGTAAACTCGACCCAATTTCTCGGAGTTTCCGTATGTAGAGTCGCAGATGGTACGCTTCGCTCGTAAATTCCTGACGTTAAAATTCTTTTTCCCCCGCAGGGTTACGTCGCGTTCAGCTCGCAGGGCGACAGGATCGCTTTGACGCAGATCGAGCAGGTGATCGACGGAAAATACGTTAAATTAGGGTACTACGATACACAGAGCGACAATCTGACGTGGCGAAACGTAGAGCGATGGATCGGCGGCAAGGTGCCGCAGGACAGAACGATAATAAGAAACGTTTTGAGAACAGTGTCACTGCCCTTATTCATAAGTATGGCGACCTTGTCGACGCTCGGTATCGTGATAGCCATCGGATTGATCGTGTTTAATGTCTATAATAGGCACCGAAGGTATATCATATTGTACATATGTATATATATGTACTACATCGTGCTGCATTCGTTAATACATTATCTAACATATACTGCGGGGCCAGGCCACAATCTACAATCGATACTCATAACCGATGTCTACTTTTCAGAGTTATATATTCGTCTCATCCCATCGCCAACACGATAATGCTGGTGGGAATAATAGGCTGCTTTTTGGCCGTATTGTGTATAGGAATTGACGGTAGGTTCGTGACGCCGTGGCAATTTTTGATAGTCTGCCAAGCTAGAGCGTGGACGATGTCGGTCGGTTTCACCCTGGCGTTCGGTGCTATGTTTAGTAAAGTGTGGAGGGTCCATCGACTCTCTACGAAGGCGAAAGCTGATCAAGGAAAAGTAAGTCGTAAACCTAATTGCGGATAATCGAGTCTCCGCTGGTAAAGCGGTACGAATGATCTTTAATAATATTCGCGAGCTGTATCGCGATGTGTGAAACAATTCTGCATACTTTTTACTACCGCCAGATGTCTTCTTCTGCAAAGATAATCGTACCGCTTTTCCCTTCGAGTTCCTCATTAGTAACGAGACTGATTTTTAGTTTTTCATGAAGATGGAACCATCCTGCATGGTTTGCTGTTCCCGCTCGTATGTCCCGCATCTTTAACCTATTCTCGATTCCTTTTAGTCATTGACGGCTAAACAAAAAGTTTCGTCTATACAGAAGAAGATTGAGCCGTGGAAGCTGTACGTTATGCTGGGCGGATTGCTGTCGATCGATATCATTCTCCTCGTCACTTGGCAGATGGTTGATCCGTTGCGTCGGAGGATCGAGACCTTCGCCCTGGAACTTCCTCCTTACGGAGACGAGGACGCAATGATCAAACCTGAATTGGAACATTGCGAGAGCGAACACAATAGTTTATGGCTTGGTGAGTGCGACTCTTGACTCAAAACGTGTACGCCAGGAAATAAATGTCGTGTGCGAACCGATATAATTCTGTTGTGTAAAATACGGTCTATTAAAATGTAATGTACGGAAATTGTAAATATTTTTTTCCAGGCTTGATCTACGGCTATAAAGGCATTGTCCTTGCTTTTGGGCTCTTTCTATCCTACGAGACGAGAAGCCTAAAAATCAAATTGATCAATGATTCCAGATACGTGGGAATGTCGATATATAACATTGTAGTTTTATGTCTCATTACGGTGCCTGTAGTAATGGTCATCTCTAGTCAGCAGGATGCGAGCTACGCCTTCTCGGCATTGGCCACTATCTTTTGTTGCTTCCTCAGCATGGCGCTCATCTTCGTGCCGAAGGTCATCGAAGTGATCAGGCATCCCAGAGACAAGTCCGAGTCGAGGTACAATCCGGACAGTGCGGTATCTAAGGAAGAGGAAGAGAAGTATCAGAAACTGCTCAACGAAAACGACGAGCTTCAGAGGCTCATTGCTGCGGTAAGAATTCAATGTCGATGTAAAAATAGAATTTATTTTTCTAATAATAGAGTAGAAGCAGCACTAGAAAATATGAATGCATAAATAAATGCGTTAAGAGTTACATGTTGAAGCGTTTAATTTTCTTTTAATGTGCGATAGCGGGATCATATTCTACGCTTCTGCCATTCTGTTCCGTCATATTCTTTTTATTCTTTTGCTACAATAAGGACATAATTAAAAAATTATCATTTCTAAATTGCTTAAAAAAAAAGAATGGGAGAAGAACATAAAGAAAAAAAGAAAAAATATTAACTTTAAAGTATATATTTTATTCCTCTACAATCATTTATTACATTAAAATTGCATTTCAAAGTTGATATTACAAAATTTTAATAATTCAAAACGTTCAAACTTATTTTCTAGAAAACATCATTTTTTAAAATTGAATTTTTATTATAGTAATTATCTGTACAGGTTTGCCAATGTATAATGACATCATACACACGTTCTGAAAACCGTTTTTTGTAATCAGAATTATTTCTTCTGTAAAAATATCTCGTTATACTCATTATAAAACATATGTTTTATCGATCATTATCTGCTGTCATTACATACTTTTTTCATTATTTCTCTTCTTTATTCTATTCTTTATATTTCAGAAAGAGGAAAAGATTCAAGCCATCAAGCAGAAGCTGGCTGAACGCGACGCCCTGAAAGGTACCGGCACTAGTCGTTGCAGGCAAGGTCAGCCGAAACAGTCCTTCATCATTGCTGACTATCCGACCGGCGAGGGGACATCGGACAGTGCTATCGGTGGGGGTATTTCCATTTGTACAAAATCCTCTCGCGCTTCCGCTTCTGATGTTGAGTTTTCAGAGACGTACTTATAATCTCTCCACACACGAGTAAAGTCGGGACGCCACTACGGACGTCCTCATGCATTCGCGCGATACATTTGGGACCTAAAGTTCTTTTCACTCGATCTCGGTGATTACCGTTATGCTTCGCTTTTAAATCGAATTATATTTCCGATATTAATTGTCGTAAGTATCGATGGGTACGTACTTGCGTGTTTCTTCACGATGCACCCTCGAGCAATGTCTCGTTGAAGTGATCGCAGTACACGATTATCCACGGTAGCTACACCGCGATAATAACACAGACAATGAACTGTATCTGCACAATTTAAAAGAATAAGGAACGCCAGAAACTGGATCGCGATTTTAAGTTATTAAAAAACGATGGCACATGCATTTTTTTCACGCAACTTGCGCACGATTATGTTATCTTTGATTGCAGAGACTCGGTGAATATAAAAAGTAATTTATTAATACAATAATAAAATTAACGAATAAAATGTTAATGTCATGTTAATGTGAATGTTAGCTCTTCATCAAATTATTTAGAAAATTTTTTGAATTATTAATATAATTTATATAGATTATCGCTTTAGTAAGAATACTAATTAGTTGTAATGTACATCGCTAAATATTGAAATATGCAAATAGTATCGATTAATAAGTAAACGTGAAGTAGTAATTTTTATCTTAGTGAGTTCTAGTCTCTCTCTCTCTCTGCGAATTTAGAAAAACGGGAAATACACGATCTAATGAAATCTGGCCTATGTTTAATGAAAGTTTTGTAAAAGTTGGCCCTATCTTTCTGATGACAATGTGTTCTTTTTTCTATAATTATCTACTATTATCGATTAATTACTTATTGATAGAACAATATGTGTATTTTTATATGTAGCCCGAATCTCCCATTAGTTGTTGTTTAGACGCCGGGGTTGGATGTTTGTGAAATTTTATCAGGTGTATTTTTCAGCACCTGTGAGAAAGTACTCAACCGGATCTCCTTAGCGTAATACAATCTTATCCTATGGACCAAGTTACCCCCTCCCCCCGTGGAATAACGTTTTCAGGGACGAGCTTTTGAATGTTTTATATCTTGACTTTTAACTCTTTTATCGAGGAACTATATACTTGAAAAAAAAACATAACGAAGTCTTTTAAGTCGTTATCATCGTTTTCCATCAGATATATATCTTGATATTTTTCTTAAAAATATATAAATGAATTTCAAGAGAAAAATAAAAGTTATAACGGATGAACGTGTTCGCTGAACGATAAATCTAAGGAGCAAAATATGTTATTATTCCTTCATTGTTTCTAATGAAAACGAGGGAACTAAAGTTACATTCTTATATCGGGGTATGTAATTTTCTCGTAGACTATTTATCTCGTGAAAATATTTATCTTTCCAAACAAGAGAGGAAGAAAGAGTATAAATATATTTTGAAACGCACAATATATATATATATATAAATATAATTGTACTTAAAGTAAAAATTCATTATTCAACCGATATAAAATATCGCGGCTATAAATTGCAAATTGGATTTGACTGGCTCAGGATGACGTTTGTAACATGTTTATCTTTTGTTATAGAGCACGTAGGTAAAGCGAATATGGAATAGATTATTAATATGGAATAAAAACTTATTTTTCAAACAAAGCATTGCGTTCTAGTAGCAATCAAGAAGTTGTTGCAATTGTTGTCAAACGTGCCATATTAAATAGTGAACTCGATGCGACAACGAATTTCTCTAATATAAGATAATCTTTATTTATTTTTGTTGCATCTGGAAATCTGATAGCACTATCTTAAAAAGTGTTTTTAACTGAATGTAAGTTATTTAATGTTTATATTGTTTATATTATATAGACACTTTTAATAATGTTGCATGAACAATATTATGCCATTTAGTTGCGATTTGTAACTCTTTATTGAAACGGGAAGAGTTTGTGTGTCATATTAACGTGTTGGTATGAAATAATTAAATTATTATGGAATAAAGAGTAGAGAATATAAATTATTGTTCTTATAAATTATTTATAGATATATAAAAAATATTTTTGATGTTTATGTTTATTTTACATAATAATTTAACAAATTAGGATTTGATTTTATTGTCCATGATGTAATTTTATTTTCTATGTGCTATATTGTACAGTAAAGATATGATTTTTTAATTGTATTTAATTGTATTTATTCGATCAGTTCACGTAAAAAAAAAAAAAAAATTTACACTTCATTTTTTATGTTATTTATTACTGTTCCTCAAATTTAATTATTGCATATTATATCCCTTTTTTTACGCTCCCTCATTTTCTCATTTTTTAAATACTGAAATTGGACTTAAATTTCGGAGATTTTCATTTATTGGATGTTATTAGTTAACATGTCGCTCAAGAGTTCTGCGTTTATTAGAAATCTAAATATACATCAGAATAATATTAATTAAAAAATTGATATTCCATATTCGCTGCCTTTATCCTATTTATTACACGAAACAATTTAATCTTTACGTTAGGTCTAAAATAATCTTTACGATCATATGATTCAGTTATTGCAGTTAAATCTCGTTAGAAAAGTGTCGTGTTAATTGTGTACAGCATCAAATGTTGTTGTAAACCTCATGAAGCGTACTCCCAAATTCGAAGAGACGAAGTACCATATTGCGATTTGATCCGAATGCAATTGTCAATAAACGCGAAGTGTGCTAACGAGATTTAAATGCTTATGAATTTCCATACCGTTCGTTTATAATTTGGGAGTCTTGATGAGGTGAAGTGTTACCGTTTGCCATTTAACATGTAAGCCGGAATACACGATTGTTAATTTTTGATGAAAAACGTTTCTGACAGAGCACCGGACGCGTGCGGGGTCTTGGAGAGTTTACGGATGTAGGAGGATGTACATTATCGACTTCCAAATCATTCACGGACGGATTCGTTATCAGCAACTGTCCATCTGCGAGCTCGCAAGATTTATGGTGATTTGATCTTTTGTTTCTTTTTAGGCACGCACCTCGCCGAAATGTACGAACTGCACCGACTATGATGCCAAAGCAATACACACACAAACGAGCGCTACGCTTGCGACAAAACTCTCTTCTAAAACTAGCATTAAATCTACTACGTGCACTACGGTCAATATGCGAATCATGTAATATGCGAGTCTTGGAACACGCCAAAAGTGAGAATGATTTTCTGTAATGTCTGTGAGACATGATTTCGTGACGACGGGCTTTCCGCCGTCGCGCGTTATTTAAAACGTAAGTTAGTTTATAGCGTGTGGAATTGTTTTATATGTTTCGATACGATTCGACTGCGCCTTAGAAAGAGGAAATAGAGCGAAAAAAAAGATACAATATTGTGTATATACATTACGCGGATATTACGGCCGTCTATCGCGTGTTCTCTCTCTCGAGACACACAAACCGAAGATACGTGACAACTGTCGTAAGTCCCCGTGTATAGGCAATATTTAAAACGGAATGTAATTTCTCATTTACGGTATTTACCACGCGCGTTCACCCACGCAGTATTTTTTACTGTACTCGTTTTAATCAACTGCCGCGCAAACGGCGCTTGTAAGTCTAGCATTATACATAATACGATAGTCCTATCGAACTGTTGACGAAAGTATCACATATATGTACGTTAGATTATGGAGATATTTATTTTTAAGTTTTTGAATTATAAAATCCGTTGAAAATCGAAGGCTCTACCTATTATTGAATCCTTGGGATTGTTTACTAGATCCGAAGCTCGCGTGTGGCTCGCGCAAGGCGCGACGATCGGCGAGTGTTCATATCTCTACGTTGTTTCTAGAGTTGAGATTTTAATAAAGAAAATTTAAACGCATTTCGTCATAGTTTACGTCAATGCACTCTCCTTTCCCGCGAGTACTCGTTCGATTGTAAATGGACAGCGACAGTGAATGAAAACCGACATGAAGGAGACACGCGTATATTTGATATTGCGAACATGTTAGAACATCTGGTACAAATATCGAATTAAGTAAGAGTGGCCCCGACTAAATTTTGATTAACTTAATCAGCGAGTAACAATTTCTTGTTGTTTGCGAAAAGAGAAACTAGAAACTGTGGACGACGAATTCTACAGTTAGAAATTTTGTTGTAAGCAATTGAATTCATCCGCTTAATCTAATCGGCGGTTTAATTATTGAATAATATTTGACACGGATTAATTTTTTTATTTGATAAATTAGAGAGAAAGATTAAATTAGGAACAACAAGTGCAGTTAACATTTTGCTGCAAACGAATCCGCCTTGAATCAGGATGACTTTAAATAAACTCCAATTACATTAATCGTTGATTAATAGTAATATTTGTACTATTATGTGATATTTTTATGAATAATATGGATAGAATTATTAATTTTTTATTTAACACACAAAAAATAGATTAAAGATAACAAATTACATAGTTAAAAATTCTTCACTTCTGCCAGTTAAATTAATCGCCGATTAACTTAATCAATGAATTTATATAAAGTAATATTTGTATTATTTTATTAACATAAATAAAATTTAGAATTTCTTAATCAGTTCACTGATGGATCCAATCAACGTTTTTTGTCAAAACTGATGAGAGCAAATAATTTCGTATTTTACATAGAAGTTTATCTATAAGAATTTTTTGGGTTGCTGGTGACGAATCCAAAATCGAAATTTCAAAATTAAAAATGGCGGATCTAACATGATGCCTGCAAGTAACTTCGTTATTCCATTATGAAAATGTATTACACTTGATATATTGTTTGGTCGCAGATAATGAATTGATCGCTCATATATGAATCTGTGAGCTGATTAATATAAGAACAGAAAAATTTTAAAAATATTGCTTTCAGTTGTTCTGCATATTAAGCTGTTCCGTACAAACAAAGGGATTTCGAGTCCAGTCGATTTCTATTCATGAAAATTTCTCATAACTTTGGAAGGTCCCCCTCTCTTTATATTTTATCTTTTTCTAAAATAAAGTACAAACATTTATTTTACAAACTTGAAAACATATTCATGAATTTTTATAGATTTTTTTAAAATCATTTTAAATAGATGAAACAGTGAACTCGAAACATCCCCGTTTTATGGATAAGGTCCCGTTTTTCACATGGTATGTAAGGGTTAAATTAATCGCCGAGTTAATCAGAATTGTAAATCAAAGTCGCTCTAAAGATTATAGCGACAAGCGTAATCACATTCAACAGTACGACAACGAGCGATGCATTCGACATGCACGTGACGCATTTGTGTATTTGAAAAAAGAGAAATCTCGAGAGATTTCGCGCGTCGCGTCGCGCAGATTTTCTGCGCATCATTAAATCTCCCGCCCGTGCGTCGATCTGTTCTCCACAGCTGCATCGCGTTGTACCTTCTGCACTTAAAACGAGACGAAGGTACGATTGGATGTTGGGGCGGGAGAAAGAGGGAAGCTGAAGAGTACACGGAGTTCAGCTGCGAGGAACCAACCTCTTATCGCACGTGCGAACGGCCATGTTGCAGTTCGCTCCCGTCGCCGCACGCTCGTGATCGTACGCGTCGCGACGCGGGTACGTCAACTAGCAGCGTGTTCGGCCGAGTCGTGGTGCAGGGAGGAATCGGTATGTCGTTCGGTAGCGGCTTCGGGGCGTCCACGTCGACGCCCGCACCCACGTTCGCTTTCGGCACCACGCCGGCGTCCACAGCGACGCCGGTTAAACCTGGTAAGCCACCCTTCGCCTCTTCAGATTGCGAATTTCTCGCTCACCCCGCGTCTCCTCGTCCTTCCTTTCTTCCTTCCTTCGTCACTCGCGAGGATCTCTCTCTATTGGACGTAGGGGCGGTTCTGCGCGCCCGCGCTTTCATGCGTGTGTCTCGCGACAATTTGTGTATGACAATTTTGAGGTTAAGAACAGATGCTCCAGCGAGATATTTCGTCAAATTCTGAATGAAGTTGAGGAATAATCATGTTCGTGACGCATTTAGAAAGGGCTCTCTTTAATTCCTCGTTGAGCTAGTTCTGCTGGTCGTGTCGGAAGCCTTGTTCAGCAACGGCTGATTTACACCCCTGCAATCCGGGCGGCACTCGATGTCACTTTTCGCGAGGAAAGCATGCCTGCTCCTGGATCTCGCGATGATGCACGCCGTGACGCAACACATGAATAATATGATTAGGAGTGTGGTCAGCAAAATGATTAGCAACGTTGAGCGTTCCGGATATTCGTCGGATTTAATAGTTTCGATTGAGGCCAGAGTGGTGTAGCTATGATCGAGTATTGTGCGCGATTCCGTGCCAGAAGGTGCATTTTTTCTGCTGGTTGTATCTTCCAAATAATACATTTCATTTGGAATTTTACCAATCGTCGTTATCATAATTTCAGCGGTTGCATCCTATGCAAGGATAACTGAATCAAAACTGTTGCCAAAGATGAAGTATGTCAGAAGAAGTAAAGTGTTACCCCAATTGCTATATCCGTGGTACCAAGTTCGTTTACAATTTGAGTGGAAAGATCGTGTACTGACTTAATATGTCGCGAAACGATATTAGATGTGGCTGTCTGCAGTGAATTATGTGCCAATTGCGCATAGAAGTTGGCCTGTAAGAAATATCTTTTAATGTACATTTTAATGTTCTAAATTGTAATGTTTTAATGTCAGATACAGACTTATCAGTTTTAAGTTTGCCTCAAAATGTTATTGCTAAATATTACCTGTAAATCATTTTGTTGACTTAGATATGTCATCTTGTATTTACGTATTTTTTTATATTATGTGATCGTATATTATTAAAAATTTACATATATTTATAATTGACTTTTGAATTTTTAAATATGGAAATCTCAATAGATATTCTCTAAATAATGTAATCTACAGATACTTAAGTGTACCCATGCAGTATCTTCTAATATATATAATCACATTCAAAAATATAAGTCACATTTAAAATTGTTTTCGTAAAATAAGCAACGAAGAATGTCATAATATCAAACACCTTTTAATTGACATGACCTAACTTCATATTAAACAAAAAAAGATCATGCGGCTTGAGTTTGAACGTGTTCTAATACACTGCTAGGCTGCGTTCCGATTATCCAATATTCACTGCGAATACTCAATATTTATAGTATGTTATAGATTTTGAACATTCGCAGTGAATATCGGAACGCAGCCTTAATATTAAGAATCTATAATTCACGTTACGTATACTATAGATTTTCAGTACTGTATGTATGGGGGGAGGGTAAGTGGGTGAATATCGAAATATGATTTTTACTGATATGTTTAACAGGAATATCTGTTTCACAATTTTTGCAAAAAAAACGCTAACTAGTTACAAATTTTTAAGTGGCAGGATTTGGAACACCCTCGTTCGGATTTAGTACACCGACTACGTCAACGCCAAGCTTATTTGGCTCACCGTCGATGCAGACTGCCGGATTTGGTACTGGCACCGGATTTGGTACTCCAACAGCTACCGGTTTTGGTAGCACACCGAGCACAGGTTTTGGATCTGCACCTGCGTTCGGTACTACATCAACCAGCGCTTTTGGTTCAGCACCAGCTTTCGGTAGTACTCCCGCTTCTTCCACAACCACTGGATTTGGTACAACTTCAACATTTGGCAGCACTCCTGCTTCCTCAACTGGTTTCGGTGGGTTCGGAACAGCAGGAACGACATCAACGTTGAGTTTTGGTGGTTTCGGTGGATTTGGGACGACCACCACTACGTCTACTCCTAGCCTGTTTGGTGGATTCGGTACTGGAAGTACTGTTTCAACAGGTTTCGGTACAGGTTTTGGTGCATTTGGAAGCAAACCAGTTACCACCAGTGGTACTACTGGATTCGGTGGATTTGGAACTGGTAATGTGAAATCTTTTGTATACAGATTGAGGCTTTTAATATTGCAATAGTTTTTTTTATTTTTTTATTGATATTGATTTATGTATTTATGCACAGGGACAGGATTCACTGGATTTGGTACTGGACTAACACAGCCTCAGCAGCAACAACAACAACAGCAACAGCAGCAACAACAACAGCAACCTACAAATACTGCATCAGAAGCTCTCTATAATGCTGTGTTCAATTGTCAGTTGTATAATGATGAACGAGATAATACCATTGCCAGATGGAATCTTATTCAAGCATTATGGGGTACAGGAAAGGCTTATTATTCCGTAAATGCCCCACCTATAGACCTTACTCAGGAAAATTCGTTATGCAGATTTAAAGCCATTGGATACAGTCGCATACCCGATGCTGATAACAACGATGGTTTAATAGTATTATGCTTTAATAAGAAAGAAAAAGATGTACAAAATGGAAAACAACAATTAATAGTATTTCTCAATGGTTTGCTGGGAAGTAAGCCCAATCTAACAGTAACCATTGATAACATCAAATCAACAGGGGAAAACAAAAGTCAAGTGACAGTATATGTATCAGAAAAAGGAATCACTGGTTCTTATAGAAAAATTCCTGCCAATGAATTGGTCGTATATCTGTCGCAAGTCATGCAAAAACAACAGTTAGTACAGAATGGAGTGGAAGATATATTTCCGCTGGTAAAACTTGATCCATCACAGCTAAAAGAGTATCTAGATAATCCACCTTGCGCTATTGATGCCAGATTATGGAAGCAAGCGCAATTAGATAATCCTAATCCAGAGATGTATATTCCAGTTCCTATGATCGGCTTTCAGCAAGTTAAACATAGATTGAAATGTCAAGAAGAGGAAACTGGTAGGCATAGAGCGTTTCTGGATATGGCAGCTGAAAAAATACAAGGCTTGCAAAGACAGCACACGGCTACACAAGCCCGACTTAAAGAACATAGGCGCACATTATTGGAACTTCAACATAGAGTTTTGCAGGTATTGCAGCAATTATTTCTCATTAATTTTAATTATGAGGTTTCTATTAACATAAATTCCATTTAAAGGTACTAGTACGACAAGAGATTACGCGAAAAGTTGGATTATCCTTGCAACCAGAAGAAGAAGTCCTAACACGTAGGTTTGAAGCAATGCATTCACAAATTAGTGCACCAACGCAATACAAAGGTAGAATTAGTGAGATGCTCTCTCAGCTCAGAATGAGGAGACATATTGATATTCAAAATCAAGAGAGGTATGCAATGGATCCCATAGCACAGGATGATATTAAAGCGGTAAGAAAATATTTATTTACTTTAGTTTAAAGTTCTTATCAAATATGTGTGTAATCATTTTTTCTATTATTTCAGTACTTAAGTATGGAACAGCAGGGTATGGCGCAGCTTATTTCGACAATAAACGCTGATTTAGAAAGCTTAAAAGTCATTAAAGATGGAATGTCAGAGCTTTTAATGAGCCAAAGTATATCTTGAGGATTGTAATATATAATAAAATTTTTTCATGTCTTCTATCAACTAAAAGATGTGTTTATTAATGTTTATATATAAATAATCGTGATTATGTAAATTACTTTTATTTTTCACAAAACTGTGCCATATTTATTTCATTTATTTCATTGCAAATTTTACAGTTTTTTTCTTTTTATATCGAATATTGTGCCAATGATTGATTAATATTGAAGATGATTATTATACATTACTTCAATTTTATATTAAAATTAAAAAATGCAATTTATATAAATAGTTCTTGCTTATTGGAAAAAATTATACTTTTTAAGAACATTTTTTTTCGTTATTTGTTATAATATTTAATATCTTTTAATATTTTGAGGTATATTTTAAAATCTTGAAAAATGTTATAAATAGAAACATGTAAGCATGCTCTATATATATATATATAATAAAACAAAATGCATATTGTGTAGATAAATAAAGGAATGATTTAATAATGAATAAAATAACAAAAAAGGAAATATTTCACAGCGCACATCATAAATAGAAAATCTACAAATTGCAATATATTTCTATTGAATCGTTAATTGAAAGTAAAAAATGTGATCTTTTACAAAATACATCGTGTTTTTATCCCTCGTGTGTTTACGACGATTTGACATGTTCAGATTAAATTGGAATATATCAAAATTATGATTATTACAAATGGGAATCAAATTCCTTATTTACAAATTTTCATCATTTCCTATCGCGTTAGTTCCTTTATTGCCATTTTTTATCAATGATTTATTGTGAATATCCTGGCCTATAGTCATCTTTAATAATTTTATAACGGACTTCTTATCTGCACTTTCATTTTCTGTAAGCAAAATGCATTTTGTTAATTTTTTTCACAATTACAAAATAAAATGTGTACTTACCTTCATTTCCAGTAATTTGTTGCTCTAGATGCAATTTTTCTTGCGCTATCTCGTACATGCCTTCCTCTATTGTGCCTTCGCTTAATAATCTTATTATAGATACGGGTCTGCAAGAGAATTCAACATTTTGGATATATTCATTTCAACAAATGGTAAAAAACGATATATTTTATCTCAACATAAAAATACAACATTTAAATCTTGTGATGATACATACTTCTTTTGTCCTACACGATGACATCGATCTTCTGCTTGTTTATCATTGTAAGGATTGAAATCTATGTCATGTATTATAACTGTATCGGCAGCAGTTAAATTGATCCCCAAACCTCCGGCTCTTGTTGATAATAAAAATATGAATATACTTGAATCTTGTGTGTACTCATTTATAAGAGTCTGTCTCTCCGTCACAGGTGTACTACCATCTAGTCTAATTTCAATATTAAATTCATTAGACTTGACCAGAGATAGTATACAGCTACAGCAATAATTAGTTATAGCAAACCTTAAAAATGTATGTCCTCTAATAGCTAAATATTCTTCGAGTATGTCTAATACCATAGTAAACTGACTAAATATGAGTGCCCTGTGACCATCCGTTTTCAATTGTGGTAGCAACTTGTCCAATTCTTTTAATTTACCAGCTTGAGGAATAAGTTCCTGGGGCAAACCAAATCCGGCTATACTCTTGTATACACGAGTTAATTGAGTTATTTGATAATCAGACGCCCAAATCAATTCTTCAAAGACATATTCTGGATTCTTCTGTTTGTAACCTGCTTCTTTTGCCAGTCTACTCGCTATAACCTAACAATGCATTGATAAATCAGAAGTTTGGTTAGAGAGATAAAAGAAGTTTCATAAATTGTGTGCATACCTTTAGTTTATTCTCATCATAATGATCACGTACAAGAAGAGGATGATTAGCAAGCTTCCTCAACTGCATCATCATACCAGTACCATTTACGTCTGTAATTTCACTGGCCTCTGCCGAAAATTGTGCAACTAATTTATTATACATACTTTGTTGTTTTTCAATTAATGCGCATCGTATTATTTCATCTTTCTTATAGGGCAAGTCATGTAAAACTTCAACTTTAAGTCTTCGAAGAACAAACGGGCGCATAATTTCCTTTGCATTTTTAACTTGTTCTCTTTCAAACAACGGCTGCTCTCCGTTCTTCTCGCCTTTCTACAAAATTTATTCAGAATAAACAAATAAATGTCACTTATATGTAAAATATAATTTTAATACATATTTAATGATGATAATAGCTTACAGGATTTTTGGAAAACAAACTTTTTAAATCAGCTTGCTTTCCAGCAAACAATGAAGGCATTACGAATATTAACAAAGATATTAATTCCAATAAATTATTTTGTAGAGGTGTGCCAGTCAACAGAATTCGATGTTTGGCCTTCAAAAACATTTAAAGTTTTCATTAAAAGAAAGCTTTCTTACACTTATATATATATGGTTAATACATACATTAATCCTGACAAGATTTTCGTATCGAACACTGCCCATATTCTTGAGCATATGAGCTTCATCAAAGATTACATAATTCAATGGCATAACGCGAAATAGTCTACGCTCCTCTGGGGTACTACAGATTAAATTGTATGTAGTTAACAAAATATCGACATCATCAAGATCACCGTTTCGCCAACCCATTCGCATCTCTTTTCGTTCTTCTTGAGAGCCATAATATTGTACAACTTTCAAGTTAGGTGACCATCTTTCTAGCTCATCCATCCAATTTTCTGTGAAAGATTCTTGCAGATTATAAAGATTTTTGCGAAACAATGTCTAAAAACACAATATGTTACCCATAGTTGAACTGGGAACAACAATTAAATGAGGTCCATCTTTTTCATCAAGAAGACCAGCTTCTTTCAGATATGTCAGAAACGCTATCACTTGTATCGTCTTTCCTAAACCCATTTCATCAGCTAGTATACCATTTACATTCTGCGCATGCATAACAGCAAGCCAATTTAGGCCAACCATCTGATACGGAGCCAATGTCAAATTTGACGATAACGTTTTTGGCTGCTGTGTTATGGCCGATGCACCAGCAGCTACAGCTTTTTCCATGTTGGTTGACAAGCGAAGGCATTTTTTCATAAGAAGTTCTACTACATGACGTGTAGACAGTAATACCTTTTTATACATATTAAAAATAGAATTAATCATAATTACATATATTTTTATAATTATGAAAATCTTTTAAGTTAAATGAAAATTGATCAGAATTCTAATAATTTAGTAGAAGATAAAGCTCAATAATTGCATATATGTCAATTCTTTAAAAATTACCTGAGCTGCATTCAATAACTCCGTGTCTAAGTATTTTGTATTTTGAAATTTATTCACTATATCTCTCCAATCTTCAAATGGTCTTGCTTGTATAATTGCAGTGGCTCTCTTTTGAGAACATTGAGACATCAGAAGCAGTTCCGAAGGTAGAGCAGTTTGCATAAACTCTAAAACTGCTTTTTTATCATTTGTGAGCTCATTAGATATCTCTACATCCGAATCCTCATCACTGTAAAACAATAATATATTTATATCGTGATCATATATTTAAAGGCAAGTACAAGTGTTGTAAAATTGTATACCTATTAAATACTTTGTCTTTATAATTTCCTTCATCAGAATCGACATCTACCTCCTCATCTACATTTAATTTTCTTCTTTTTTTTTTGCTAACTTTTGCAGATTCCTTCAAACCTCTTTTTCTATTATTTTTAAGCGTCTCTTCCGCTTCCTCAACATTCCAATTGGTACTTTTAAGTACTTCCTGTATATGCTAAAAAGTGTGATAATTTCATTTTAATATAATTTTGTATATAATTTTTTTTTTTTTGCTATTATTTAATAATCACAATACGTTTGTTAGGTAAACAGCTTTATCTCGAGTATCAAAGATAATAAAGAGATTCATCTAGACAAAAAATTTTAATGGTAATGATATTGATTTAAATTTTTTTATCTGACCAAAAGGAAGGTCTACTTAGAAAAGATACTTACTATCATATCATTCTGTGGATACAAAGTTGTCAGGTACTGTAACTTATTCTCTTTAACTTTGGCATTACAGTCCGAACTTGGCTTATTGTTAGCTGGACTACCAATATCACTGTCACTATCTTCAATGCGATTTATAGGTTTACGGCGCACTTGTGTATCAGAACTTACCAAATTACTGTCCTCGTCCGCTAAAATTAAAGAAAAAAATTATATAAATATGATCTCTCTCTCTCTCTCTCTTAAAACGGATAAGATTAATGATATAAAATTAAATATCATTTACGGTATTGTGTATAACGAATTTAATAATTTATACCAGAATGTAAATATGCAAGGGGAATTGTTTGAAAATCAAAAGTGTGATCTTGATAAATCGCTAAACTGAAACGTTCGCATAAAATCTGTCCGAGTACCGTTCGTGAAAACGCAGAGCGAATGCGACATCAGGGATATGCACGCCAATTACGCGCGTAACATCGATTGACGAGACAATGGCAAAAAAATATACGCGAGCTCTTACACATGTTCATGGCCTTCGTTTGTTTTTTTTGAAAGCGGAATCGCCGCAGGAGGCTGGAGCTACTCGTGTCCGTTTTGGGCGAGTTCGACTCGGACATCGCGTCAACCGTGCGACGAACGCTGGTAGGAACGCATTTTTCTGAAGCAACTTTCGGAATTGTCTGCCAGGTGCATTCGGTGCAGCTCGCCGAGCGCGTCGGGGCGATCGGGGCTACGTAGAAACGTAGATCGGACTGCGGCGCGTCCGGAGATGATATTTATGCCTGATTTCCATAGATTATCCAGATTCCTCGAACTTCCCGAAATGTTCCAGATATCGAATAACAGTAACGGAAATTTAATCGGCGGGGAAGCGGGGAAACGTGCGCTGCAAATGACAAGTGGAAGTTCGATCGTATACGACGGAAAACGGAACTGAATCAGAGGTCGTTGTTCACGATGTTGTGACGTTTGTGTAATCCAATCTGTGTTTCATAACTTGGCGAATACAAAGAAAATTAAATAAAAGTAAATATCGATGCAATAATCGAAATGAAAATAAAACGTGCGTGTAAAAAAAAAATAGTTTTATTGCAGCTATCCGAATAGTTGAAATCGACTCCTGATGCGATAAAACGCAGAAAGGCATCTTGAATTATTTAATCCGGAATTGATCGAAGCAAAATTGCCAACTATACAGTTCATCGTTCCTAATTTAATCTTTTTTTTCATTAAAAAAAATTTAAGTCATTAATCTCCGTAATAGACGTCTCCCCCCGCCATTGCTTTTTAAAAATGAGATAATCTCCATAACTGATTCCGATTGATTCTGATAGATTTCTTTTTACTTCTAATTAATTTAATTAGCGATCAATCAGTTCATCGAGCAATATTTCATGACGCTCAACTGAACAGAATTATTGATTTTGTCATTTGACACGGAAAGGAAGATTGAATTAAAAACAATAAATTGCGCGCAATTAACATTTTGCTGCAAACGAATCCGATTAGGACGACCTCGATTAAACTCCGATCAACTTAATCGGCGATTAATTTATCAAATAATATTTAATTATTATCGATATTATTTGATCATTAAAATTATTAATATAACTTTTTATTTAACAGTCAGGACTAAATGAGTATATTAGGAACAATGAATAAATAAAAATTCTGTTTTGAGAAATTCTACCGATTAAATTAATCGGATTAATTAATTTGGTCGAAATCGCTCTTAAATTAGTCGGAGCCTTAATCAAAGTCGCTTTGTCATCCGTGCCTGTCGTTCGAAGAAGACGCTTCTGTTCTTCATCCTCTTCTTTTTCTTTTCTTTTAACAGTGATCCTTCAGCAAATTCGTTGTGACTAGTCGGATTAAATAAAATGTAGAAAACAATGTGTATAAACTCCATCAGAGTGTAATTGCAAACGTCGTTTAGTTTCATCAGAAAAAATTTTTAAGAAGTCTATAGTTCTATATAATAATATACAGCAAAATATAGGGTGCGTTCGGGGAGACACTGTTAACGCTGAAAATCTATAGTGCATGTAACGTGTATTATAGACTTTCAGCGCTAATTTGCGCTAATAGCGTCTTTTCGCAGCAGCCGCCATCCTGGGAGTCGATTGTGTATCTTGAAAATTTTCTTTTGTTCTATATATATCAATTTTCATGCTTTCACTTTTATATTAGTATTTAAAATCTCATAAAATATTTGTTTTTCTATTATGCAAAAATTTGTGGTATATATATGTGTATAAAATAATAAAATTTATTTAAGTTTCTTTATGTTTGGAGTAATAATTTAGAAATTATAAACTATTATTATTTATAATAATTATTTATAATATTGTTATAATATTATTTATAATATTGTTACTATTTATTTAAGAAAATAGAATCAAGACAATATTCATGCTAATTTAAATCAAAACTCATAAATTTGTTCACTTTTGTAATTTTCACCTCGTTTCACGATACACCATCGATCGCTTGATCACGAGGCGCGCGGGAAAACGAAACGCCGCTCTCGAGTGCGCGTGATTCAGGGCTGACAGTTACACTTGCGCAGTCATGCGCAGTTGCGCTGTCGTCTCGGTCGTCTGCTCCGCTCCCTCCGTTTATTTGCGTCTGTTGCGTTCAACGTTCCGCTGCACCGCCGAGCGTATCGTTATGTTCGACGGCGGATAAGGGAAGCAAGGATGCTGCTGTACACGCTGATCGGCGGCTACATGCTGACCTCGATGATACTTTTCAAATATCCCACCCTGCTGCACAAGAAGAAGAAGGTGAAGTTTTTGTGCCAGCACATCAGCCACCGGGGCGGTGAGTCGTCCTCGTCCCTCCCTTTGTTTACCATCCGCGGATTCCGTGAGCGCGAATCTTATTAATCTTCTCCTTTCGTTTTAGGTGCCGGCGAGAGCTACGAAAACACGATGTACGCGTTCAAACGGTTAGTAAAAATATTATTTATCCGAGACTCCCCACGCCCAAGATCGAAAAAAATGCCTTGTCATCTGTGCTAGTCGCTGTGACATTTAATCACCATATAAATTACATGACAGCATGAAGTATATATGTTTACATGTGATTTCATTTCAAATACTTACCTAAAAGTAATACAGTAGAAAAAAATTAATTAGTCTTTTGTTCTATATATGTCAATTTTCATGATTTCATTTTTATATTAGTATTTAAAATCTCATAAAATATTTATTTTTTTATTATGTAAAAATTTGTGTAGTATATATGTGTGTATAAAATAATAAAATTTATTTAAGTTTCTTTATGCTTGGAGTAATAACTTAAAAATTATAAACTATTAGTTTATAATATTGTTACTATTTATTTAAGAAAATAGAATCAAGATAATATTCATGCTAATTTAAATCAAAACTCATAAATAATGAAAGAATAAGACGAACTAAATATATCTAGTAAAATATCAGATATATTATAAGATATTTAAATCAAAGTTCTTATACATGTATTATTAACTCTTTCATTAGAGTAAAATATTCTCTTATTTTTCTTGTTATTTATTTGATCATATCTGCTAATTAATTTGTGATTATAAGTATCTGAAATTGTATCAATATATCTTACCAATTGTTCACTCGAATGAAGTCAAGATTTTTACTTATGATTACAGAGCAGTGGCTATTGGAACACAAATGTTGGAATTAGATTGTCAGCTTACAAAAGATGGTGAAGTAGTAGTCTCTCACGATCAGAATCTTTTGCGCAGTACTGGCATAGATAAAAATATCTCCGAATTGAATTACAAGGATTTACCGCTCTTAAAACCACGTTTACCAATTGATTTTGATCCAGGTATTGTTATCTATTATTTTAAGAAACGACTGCACTTACGAACAAAATTATTTAAGAACTATAGTTGAACAGATGTGGAATATGTCGGTTCGGCGAAGGAAGAGGATCGACGATTTGCATTGTTACGAGAAGTCTTTGAGGCATTCCCAAATATCCCCATTAACATTGATATTAAAATCAATAACGACCGACTTATATCGAAAGTTTCTGATCTTATAAAAGAATACCATAGAGAGGAATATACCGTTTGGGGTAACTTTAGTGATGAAGTCACACAGAAATGTTACAAAATGGTAATATTAATATTCATATCTATTAAGCTTCTATGAAGATCAAATTAATATATTTTATGAAAGGATTGGAATAATATCTGATATTTATTATCTAAAAGATCACATGTAAAAGACTTCGTACAATTTTTATGGAAAATGGCTTTTGAAATTGGCTGTAAGTACGCTATTTTATAGTTTATGTGATGTTGATAAAAGTTAACAATGTTACAATTTTTACAAATAAACTGTTTGACTTTTACAAACAAGCAAAATTCATAAATCCTATATATTTGGTCATTACTTCTTACATAGATCAAACGTTCCAGAAACGTGAAAATAAAGAAAAATAATGACATTTTTTAATGGGAGCACGTTTTAAATAATTTGATTGTTGATCCATCCTTTCACTTCCAGTAAAGTGGGAGAAGTATTGGCAAAATTTTTCTGATTAAAAACATGATCTTTATAATTCGTTTTTGTTTTTGCATATTTGCAAGTAAGCTAAAATATATTTTTACTAAGATTTTATTAATATATTTTACTTATTTTATTTGCAAATATGCAAAAAACGAATGTAAACTGAGGACATTTTTAATCGGAAACATTTTGCCAATTACTTCTCCCACTTTATTGGAAAGGAAGGAATCCAGTCAAATTATTTAAAACGTGTTTTCATTGAAAAAATGTTATTATTTTTTTTTATTCTCACGTTTCTGGAATGTTTGATCCATGTAAGAAAAAATGACCAAATACATAGGATTTGAATGTTGTTTGTCTATAAAAGTCAATTTATTTGTAAAAGTTGTAATAATGTTAACTTTTGATTAACATCATATAAATTATAAATTATAACAAAGTTACAAGCGAATTTCGTCGAAAACCATTTCCCAAGGATTGTGCAAGGTTCTATATAGATTATTAATTTTTCTACATTTTTAACAATCTTGATTTTGTTACAGAATCCAAATGTAAATTTATTGTTTTCAATGCAACGTGTGACGATGTTGATATTTCTCATGTATACTGGCTTGTTACCATTTGTTCCACTAAAGGAAACACATCTTGAAATTTTCTTGCCTTCAATCTATTTGCGGTAATATAACTGAAACATTTATGTATTTTTGTTAATTACAATGGAATTGAATGAAAAAAAATATCTCTTGTACTTTTATTCTAGACGAAAAGGTGGTCCGAGTCCAACATTTTTACCACTGGAAAAGTTGGTAGTACGTACGATTAATGTACTATTAATGAGGCCATGTTTATTTAATCATTTAAGAGCACGAGGCATACATGTAAGTACCTGCAATTATAACTGCTATGCATTTGATTATCTGATTGATTTTTAATATCTTTGGCTTATGTGTATGCATAGGTCTATTTTTGGGTCTTGAATAAAGATGAAGAATTCAAAAAAGCATTTGATCTGGGAGCAACTGGCGTAATGACAGATTATCCAACAAGATTAAAATTATTTTTAAAGAATCATACAATAGAATGAAATATCGAATAGATTTCTAAGGAATACACATCAGATAACACAAACTATTAAGAAAATTCACGAAGTTATCTATGTCTGAGAAGAGATATCTGCCATGATAAGTCAGAAGATATATAAGCTATACAGAACGAAGTAGTATATTTTTTATAAGTAAAGCAAAACTATTTGCTTATGTTCTGTATATAAATGCCAATTTTGCCACAATTGCGACAGTTCGTACAAATCAATTTATTAGCGAAATTGCGTATACAGTGTGCACTGTGCGCCGTACACATTGTACACGACAGTTTATTGTATTATTGTTGCATTAACTATGCGAATATTCATTCATGGAATAAGATTGACTTCGTAAGTCTTCTTTATTTCTAGTCTCGTAAGTCTTCTTTATCCATCTCTTCATTTCTTGCTTTATCGAAAAATATATCTAACGAAACTTTTTTCTTTCAATTAAATGATCATAGTTTAAAGGAGTAAGCTATAAATATTCTGATTTTCAGTATTGATTATTTCGTATAATGTAGGCTACCAAGTGAGATATCTGTAACTAACGATTTGTTCCAATAGAGAGAAAATCATTTTTGTGTGATGTTATAATATATAGTATTATTTTATACTATACTATATATAGTATTATTTTTATATATTATTTTTATACAATTGTAATTTATTACAAATTGTAATTTATACATTTCTAATTTGCTAATTAGAATCTATCCTATGGTCTTAGATTCCATATATTATCTTTATTTATGAAATATAGACATACTTTCATATATAATCTATAAAATTGAATATTCCCCAATATTATTTCTTTTCTTACAATGACTTTTTATTTGTAACATACTCTTCTACTTATATTTATTGTAAAAAAACAATTTGCACATTGTAAAAAAGCCTGCGTGCATATCCCAATTTTTTGTATAAAATATCTATTGATTACTATATCTCTTTGGGGCCAGCATTAACCCATAGCCCAGTATTCAAATGCTTCGAATAACACATATAGTCTGATATATGATGCGTTTATTAAATAAGTTTTATCTTCATAGATTCGTGAAGAGAGGACATTTTATGTGAAGAGAAAAATCGAGCTATGTAGATCGTGATATGTACTTAGTGTATATTGTAATATAAGGAATTTCTTTTTCATAAAAAATGAATGTGATAAAAGTCTGTGTCAGTCTCATAATATTGAAAAATTGAAATTGATAAATCTTTATCAGGATTAATCCTAAAAAAATAAATTTATGTGCAAATATTATATTTGACGAATATAATATTTATACTGTGTTAATGAGATAGTTACAGCATGATAATCAGTAGCAGTATTAACATCTTATAATAACTTAATATATATAGGACATACTTCAGGGATTGTCATTTCTCAGCATTGTATCCATTCCTTAAGCATATCCTACATATTAAGTTACATTATGTACTTGCATACAGAACATTTTGCAATTAATATAACACACACAATTGTCTATGGATCTATCTATATGTTGAATATATGTATACTTTTCTAATCTTTTAAACGTAGAACAGTATACCAAACAAATAAACAAATGTTATGTTAATAACATATTTAACTGCAGCTCACATTTATAAAAAGTATAACGATATGACATCTTTTCTAACTTATTATATGTGTATTATATATAATTTATATTTAGACTGTTTTTATATATAAAAAATCTGTGTATATGTGCCATTATATATGTATTACAATATACATATTCAGATAAGAATTCAGATAAAAGAATAACAATATGTAAGATTATATATATATATATATATATACCAAAGAATCGTGAAAGATTATTCAATATTTATGATTATAAAAAATAAAGATTATATGCTCTCTTATGAGACAGTCATAGAATTCGATGTATGTAATCTTTATTTGATATGTTTATAATCTCAATTTACAAATTATTAGAATTTTTAATGATACATAATTATATTTATTTGGTATTTTGATGTATTACAGTAGCATAAATGTTCTTTTATTTATGCTATAAAGAAACATGTAGATCATGTACAAGATGTCTTGTTCCATTTAAATGTGAATGATGAAAAAGAATAAGAAATAAATTAAATAAATGTTTACTTTTAAGAAAAATATTGAATTTACAAATTTATATATACATATATATATATATATATATAATATATAAATACAGTGATTCATGTTTAAAATTTTACGAATATGTTCCTGAATAAAAAGAAAGAACAAATATTTATGTAAATAATGACATTATTTAAACGTTGACAAATAATGATTTTACTTAAAGGTTTCAGGAGAGTGTTTAGAAAAGATACTCAAACTGTCCTCCATCATTTTCTACATATATCCGAGCATGGGGTACACATGATTGATGCATTCATTCGTAAAAGAGGATTCATAAACCAAGATTTTCTAACAAGCATTCTGCATGTTCCCTCACAGATCCTCTTCGTCGATAAACAAATACTATCTCAAAATTAAGATATAACAATGGAAAGAAAGACCGTGATTTTATACTATTATTTCAAGTCTATTTATATCTGTTATTTCGTCAGAATGAAGCATTTCATTGATCTTCAAAAACATTTGTTCTTTCAGGAACACACTCACAAAATTTTAAAACACTTATAACTCTATGTGCGCGCGCGCGTGTATGTACAAGATGTCCGGAATGTTTTGAGACAGTTGAATATCTCGGAAAGTATGCCTTTTTAAAAAAAAAATGTTTTAGACAAAAGTTGTAGAGAAAAAAATGTTTCAGGAAGAAAAATTATATTCTGTATGTTTGAATAGATTGTCTATTTGACTATAAATGTACTTCAGGAGAAAAGGATTAAATAAATAACATACCGTTTTGTTAAGATTACTTGCTTCTATTAAATAATTAAAATTTTATAATTGATATATATGTATAATTAATACATATGTTTTACAATGTTAAGTATAGGAAAATAAATGCAATGTACAAATTCATGTACCTTTATACTTGAAATTAACTTTTGTGTATTTATAAAGCTTAAAGTTTGTAATATAAGTTTTCATTCTATAATAAATAACTGTTCCTTTACCCATATAAAAATAACTTATGAATCTCACATGGTAGAAAATATCTATTCATTTCTATCTTTTATCTATTGCTTGGTTTTTTTGAACTTTTGAGATTTGTTTCTTTATAAATAAAGAAAAATATCGCAGTTGCAAACAAAATAAATTTACGTCAGATCTAGAAGAGATCATGTTTAAGAATCATCTTCAATATTTGTATTTTTTGTTGCAGCATCTTTTTGTACTGGTGTAACAGCTCACATTTCATTTCATTATTCTACTGTTTGCTTGTGATGATTATTATCTTAAATTATATTTAAAAATATCTTCAAATACATGTAAAAAGTACATGTGATATATTTTTGAAAGAACTTAAAATTTATAGACAGTTTAATTACTATGAGAATTAATATTTTTTAACTATTTATAATATGACTGATGTGTGATGTCAATGTATGTATGCGCGTGTGTGTGTTTGTAATACATATACTCATTTATATTAATATATTATTGTCAATATTTGTATATAGAATATATATCTGAGTAATGTCTAATTCTTATTCAAAATCTAGTAGAGAGACATAATCGCTTATGGACATTAATATTAACGCAAAAAACACTTTTGAAGTTTAAAATCAAATGCTTCTTGTCACTAGACATTGATTGCATTGATTGTATGTATGATAACGTCACTGATGCATACACTTGATGCGAGTCATGTCTCTCTTGATATTTATCAGCTTAATTAAGGAAGCATTTGTTGAGTTTAGCCAATTTTTGGTAATACATACTCCAAAATCTCTAATTTATAAAATCTTTAATTTTTTATAATCTCGACTCATTACTTTAAACTATACTTTAAGAATTATATCTTACAGCTGTCATGATTTCCCACGCATAACTATTTCTATTAAAAATATCAAATTCAAAGATCTTGTATCAAAAAGTTACAGAGAGATCGACATTCATATAGATTCTTTCGATGCATTCATTTGGAGCTGCTCTTTATGCTTGCATTTGTGATATACAAAACTCTCCGATTCCCTACTGTCCGCTGTTGTAAACTTTCGATATATAAACACCTTGCCTTTGCAGTAACAGCAGTGTCTATCCGAGGGATGCGAATCGTCAAAATGCTTTCTTATAGCAGCCCCATTTCCCAGGATGTCTCGATTGCAGTCGTCACAACGAACACGCGTTTGTCGAAATCTCTCGTGGACCGAATCCGTGACGACGCGATCTTCGTATTCCTCCTGATCTCCGGTATCCTCATTGTTTGGCATATCCTGTATATCGGTTGACATCTTGCATCTACACAATCCAAATCGCTCAATCAACGAAATGTTCAACAAGTGTAAGAGAATTCTCCATATCTGCAATATTTAAAATTCACTATACTCTATAAGAAATTTGAAGAAATAAATTTTGTAGTGAGGATTTTGTTGGTCTCAACAATAAGGAGTGTTTCAAACTTAAATTGTTACACACCCACAGTTAACCTCCGATCTTAAGTTGTTCCGGTACGATTGATTTTATCAGTTTCCCTTGATGAATTTGCAATTCCGAGTGTCTCAAACTTGTTTTCTCCGTCTTCTTTCACACGGAGCGCGATAAATTGCGTTAAGGTTAGGAACCATATGCAAGATTATCCAAACAATAACCACCAAGTGAGGTGTTGTTATCGTACGCTGCAATACTTGTGACTTGTCATTCTTTTGTTCTAATTAGATTTCGTCATTATTTTACATACAAATATATATATATCAGATAGATACTTGAGATTCGATAATCGCTACAACGGCGAACGCACGTCAGCCACTCTTCCACAGATCAGGTTAGATCTACCATAGACACACTACAGATATACTACCATTGTAATTCGCGAAAAGACGAACGCAACTGAATTTCGCTTGCAAATCCATCGGAGTCCGATCGAATTTCGTGAATGGGTAAAGGAAGCACGGACAATTACAAATAACTACGTGTACTTTATTAAAATATAGAAGCGGAACGATTACAGAGGTTTTTCGAATGATGCAAGACGGTGACGTCTATATGGGCTTGATCTTGAAGTGCAGTCCTATCAGGGAGAACACCAGGCATTTGAGATCCTGCACGAGATAGTAGAAACACCGCAGCCCCTCCGGGTCCCGCGACTGGTTCACGTCCAGGAGGGAGCCGGTCTTCGAGGTGGTGAACGATATGTGCTCGTCGCCAATAACGATCTCCAGCTCCTGGCGACCGACGCGGTCCGGTTGTGGCCAGAGCGAGTCGTCCTCCTGCATGATCTCCGAGTCTTGGATGATGCGTTTGAGCTCCTCCATCACGCACTGGTGCACGTATGCCTCCTTGCGTATCATCGTGTCGTTCTTGTAGTTGGAATTGTTGGCGTAGCGCAGCTTGCCGTCCGGCCGGAACTCGAATTCCAGAAACTCGTGCCCGAACTTGCCCTTGTGGCCGACGTAATAACGTATGTAAAAGTCCGTCGACATCCTCGCTGCTAGTTATCGCTCAGCTCAATTAGCGATCAGTAGCGATGAAACGTCAAACCGTTCAGTTCGATGCAAGACGTTATTCTGATGACTCCTAGTGATTGGCGCTCCCGCCCGCCATCAGCAAACATTAAGCCGCTTTTTCAAACGGTGAATTTAATAAATTACATGAGATTATTAAAATCAGTTTCGATGTATCGACTAAGGGCCAATTTCACCAGCGTCGGTTAGACTAACCGACGGTTAATTCCAATGGAATTGTCCAATCGCATTTGTCTTTGATCAGAATAAACCAATCACGATTGACACTTTAACCGTCGGTTAGCTTAACCGACGTTGGTGAAATTGGCCCTAAAACGCGATTGGTCATAGGACTTCAATGAGGGCTGAATTCCGTAAAACGCATATGCGCGCATTTGTCTATAGTTCATGTCACGTATACTGTAACAAAATGCATGCAATGCGCTTCAAGTTCGTATCGGACTAAAGATTGAGATTAGATTGGAATTTGACCAATCAAAGCAAAGATTATTAATTCTGAGATTAGTTTTCTTTCTTCTGATTGGTTAAATTCCAATCCAATCTCAATCTTAATTTCTAATCTGATACTTTACAGAATCAAACCAATATAGCGTATTCATGCCTGTTTCCACCAACGTAGGATACGGTCCATTTGATGCGAATCAAATGCCTCGAAGCATTTGATTAACCAATCAGAAGAAAGAATTTTACAAATTGACCAATCAAAGAACGCTCGTTAAGCGTCCACCAACGGAGGGCACGGTCCGCTTAACGAGCATTCTTTGATTAGTCAATTTGTAAAATTCTTTCTTCTGATTGGTTAATCAAATGCTTCGAAGCATTTGTAGCATCAAACGGACCGTAGCCCTAGATTAATTTTAAGACCTCTTTCATCAATCTCTGGGTAAATTAATCGATTAAGGACCTATCCAGACAAATTTGCATAGCTGCATAACCATATGTATAAAAAAATTATCCAATCGCATTTTACGCACGTCCTTATAATAGAAATGGGAGAAAATAATATTGATATTGACAAAAATCGCAAGTAAAACAGACCTAATGAATCTAATTGTTTTATTTGCGTTTTATAACATTTTCTGAAATGGATGAGATGGATGTAATACATTCAGGTGTTGGAAAGAAAAATTTTATTTAAGTATAATGGACAAACTTATATATCATAATTTTTATATTATTATCTTTTTTCTTTTCATTCTCAATTCTCCATTTTTTTGAAGTAAGGTAAATGTATATTCGGGCGCTGAAGAAAGAAAAAGAAATCTGGAGTGCACGTAAAACGAACGGATCCAAGAAAATTCAGTACACTCAAGTACACTGGCGACCGGAGCACCTCGGGTCAGGTCAGGTCAGGTCAGGTGTCAGGCGACTGGTGAGTGGGAGTTGTGACGAGATCGACGTCACTCTCGTCAATTGATGAAAGAGCGAGTTGTATATGCGTTCTGTTGCGTATTTGTCGGCATCAGTAGGCATCACCATGTGGAAGAGAGATAGCGTTCACGCCACGAGTCTCGGGGATTCGCGCGACCGATGTTAAAGAGAGACGCTCGACCTCCTCTTCGTGATGCCAATGTCGACGTATGTATCAAGCTAGCAGTCTGAACGATGGGCTCATGCTGCTCGACGAGTTCACGTAATCCACAGGCAACTTTCGTAGCTGGGTGAGATTCATCGTCCGGTTCTCGTCGCGCGAAAATATGAACAAGAACCACGGGAACAAGAGACTGAACCAGCTGCCGAGTTGGCTGTGGACCAACTCGACTACTCTGCCGCCGGTTTACAAGATGGTGTGGGAGGCGGTACGGGAGGATCGGGTCAGGTCGAACGGCGTGCAGGCCGAGTTGCTCGTCGACACCAACAAGGTGTTCCCGCTGTTGCTTACCAGCCAGCTGCCTATGGAAGTGCTTGGCCACATATGGAGCCTGGCCAACCAAAAGTATGCTGGACAACTGACCGAGCAAGAGCTGTACATCGTGCTGGCCCTCGTGGCAGCCGCTCAGACATCCTACACCTTCAACAGTCTTGATATATTGCATTTACTCCCTTTTCCGCCAATACCTTATCTGAACATAGAATGTCTGATGAATCTGCAGCCTGCCGCACATACAAAACTTCAGCACTATGAGGAACCCAGTAATAATATGGGTATAGAAGGAAAATACATTCCTGACATTAAGGGAAAAACTAAAGTTAGAACCCAAGTAAACACAGTGCCTGATGCAAATATATCTTTCTCTGGCAGTATGCCTGGAAAATCGTCTTGTTTTGATGTCAAGATTCAGGTGCCTGGTGCAATTGGGAGTAATATCAATAATCTGTTCAAAGATGTAAGACAAAATCCACGTGTTCAAGCTGATGTTCCATCTGTATCATCCTTCGATGATTCCTGTGATGAGTTTACAGAATTTCAAAGCGCCCCGATCCCCAGTGTTTCCGCTATGCCAATCTGGGACAGTAAGCAAGGTTCCGCGATTGGTAGTAGACTTGCTAATCACAATTTAGGAGTGAAAAAAACAGTTGATAAAGTAAAAAAAACTACTGTCGGAACAAAAACCGTACATATAAATACACAAATTCGCACGTCTGCACCTGCAAGTTTGCCATATCAAAATAAAGATCAGTCCATAGTAGAATCCACATCTGATCTATTTCCTAAATGTGGAATAAAGAATCAATCTAAAACAGTAATACTTAAAGACACTGTGATTAGAAATAACGACACGCCTAAAGATTATGATAGTTTTAACAATCCAGCAAGTATGGCAGAATCTGTCAGTAAAGAAGTATTACCTAAAATGGAATTAGCACCAAAGGTAAATAACAATAAGTTTGTCTATTGTGTAGTATGCCTTTATGTCTGTATAAGTTTAATGTGAATATAATTTTTGCTGATGTATAAATTTATATCTGTAGGCTGTTACAGTAGAAATGTCTGATTCTGTTCAACAAGATTTAATGAGTTTACAAGTCGAGGATAAATACAGTGCATTACGTGAACTAGTCCAAGAAACATCCGTTATAAATGATATGAGTTTAGATTTAACTTTTAATAATCAGTCGGCTGACGAATTCGGGGAATTTATGTCGGCGGAGCAACCACCTACTAATTCCTCGATAACAGATGCTTTGGATATTGAAAGCTTTAGTAATATGTTTGCAGATTTTGAGTTTAAAACGCACGCTAATACCGATAACAATAACTTAGCAGATTTGAATTTTGTATCTGAAGCGTCTGAGTCTTTCAATAATCTAAAACTTGATGATGGAATTGAAGCACAATTGGTAGAAACAGGTTAGTGCTCTCACTACTTGCGACAGCTTTATTTTCGCTTATGTGTTATTTTGCTTGAATCTAGTAGTATATATTATTCTTAGGAAAGAATGTTCAGAAAGAGGATGCTATTTCGATAAATAGTATAGAGTTGATTAGTGGTCCATCTGAAGCACTGCCACGTTCTGGATCTGTGCCTAGTTTAGATCTTAAATCATTTTTGCCTTCTAATGTAGAGGAAGATCAAATTATAGAAGCTCCACAGCAGGTATCATATCTAATTGAATGTCGGAAAGTTGAGGTATAGAACGAATAATTGTCTGATACATATTATCAAGCGTTTCTCTGTTACAGACCGTATATTGGGAATGGAAGCAATATATGGAAAGTTGTGTTTTACTATTACAAGTCTCAGCCAATATATTTACTAATATCACTTCAGAATTAGTTCTTCAAGAAGTTTTAAATTCAGCCCAGGGATATAACTTTCTTTGCCGTGAGTGTTTTTTTTTAATAATATATTTTACATAATATATATTAAACATATACATCATTTATTTAAGATGAATAATAGAATTATAAAAATATAAAATATATTTTTATATTAGAATTAGCTGAAGTTGCAGCTGTTTGTAGACGTGTTAATTTTTCATACAAAGAATTGGATATAAACATTATTGGATTTGATGATCTTTTAATGGACATTGATCGGATCTGGGCTGAAATGGAACCTTTTTACGCAAACATACCAGTAAGTCACCTAAATGAATTATTAATATTTTTACATATAATAATTCTAATTATGTTTTTACATATTTTTTAATGTTAATATTTGTATCCTGTATTTTTTTCTTAAAATGTATATTCATCTTCATTCAAAGCTTTTAGAATACATTTATATTAATATATTTTAGATTGTTACTGAACTACCAGCTTGGCCATTACATCAGGGAGAATGTGTGTCTTGTTCTCTGTGTTTAACAGTTATCACGAGTGGTCGAGTTGTGTACAACGATAATAATTATCATGTAACATGTGCAAATTTATGGCTCAATTGCGTAAACAATCAATTGCCAGTAATGCGATATTCTTTATTCTGTCAATCAACTATATGTCCAGGAAGCCACATTTAAGTGCTCTCCATGTTACAAGGTTTTCAAATTCAATATAAAAATATACTATTCAGATCGTATTAATATAACGCAGATAAGAATTCAACATAAAAGTGATCTTTAAAAGTGGAGTTTCTAATATAATTTGCATTTAATCTTGTGAAATCATACATATGTATACAAAACAAACTGCAGATTCAATGTTCATACAAATCATTTATTAAACTTACACTTTTCAGAAATTCTTAATAATAACAGAGATATAATGTTATATTAAATTGGCCATGCAGAAATATTTGTATATTTAGCTTAACAGAATGAATAATGGTCGTATTTCGATTGATCTAATTCTAATGCAATATTAAGAAAAGTTCAATATTTACATCTTACATAGAATTTCTAATAATTAACGTTGACTCGTGTCGCGCGGCCTATACACTATTCCTCTGCTCTTCATTTCTCTGATGACACCAGCTGGTAATCGTCCTGATACCGATATGGCATAGACACCTTTACAAAAACGATCTGGAGAAAATAGAATCTCAAAATTAACATTATCAATGTAATTAGACTGAATACAATTTTAATTCTTAAAGAATTTATGCGCGCGCATAGCATTTTGCTTAAACAAATCTTTATAGTATATACGCATATAAGTATGTTCCTAGATAAATACATACTGGCATTTGTAAGAATAATATGTCTGTATAAATGTATTATACGTTTAAAAATGAAAATCTCAGAAATAAATATATTTATTAAAATACCTAAACATGTACTACAAATAACCTAAACATTATAAAAAATGATTTTTTTGCACGAATTTATATTAGTGATTTTATTCTTTTTAATTTACTACAACTTTGAAACAAAAAGTATTCAAAAAATTCTTGAAATAAAAGAATTATACAATAAAAAAGTTGCAATTATATATTGGTAATAATTTATAAAAGGACATTAATTATTTGTGAGTAATATTAATGTATCTAATGTACTTACTTATTCTCTGCCACTTGCATACCCAACTATCTTCTGGACTCATTACAGCGATCATTCTAGAAAGTGCATAGTTGACAAATTAAATATATGGCAAGATCATTTTTTATCTTTTTTTATAATAGAATTACTTATTAAAACACTGTTAATATTTTGAGTTGTTAGCTATTAAAATTAGGAATTTAAGTAAAAATTAGATTTAATGTCACTAGTCTTTTACAGTATACAACATATCCTTAATAACTTTTGCTCATAGATACAAAAAATTAATAAGTTAATGTTGAATATTTATGAAATTGCTAACGTGTACTTAAAAAAATCATTCTTAACCAATCATATATCTGTTGTTGCGTACCCATCAAAATTCGAACTCGTACAGTCGAAAACATTATCCTTGTTGTTTTTCATACGAAGAAAATCGTCACAGTTGTCGCATCCGTCAAACTCAAATTGATCAAAAGTCTGCGGAGTAAAAATTATGATTGCATTCTGTAGATATAAACAAGATCTGTAGATATAAACAATAACAGCCTGATTAAAGAGCTGTTCATTATGGTGTAACATAAAATTCATAAAATACGCACCTTAACCAAAGAACATACCAAACACGCTCTTAGTCCACGTAAATCTTTTGGCACAGTTTCCATTGACATCGCAATTACATATACGTATAACACGTTAAATACCTTAACGTAATTACGTTACAAATGAGACAAACAATTCGAATTACTTCGAAATCAAAGTTACAAGTGTAGAAGTCTCTTTACGACGTGGCCAAATAGAAGATTTAATTAGGTTAGGTACAGAGTTAAAGTGAGGTTAGGTTTACAATCCTTGACAAGGAACGCACCTACAAGGAATCGTCAATTTTTGAAACTTTAAATTCGAAGATGTTAAACTACTAATAATGTTAACATTTGTTACATAAAAAAAACAAATTTTTACTCATTTTAGCATGCACATAAAGGCATTATTTGTTGAATTCTGTTGGATTACTTTAATATAGATGTTGTTAAGTTATGGGTGTAATATTGATGACAAAATAATAAAACATTCTATTGAAAGTGGAAAGAATTTCGAGGCTTTATTAATGCTTAATTTCGAGAATCCTGACATGTTGCATGTAACCTCTATTGTTGATACCAACTCACAATCTTTTCTCCCTATTTAAATTTTATAAAAATTGATATCAGAGTATATAATCAGAGAGATGACTAGATATAACTAAGATATCAACAGTTGCAATTTTAAGAATTTCAAGAATTTTACATTTGAGAATTTCAAGAGTTCAATAAAAATCGATAAAATATCAGGAAAATAACTGAAAAAATTTTCTCACATATCACATATTTATTTGAGAAGTTTCTTTGGTTCTCTCAAGGCATTTTAATTAGTTTTACAATATATCGACGCTAACATCACTTGGCAGCAATTTAGTGTTTCGCTTACACGTGGATACTATCGTGTATTTTCATAGCCGCTATATCAGCATCAGTGGTAAGTAGTTACACGTTAGTAAGGCTGCGTGCCAGAAAAATACGAGATACGAAAATATAAGACATGTACGAATGCATAAATTCTCGCGCGCTTACGAGACCGATTTCAATGACTCGTCATTGCCATCGTCATTATCATCATAATTATAAGACGTTGTCCGAAAGTCTATCGCTTACTATCAGATTTGATTCACGTGCCCAGCAAACGCAATGTTACATGTAACGTATATGTCAGTTGTAATTTCTCACACACGTGTTATGTAACAGTTACATTGTTGAGTGGGAAATTACAACTAACATGTACGTTACATGTAACATTGTGTTTGCTGAGTGTGGGCTACAGGAATACTGATCTATGTATCTGACTATATAAAAAAAATAAATTGCTACTGTTCTTCCAACCACGTATGAAGTAAAAAAAACTTGTTCTGCGAGTAGCGGTCATGTTATGTCTAGGCGTAAAGTGGAATTGTGTTGCTGTTGTTTATTTAGATACGATTTAGAAACTAGCTGCTAATCCTCATCCTTGAAGCGACGATAGATGGACTGAACGTATGTGAAGACGCACTTCCAATCCGGCCGTTGCATCATCACCATGTCCTCGACATCGAGTAGCGGCGCGATTCCAGCGACTTCGCTGCAAGAAAGAAGAGTTCGTGGGTTTGCGAGAATAACAGAAAAAAAAAAAGATTAATTAAATGGATTCTTGAAGACAAGAACAGTCGGCGTCTTGAAATGAGAAATTCGAAGCTCTTACTCGGCTTTCGTAAAAGCGAGTTCAAAGTTTTTTCTGCGATCCTCGGGACGTAGAGAATTGTAGTCGAAAGCATCCGGCCTGAAGTGATGGATCAACGCGCAGAATGCTAAACCGTTGTTCCAACTTGTCGAGAAGTTGTCAAGCTGGACATTCTAGAACAAAGAAGAGAGCTTTTATACGTGATAAACAATAACTTCTCAATAGCTCGATTTCCCTTGATAGATTAAAAGGTATTATCCGCGAGAAAAAGTCCGCGAATGTCTGATCAATATTATTTTACACAATACGATATTTACCTCGTACTCTTTGGTTTTCGATCGACACCAAGCCAGCAATCGCTCTTTAATTTGCGCAGCGTTATCTCGTACAGTTGGTTCGGTAAATTTGAATCGAAATTCCGTTGCCGGCGATTTTACAGGACTAAATAAACAAATTAGGGACAAAAAATGAATCGTTCAGCAGGATGTAAATTAATTAACAAATTAGCACATCTTTCTTTTGTATTCAATTAGAGTCTTTTTATGATCTTTGCCATGTTGAAGCAACCACCATTACTCATTAAAAATTATCATGCAGTTTTGATAATTTCTATTCTCACCTTGGCGACAAACTGGCGCTATTTTGTCGATCGAGCTGACGAAACTTGGCGAATGGCGACAGCGGCTTTTTCGGAGCTGAAAAATGAACAGAGCGTTGTAAAGCCATGAATGTCGGAAACACAACATGGTATGTTAGACTCGTATCGAGATGCATACTAAGATCTGGCTGAAATGTTAATGTCTCTCTCTGTATCTATTTTAATTATCTATACTAAATCCTAATCACAAAGGCGTCAGAGGTGCAAATTATTAGAAAGTCTGGATCTAGCAGAATCGTTCATCTCTCACTCTCGTCGCATGCCCGTGACATGCATTAGTTGTCTTACAAACAAATTCAAATAATAGTTTAGTATGAAAAAAGAACAGGGTATGGCGATCGTGAAAAAACATACGTGTGTCTGTACAGATATTAATTGTCTAAGTAATCTCTTTTAGTAATTCTCGGCTCCTTAGTAATGAGGTGACAAACCTACGTCACAAAAAGGAGCGCGCCGGATTGTAAAATGGATAGGATACTAAATTCGTCGATTGATCGACATCGATCGACGTCATCGCCACATACGAGCGTTGAAAAAGTATATACGTGCGCGTGTACACATTGTGTGTACACAACGAAAAAAAAAAGCCTTAAAAAAATGTTTATCTCAATGTCGGAAATTCTTCTCTTGTATGTCTAGATCTAATTGGATGTTACAATTCAACGTAGATCTTTTGTATTCGACTCCCTGTTTGCTTCTAAGGACTAATTACATTTTTCACATAAACTTGAAAAATCGAATGACGAATTTCGAATATCAAAGCAAACATTGCGCGTAGAAATTGTTGATTTCATTCGCGAACACGTATAGTAAGCTTGTCCCCATCCCAATAAAATATCATAATTCTCCGTTTAAAAGCAGCAGCTTAATTTCGTTTAAAAGATAATAAATGTGATATATTATTAGGAAATATTATGCAAGTAATTATTATTGCGTACCACGAAATATTTCAAATATTAAAAATTCTATTAAATTTCTCGAAAAATTGGCTGTAATACGTTCCGCGAATATACAGCTGCGAAATAGCAGCTTTAATTGTGGCATTGTGCGTAGTAGTTATATCTTAAGTTCGGAAATCGCCTTTAGCTTTCGTGGAGTGTCCGTATTTTCAGGGAATGTTTGTGAAAGATCTAAGCTTAGTTACTGGAGCCACCACTATGCTCTGCAATTGTACCAGCCCGCGTACACTATGATTACACTCTTAGACACACTCGCAGCAGTGCAAACTGCATACGCCACTGCGTAACAAAAGGATCAACAAAAATAAGGACTGTGACTCACTGCTTTATTCGGGGATTGGCATGGTCCTCTTAGCGACTCCGTCCGCGAGAACGTCGCGCGTCGCGCTCGCGATTTGGGTTTAAATAAAAAAAGAGAAGAAAAAAATGTGAGAAAAAGTTGAGAGAAAGGAGAGGGGCACGCGTATAAAACGTGTGACTTCATAGGGAGTTTCTGGCTCGTAGCTAAGTAATGCGCATCGAGCGGAATAGTATAATTGATGTTTTGCGTGATGTTCTCTATTTCTTGCTGCAGATTTTGTGCACGGCGGCTCCGTGTTGCTTGACTTTTCCCGCAGAAGCGAGATGATCTTGAGCAAGAAGAACGAAGAGTGATGAGATGCTGAACACCGGCGGTGACAATGGTCGTTGAATCGATCTGCACTACCGTTTTTTCGTAATGGACGAAGACCATGTATCGGCGTCAATTCCGCCATGGCTGCACGTGCTGCTTTCGCAGAAAGCTATGTAGTTCCTTCGTGTCGAGAACGAGCATCGCGAAACGCTTCTGTTCCTCAAAAATACGGCTTCTAATCAGATTTGTTAGATTCTACCATTGTAGTATTGCGTACGAGGAAAGCTTTGAATACAAATTTCAAACCTAGAGCGATCTCGCGAATATTACACACAGCAAATTAGATCCAGACCTCAAGCCCAACGTGCCTTCAGTTTTTTTTTTTTTCGATTTCGTGAAAGATGACTAAACTGTAGATTGAAATACGTGGCATTTAGTATAAAATGCAGTTAGATATTGAATTCATTTTTATGAAAAAGGGAGGCCGTTTTCAAAACTAGTCGAAGCCATCTTGGAGGGAAGTAGAAGAACAGTTAAACTTCAGTTAATCTCAAATCTTAGTTAATGTTTACAGAAACAGTCTTATGAAAACAAGTGATCAACAATAATCGTATGCAAACTCCTAATGTAAACAGTCTGATTAGAATTAACTGTCTATATGCGCGACGATGCGTCGTCCTGGATGACAGCTATCGACGACAGGCCATGCGAAGTGGACAAGATTTACGTTGTCGATTACGTAGCATGTGATGAGATTAACGACGATCGTATTCTTATCACGATGTTCGACACGGCGCGAAATATCGCCGGTGCTTGCACAAAAATTATTCGCAAAAGTCTCGAACGGATACTACTTTTACCGTCACCAAGTTTCCCAATTGTACATCGCGCTGACACCTTACAACATGAGGATCGGTTAATTAGAAACGATGATCATCAGGCCTGGTAGCCTCCTCGAAGATATCATCAAACACTTTATCCACGTCGGCACTGTTTAGGCTCGTCACGGGAATTTGTGGCACTGTCGGAATCGCCAGGTGCAGATTCTCGTCGCATATCCCCGGCATGGTGCGACTTCTAGATAGACCAACAAGACCCTTTTTCACCGAGTCGCGCGACGAGAAACGTCTACTCTTGGAGTCTCTCGTCTCCGCGACGCCGTCGTTCGCCGGATTGTCGAAGTATCTACGTATTTTATCCTCCATCTTCTTTACACTGTCCGAGGACGAGGACGCCTCGTATTGTTTTCTCATTTTGAAGGACGATGGTGACTTTGGCTTGGGCGGTTTCGGAAGATAGGATCCAGTGCCAGCGAGGGGTTGCGGTGGTAAATTACGCTGTACCGGGCGCGATGAAGCGTGGTGGTTCTTCGAGAGTGCTAACTGATGCCATGACTCGGACTTCGACAGGACGATGGATCTGGATGGCCTGTTGGTGCAGGACACAAGATACTCGTCGCTGGAATCCATCGCGCTACTCGTGCCGTTCAGGATCGGCGAGCGTTCTTTTTGAATGAGTTTCGATTGGCCACCCGGTTGCTCATATTGTTCTCTGAGAGTGGTGATCCGATTCTTTGCACTGAATCCGAAGGGTGGTGCTATTGACAACAAACCAGTAACAACCGACGGCTCTAATCTTCTTGGCGGCTCCAATTTCCTCGATGGTTCCGACTTTCTCGGCAGTTCCAATTTCCTTGGCGGTTCCAACTTCCTTGGCGGTTCCAACTTCCTTAGCGGTTCCAACTTCCTTGGCGGTTCCAATTTCCTTGGCGGATCCAATCTCTTCGGCGGTTCTGGTTTTTTCAGCAATTGCGGTCTTTCCGAGCTTTTCGGCGCTTCAAGTGATCTCAACGAGTGATTAAAACTGTTAGATTGATTAAAATTGTCAGATTGATTGACGACAGGCGCATGATGATCATTCAGCATCGCTCGCTCGTTTTGCAACTGACGGACCAGACTCTGTTGTAGCATGTTATGTCGACGTATTTCGTCCTCGGTAGTAGTGGTATCGGTCGATTTGAGATGCGGCCAGAGTTGCGAGGGTGACGAAGAGGAGGATAGTGACATTCCAGATTCTAGTCTGGTTCCATCGACCGGCATCGTTGGAACGGTTTCATCCGCAGATGCAACAGTCGCGATTACGCAGGTGTACCGCGTGACAACGCCGGCGTCCGCACTGATATCCTGATTTTGAATATTCTGTTCCTCTGGCAAAGCGCCCTCGCTCGTACACAGGAGATCTTCTTTGTCGATTTCATGCGACAAGTTTGTCATTCGATCCTCGAATGAATCTTTATTGGATTTAACGTGCGGAATATAAGTCGGATACATTTGCGATTGATTATTAATCGCTGATTTAGGCGAAAAATAATTTTCACATTGCGAACTCGTTCGAAAGACCGATTCATGCTGTTCCGGCGATTGATGGCCAGAAATTGCCTGAAAAGGAACCTCCTCCATTGAATGCGGCACAAAAACGGTATCATCTTTGACAAAATCGCGAGTATTCTTGTTTGTTAAGGACAAAGTTTCGTTTCTCGAAGCGATGTCGGTCGTTACAGCATGATTCCGATTATAGTCCAGGAGAAAATGGTTCGAATCCTCGGCAGGATAATAACTCGAGTCTAATGTCGAAACGTCATCTTTGTATTGAGAGGTTGTACAATGTTCTTTGGCTTCTACTCTAGGCTCGTTATAGGTTTGAACGGACACATTGTGCGCAGATGGCGACCCCTTTGCGATCCTAGGAGTTACTCGAAACACTTGTGTCTCCTCAGGATCATTATTGACACCCGTCTGTATGGCCACGGATGAGCTACCTTTGAACATTGTATCGATCGATGCATTTCCCGTAAGTGTATTTCCAGATAAATCTTTATCGTTGCGCATCGTGGCTAGTGGTTCAAAGACATTCTTCTCACTGCGGAAATTAAATTTGTTCTGGGCTGGTTCCTCAATCGCGCGATGCGGCTCGCTCGAGCGATACTGCAATCCTTTCTCGGGAATCATTCTGAAGGAAATCTTCCCGTCCACTATGCCGAGCTTCTCGTTCAACGGCACCAAGTCCTTGCGATGCGTGTTCGAATGTTCGTTGCGCCTGCGAGAATCCTCGATGCTTTTAGCTTCCGGAGCAGCATTCTTGCCGATAAAAGGTGCAAACTGCTTGCAAAATAACCGGTAATCAAGTCGTCCGTTCTCGGTGACCATCTTATTTGATCTGCCTTCGTTTCTATCGTGTTCGATCCACGGTGGTCGAGGGAAAGCGGATTTTTGAATATATTCGTTCACGTTGAACGATGGCGTTTGGGATTGGTTGCCGTGTCGATCAAACATCCTGGCCTTTTCACGTAAGGAATTTCCGGACGGTGGTGCGTTGTTCCTTTGCCAATGGTGACCAGGTGGAGACTTCGGTGTACGCGGCTTCTCGATCTTCCGAAATAACGACGAAGGGGCGTGTCTGAAGCCAGCATCCGGCTGCGACATGTTCGCGTTTGCGAACGGTGCCGCGCCGCCGCTGGTCGATGTCTTCTTGCTCGCCGGAATCTGAGGAGACGTTTGGGGATTATCCGGAAAGCGTTTCGTGGTGTTTTGCAATCTTGGTGACAACTTGTCGGCATCGTTCGTGGCCGACGAAGGCTTATCAAAAGCAGTCTTGATGTTCGAGAACCGGCTGTTCCAGTTCTTGTTCGTTTGCGACATATCCGTTACCTTGGTACAGCCAAAGGATTTGACAAAGGCAGGTGCAGCGTTATATGCCTGAGTTTCGTTGTTTCGGTTGATCAACGCCAGAAACTTTTTGTCATTTTCCGTTTTCGGGTGAAACGACGGTACGCCGAGATTGGACGCGTTCGCGGTGATCTTGTCGCCCACGTTGATGGGACGTCGCAGCAATACGCAGCCGGGATTGTCGTAACCGAAACTGTCAGTCTGTAACTTCAAATAGCTCGGTATGTCGATGGTGTTGGCGCGCTTGATCTTCGATTTTTTCGCCGCGAACTTGTTGCTGCCGTTATTGCACTTGCCGGCGCTGATCAGTTCCGCGCGTTGCCGAAGCGCCGCCGCGAGTTTCGTCACCCGACTCTGCTCTTCGCTCGCTCTCTTGATAGTTTCCTCGCCGGTTTCCTCGTCGTCACTCACCTTCTCCTGATAACTATCGACATTGTCTCGATGTCGAATCTGGCACGTGTTCGATTCATCCACCGATTTAGGTACGATCGCTGGTTGATCCGCGTAACCAATCTGCGACGGAACCAGCAACCGATATCCACTGGTGTCCTTATTCTTGTCGCGCAACGACTGACGCTGATTGATCACGTCCTTTGTGTATTTGTCATGAATCTCCTCCACGTGCGGCCTTTCACCACTTGTTGCGTTACGCGACGCGGACAGTGGTTCGGGCACCGAGAACACCTGATCATTCAATCTCGCTAGGTCCAAACTGCTCTGCTCCAGCTGTCTCCTCGCGCGCGCGATCTCCTCGGCAGAGACGCCAATGGTATGCCTAACGGGGCGCCGTCTTCGGCCAGGTGGCACACTGCCGCCCTGCGCCGCAGCGTCGATCATCCCCTGGTTGCTACCCGATTTCCCCTCTTTCTCTCCTCCTGGCACCTGTAGCCGCGATAACAGGCTCGACACCAGCCGCAGGAGATGTAGCTTACTCGTGGGATCCGACACTCCACCGTGCTTCGCGAGCGTCGCGACGTCTGTGCGCTCGAGCGTCTCGCGCAAACGGGAAAGCGCGGTCTGGATGTCCGACAGCAGCAGATCCTCCAGGAATTTAAGCTCGTCCTTCCTCGATACGGGCACGTCGTGGTCACAACCGTGGTCGCTGCCGAGCAACGCCTGTTCCATAGAACGGCGCGCGCAGGATCGGTCGTCGATCCCGTCGGTGCCGACGTTGGACACGGCGAGCGACGTAGCCGTCGATTCGTCGCCGCCTCGCCGGCACCCCGCTGCCAGGGACAGCTGGAGCGCCTCGCGTAGACGTTCTACCAGTACCGGCAATGAATTCCACTCACCGACTGCCGCACTGGCACCCCTGCTGGCGCGACACTGCTGTCCGTCTCCGTTGTCGACGGTGGTTGCCAATTGCACTCCTATATCCGGTTCCGTCTGCCTCGTGGCTACCCCCGACACTGGCACGCCGTCGTCCGACGACGCGCTCCTCGTGACGGTCGCCAGCTCTGCTGGGGAGAAACAGATTGGACAATAATTCAGACTTATATATATATTCGCATAATCGCGTTGAATTTATTTGATTAGATTACCTAGGAAGATGTAACTTATATATTGGCTTTATTAGAAAGTTATTGGTTGTTTCAACAAAATTTTAATTAAAATAATTATCCTATTTTTATCGTTTTTTTCTATTTCCTATAATTGTCAATTTTATCGCTGAATCGTAAATTATAAATTGTAAAATATATAAATAATATATAAATATATAAATAAATAATTGTACGTTTCTTCATACTAGATTTTAAAAAGGCAGATAAATTTTAATGATTTTCATTTTATATAAGTATATAATGAATACAACATTATATAACAAACTATTTTTAGCATTTTAATTATAGTTTTTTATGCTCCACATTTTTATACATTCCATATATTATATTTATTGTAATAAAATAGTGAGTTGTTGGCGAATAATTATATAAAAATTAACTAACGAGAGGAAATGACATTGGAATAAAATTACAAAAATGTGAAAACGCATACCTATTATGTTTTCAGACTACGTGGAGAAAATGTTGCCAGCGGCAAAATGCTGCTTTGCTAGTCGTATAGCGAAAAAAACTCACTGCTTTTCTATCAGAACGATCGCTATTTTTAATCCACGATTGAAGAGTCCGAGTGTAAATCTTGACAAGTGGTGCTACTCGAAGACTGAATTATGTACGATTGCTCGCGTCGATGGTTTACGCATACTCATGTCTTGCTTCCTGAAATTACTTTACGTTAAAACAATTTATCGTAGTCAAAATCCTCCGAGCTTTCAACATTCGTTTTCGAGAGCACCATCCATGCCACGCGTTTACACTCGGATTACAATTATCGCACAGATATATCGATCGAGAAGAAACGTGGAAACAGCGTGAATTACTCTAACTAAAAATAAGAAACAATACCAATGACAAAATATCGCATAATTGAAGAAAACACTACTTCTGTACCGAACGCAAACAGTAAATTTTGACAACTGGTACTTTTCCACGTTAAACCGGACCAAAAAAAGAGAAGAAGAAAACGTGTTATTTTCACATCGCGTTTTCCAACGTAACTCGCTTCGCGCTCGCTTATCGCTCCACGAAGAGACACGCGCGTTGTCAAGACCTAGCACGTCCAACCGTCTCGGCACGTCTCTCTTCGGCACGTCAACGCGTCGCGCGTTTTAAGAGCGTCGCGCGAGCGCCGGGAGCGGGTTGCGGGGCAGTTTGTTAGAAGCATTGTAAAACAACCGGTTTTCACGCGCGACAATCCGTTCTGCGCGTATCCGTTGCGAATCCGCGGAACTTCAACTACTTCGTTGCTCGTTATTGCACCGTCTACTTTTCATAAGGGATGCGCGACCGCGCCATCGAGAAAACGCGAGAAAGAGAGTCCATACAGTGAGTTTGATGCGCTATTGCAACACGGTGATTTTTACCCGGTTTGCGTTCGTCTGTCGCGCTGCCGCTACTGCTGCTGCGTGCGGGCGTGCGATTTCTTCGTGACTCGCGAAGAGAGAAGGAAGAAAGGGTGAGAGAGCGGAACGCGCGAGCGGAGATCGCGACCGAACGCGCGCGCTGACCGGCTTCGGCTATCGCACGCGCGCTCGCTTTATTTAAAACAACGTACGGGGATTCTCTCCGCGGGGATTTATTTTCGGTCGCTCGTTCGACGCCTGTGCAGCTGCTGCGAGAAGCGAAGCGAAGCGGGGCGAGGCGGTGCGAGGCGTGGCGAAGCGCTCGCGCGCTACCCGCGAAACTACCCGCGTGTACAAGGTAAGATCACAAAGCTGAAAACGCTCGCGCGTTTCTTTATCGCGCGATTTTACACGGCGAGGATCGTCTAACCGCGCCTCGTCTGTCCCATTAATCACGTTGTTGCGTTGTTATTGTACCGTTAATGCAACCGCATCTCATTTTGAATTTTTATTTTTGGAAATGAAGCCGCTATAATGGCGACGGTTGCGAAATAACGTATCAGTATTGAGGCTTGACGCTACGATGATAAGAGCGAATCGGCTAAATTGTTCTTGTTTCTTTCTCTGTTATTGGCGGCCGAAACCCCCGCGTTTTTATCGCCATCGATCAAAAATTAATTATAAAAAAATAATAATCCGAAAATACATTCTATTTAATCCTACTTATTTCGTTTAAGAATGGGACGAGGTAGCAGGCGAATGTGCACACAGATACATAACATTGGTTGCACCCCAGTTGTTGCGTTCCACTTTGCTCTCCACCGCTCATTCCATTTCTCTTTCCAGATGAAAAACTTTCGTAGCGTAACCTTCTTTTTGCGGATTGTAAACACGCATCAGAAATGACATCTTTTTATTTGCGGAACAGACAACTTCACTGTAGCGATACAAATTTTCGGTCTTATACGTTCTAAACTTACGTTCACACGTCTAACCTGTGATTCTTCTCTTCTACTGGATTGTCTTTGTGCCAATTTTTCTGCTCTCTTTCTTCCAACATTATTTTTATCTTCCTTTATTCCATTCATTGCTCCGATTTAAGTACATTGCTATTTCTGTATTCTCTCCTTTTCTCTCTTTTTCTCTCTCTCGTTCTCATCAATAATTCTATTTTTAAGAGCGTCATTAGTCTCTATATCTACATCGATCTCTGTCTCTATTTCATATTCCGAGAATTTATATCGGGCATTTTCATTGTAGTATCAGGTAACTGTGTAATTGTATATCGCCGCGAGAACGTAAGATTTGTAAATAACGCGGGAACCTATAGCGCGACCGAAATAGTTCGCGCGTAAGAAGGTTTAGATTTCCTTGAAACACATCGCAAAACGCAGATCGTCGTATATCCACGTCGAACTATCCGCTGACGTCGCTATTCAAATAAACGCATGAACGTCTATGCGAATAATGGCAGCGCTAACGCAAACATGTCGACGACTTGGTGAGCAATTTCGATTGGTTCCGACAAGCACGACGGGGTAAACACGCCGCGAACGCAGTGCGTAAGTTTCTTTAAAATTAATAAAATTTCTATTTTAATCAGCGCGGGTTGTCCTAGAAACGCCGAACTTAATTTCAAACGAAGGACTTCCCAATTGTGAATTCAGATAGTAAGCGAAAATTTTCCTTAATTGAAGAATCGGAAGTCAGCAAGAACTTTAAAGTCGAAAACGCGTCCTTTTTCGCGAATTAATCTTAAATTGATCTTAAATTAAGAAAATACGAGACATAATAAAATTGTATTGTTTATCTAAATTTAGCACGCGTGCTTTAATCCCTTTCTCAAGTTTAATTATACCAAGGTTTCTAATGTTAGAAAGAGATAACAAAAATAAGATGGCACGAGACCAAATTTTCAAATTCTCAGAAAGAGTACGTCTGCGAATTCTAGCGCAGTTTCAGCAATACATCTTGTACAATGTAGCTTCCCCATGTATGTTCCCCAAACAAACGTATAATGTTTAACAGCAACATTCTTCAGTTTTTGACTATTATTAAATTTCATGTATCAAAATGTATCATGTGTGATGCAAATTTATAAGTTGTAGCTCGTTTTTAGACTAACACTATAACACTATAACATATAGTGACATCGTTGTATGCATTATTGTTTTAATTACTTAATATTTTTGTATCATATTTAAGTCGTGTTGCATCTCGCAACACTTGGCGTTCAATTATTTTCACACACAAAATTTTTTATATTCAAATTTTTTATATTCAAAGTTATTAAATCTTCGAATTTTCCCTTTACTTCTTGATACTATATTTGATAAGTAGATCGAAGTGCGCACCAACCTGAGGCCGACGTTTCTTCTTTTTGCGTCTCTTCGCAATTCGGCGTCTCCCTCGTTTCTATCTCTTTAATTTCCTCTCGTTCTTTTTCCTTTATTTCTTCTCGTTCCTTCTCCTTAATTTTTTCTTGTTCCTCCTCTGATTCCTTCGTAAACGATTTTTCCAACAATTCTGAACTATCCGACTCCTCTATCGTGCTCGTTGTCTCATGGCTGACTTCCGCTGTTTCCGTGATCTCATCTTGAGTGTCATCCTGCTCCGACGCGTTCTGCGAATCTGCAAAAGTAAGTTGAAGATAATAATCGTTCAGCAATACAAGCGCACGTACGTTATCGGAAAGAGATGAGAAGCGATCATCCGCAATGAAAGATGTTTCTTTTGATGAGCGAATGCAACGGGGCTTGAAAGATTAAAACTTTCGTTAGCAGTGAAATTTTTTTTCTGCCACATGTCATGGCAAAAAATGTTTGATGTTCGACAATATATTCAAGTTTCTGCTTCGCATCCGATTTCTGTGTAGCTTCAAAAACTGGGAGTTACACGAAATAAGATGCAACATTGCATTTTTTTCATTAAGTATTTTTTTAAAATAAAATAATTTAATCTTTAAAGCACCGTATTCTTCTTTCTCGAAGAAGAAAAAAATAACTTTTTATAAAATGACAGGATAAAAATGTGTTGAACTTATGTGTTTTTCATTTCTGTCGACAAGAAAAGAATAGATATGAGTTTTATTATTTTTGACCGCAGACAAAGACAGAGTTTTATAAAGATCGATGACGTAGCTCGGCGAACGCTTCTTGTTAATAAACATCGTCAGTGCAGTGGCGAACACAGCGGCATTATATATCGCGGAAATGCGACATGTAAACTGTTTGCACCCCAGACAGTAGACAGAGGTACATTTTGATTGTGCGAGAGAATGCGGTCGTCCAGAATCTTTGGTTAATACGCTCTTGCATTCCGTTACACATTACGTTGATCATATTGAACATTACATTTTTGCAC
>JANQDE010000028.1:1876374-1966847 GCA_037157785.1 Cephalotes varians
GTACATAGGGTATGTACGTACATAGGGTATGCATGTACATAGGGTATGTATGTACATAGGGTATGTACGTACGTAGGGTATGTATGTACATAGGGTATGTATGTACATAGAGTATGTCTAATTATCTAATTATATATTTTATTTAAAACTCCTATTTTGTGCGCCATATTTATAATAAATAGTATAATTAATTTACTGTTGCAATATGTAGAAAGGTTACTATTAATTAAAATTTAAATAAAACATATAATTAGATAATTATAAAATGAAGAAAATATACGTATTTTAATAATAATATACATAGTGTTATTACTATTAATAATATTAGTAACAAAAGAAATTTTAATTATTAGTGTAAAATTAAATGCAAAGCATAAATAAAAATAAAAGAAAAGTTCTAATTAGCTACTCAAATCTCAGGGGGATTACAATGTCAACTTAGGGTCCGAACGCTCCTGAGGTGAAGCGTCACGAGCGTTGTTTACAAGTATCCGGCTGCTCGTTGCTAGGATGCGAGCGGCAAAAGGAGGACAGTGATCGTCGACTCTGAAATCGGCTCGAAATGTGCAACTAAATCCCAGCTCTGCTATAAATAAAGAGCAATCATTGTTGAATTAAACTTAAAAAATGCGAATATATGTACATCATATTTCTCAACTAAATTCAAGTTAATTTATTCTAACAGAATTTTAATTAAAGCTTAATAACAAAAGATATATGATATAAAAATAAAAATTAAAAAGCGGTAAACATAGAACTTGTTCAATGTTATGGAAATATTCGAATCGTGCGGAAAATCCTCTGTTAAGCATGTTAGTGTTTAGCAAAGAGTTTGTTTATCCAATATGTTACTTAATCAGACATTGATGTATCCAACTTAAAATGCGAACAACAGAAGTCGGTCCGGAGTGAATCGGATCAGCTGATCCGACGTAGACGTTTCTCGTCGAAACATTCTCTGTCCCTCTCGCCTTTTTTTCCGTTCTCTCTCACTGATGATCGACATCGCGGTGACAGCCCCACTCGCGAATCACGATTCTTTTTCTTTCTTTCTTTCTTTCTTTTTCTCTCTCTCTCTCTCTCTCTCTCTCTCTCTCTCTCTCTCTCTCTCTCGCCGAGGTAATACACGAGGTCATCTGTCCGTTGGTAGAAACCGCTTTCCAAGCGGAGTCTGTTAACCCACTCGAGGCTCCAGTACATTCGCTGCCTTCGATCCCACATGTCGCACGGTGCGCGAGTGCGCTTTCGACGCATGCCGAGGATTTCGCAAGCATTTTGACAACTCCAACTTTGAACCGAATCTATTGATCATAGGTAAATATTCCTCGTGAAGGTAGAAAATCCTTTGGGATTCAAAAGTGCGCGTTAATCAAGGTCGGTCGGGAGAAACATCCTTTTTGGGTCGCGCTAATGACATCTTTGTAAAATTGTATTGAAACAACTGTTGTCAATTTGAATCTTCATTTTTATCTGCGATGATGTCAACTGAAGAGATCCATTGGTGTTCTTCAAATGACAAAGTCAAAAGGATATCTGAATAAAGTGTCTAGCAGCGTCTAGAAGATCTAGAAGATCTGTGTTGCCTGCGCTTTTTATCGCTGACCGTATGCTACTTTTTTTTCGAATAAAAATGGATGTGCTTGAAGTAGCATACGAAAGTAGTGTACGATTCACGAAAGAAATATTAGTCCAGTCGGGTAGTCTACAATTTATTTTGTCGGGAGCGTAATGCAATTTTTCATTCGAGTGGTCCAGATTCCGGCGAACCGGAACTAGCTGATCCAGGAAGATGAAGGGATGGTTCGACGCCTTTCGCAGCGATGGCGGTCCGACGCTCTACAGCTACAGCAATCGCACTCCTGTCACCGGTGATGTTCCTCTTGTTATCGTATTCGTGATATTCGGGACCCTATTCACGGCGTTTCTAGTCATATTCCCGGGCGTCAGGAAAGAGGTGAGCAGTTTTTCAATCCGTCATGTCCGATCATGACCGACAATTTAAGTTAATTACGAGTTCTGGCGCGTAAACCTGGTGTTTCTCCTGCCGCAGCGGTTAACCACATTTCTCACGGTTACCCTGAGCCTCTTCGTGGGTGCGACGATTCAAGGTTCGTGCACTTTGTCTACTTTCCAAGTCAAGGAGCCTTGACTGCCAGTGGCGTAACTAACTGATTGGCTTCACAGAGCTCGAATCGCAAAAGCTCGGAATCGACAAAAAGAAAGAGGGAAAAAATAAAAGAAATAGAAAAGGAAGAGATCAATAAGAAAGCAAGGATAAAAATATTGAATATCATGGATTCACTTATACATTTTGGAATACTGTCGTATTATTTATATTTTCATTTTATTCATAATTTTCCTTGACATATATTATTTATCATTTTTAAACACAAGAGAGAAAGAGAGAAAGAGAGAGAGAGAGAAAGTAAAGAACAAAATAATCGAAATAAAAAATATTTAAAGTTAAAAAAATATTAGTTACGCCACTGTTCGCTTGTATATCCACAGTAAATCGCGTGTTTAACGTTAAAGAGACTTCTTCGACTGTCGAATAAAATTGCGAAATTCATTTGATGATTGATCATAAATATAACGCCATGAACACGCGGAAGAATAATCGCTGTGCTTTCTATACGCTATGTGCGCTCAGTGGCGCAATACGGCTCATCCTGGCATACGAGTTCTGCTACCATTATCAGCTCTTACAGCGCTTTCTCCAGGCATAAGGCAACGGCCGATATTGGCGGTTACATCGGTTTGATGCACATCAATATAACATACAGACGTAAGTTCAGTAAAGAAAGTTAGATATCTAAATTTTTTTATGAGCTACAATCACAGCTATTGAGCTATAACCGATCGAATGTGACAAAATAAATTAAGATTAAAATTTCTGAGCCATGTTGCACGCTGCAAATTGTAGTTCAAATCGATATAAACCATGTAACAATCCGTTCGTTTGCGTCAACCAGATTTTATCGTTGCAGTATTGCCAGGTAGCGAGCAGACAAGCGGCGACGTCGAGTACAATGAAAGATTCTGGTGGCGGAGTTCTGGCGAGATGACCAGCGCCTTCAAGCAAGCCCTTTATCAAGGCGCGCCGTTTCCCATCGTCTCCTTAGCGGAATATTTCAGCCTCCATCAGGAGGGATTCTCCTGGGGCTCGCGGTATCGCGAAGCTGGATACTACGCCTCGATAATGCTCTGGTATATTATTTTCATAAAGTACTTAGAAATCATTTCGAGAGTCTTACAGTTTTCTATTTAATGCGCGTCTGAAATGAAGAATCTCTTTTCATTTGCAGGACTTCCTTCGCCTCATGGTTAATGATGAACTTGTTACTCATGGTGGTACCAAGGTACGGGGCATACGGCATGATCTTTACGGGTTTGTGCATGCTGCTAACAAACCTGATCTACACGGCACTCCTACCATGCGAGCCTCTGATAGCTCATATCGAGGGCTCGATCCTCTCCTTCAACCTCGGCTGGAACTACTGGTTGGTGTTATCAGCTGGTTCGTGTCCTTGAAACGATAATTACGATCAAATCAATGTACGAATGTACGTGATTGCGATTTTTTTCTTTTCTTCGCAGGTGCCGCGTGTCTCTTCGCGGGACTCGTAATAACAGCTATAGACATGATCTTCCCTCATCAATTCTCGACCATACTCGAGGTCGATTACGACACGCCGTACGACAGACACGTCATTATAGAGGAGAGTTTTGATACACGCAACGTTAGACGGAAAGTTCCTAAGATTGAGGATTCGTTTGGCGATCGAATAATGAGGTTCGCATTATGATCAATTAGCAGAACTTAAGAGGAACAGAAAATTTGCATGATTAAATTAGAGGCGAAATTTGTAAATTTATTTCAAGAAAAGAAATAAATAGACACAGTTTTCCGTTTGATGTTATTTACTATTATATTTAATGTATAAACAATTAATTTGTAATATAAAATTTATTAAAAATATCATTGAAGACAAGCCTGAAAATTTCGACTTTTTCGCATTTTGCTACGATTGCTTATAAGGAAGTAATCTGCTATTTTCTGATCTAGTTTTGCTCAGAACATTTTTGCTTTATAGATTGAACTTGAAATACATAGACATTAGAAAAAATTAGTGTTGTTATGTCCTAGTCGCACTTGAGTATGTCGGATCAAGCTATTGTTGACAAATAATCGCGGAGTTTGTTTTTTGATTGTTTCTTGCTGCGTCGTCATCAAACGGAAGTTATCAATTTGAGATAAGACGTCGATCTCTTCAGACGTACTCCGACTTTACTGTCTACGTTCTGTATTGTGTTGTGCTTTAAAGAGTGTGTTCTTTGAAGGAGTATCATACTTATTTCCGCGTGTGAAGTGCGCATATTCTAAGAAGTGAAAGCTCAAGTTTGAGTTATGTCCCGGGCGTACATAGTATAATAGTCAATAATATTAAACGGAAAACTGTGTGTCAATTTATTTTTTCCCTAAAATAACTTCGCAAACTTCACCGTCAATTTGATTATGATTGAACAAATTTCTTGTCTCTCATTAATTATTTTTCCAATTCTTGCATTCTATAGCTTTAAAAATGTTTCAGTCAACTATCGTCCAAACTTCAGAGTAGGCACGTTGCTAAAGAGGACACCGAAAGTGTCATTAATCAGGGCTATACGCACGAACTGTCCGAATTCCCGCAAGAAATCAGCGATGAGCCCAGCAAGAGTAATTGGTCGTATCCATTTCCGCCAGCCACACGCAGAACCATTAATGGCTAATATATTTTCCGAATATTTAACACGGACAGTAGATACTCGACTTGCCTAAACGCCATTAAAAACATTTAGATATCTATATATTTTGTTATATAAATACTATTTAATATTATTTAATGAAAAAAGATATATCTAAGATATCTCTGATTTTATTTATTTAGTTTGGAGTTATTTGCGGAAAGTTATTTTGAGAGCGAGATTTGCGAGAACAATTACGAATGTAAATAAAAATTTTGTAATAGTCATAATAAATTATTACGAAATTTCATTATAATTTACTGACATTTCATAATAATTTCATATTTCATTATAGTAAAATTTGTTATAAAATTGCGACTAAGTTTTTCCGCATATTAGATTTGGGAAGAGAAAAACAGGTAGAAAAAGATCTTCCTTTTTTATTCATAAATAAGAAATGTAATATCATGACAGTTAATAAATAGTAAAAAGCAGCGCTTCAGCGCATAAATATGTACATTCTGCAGTAAATCGTAGAATTCATGATGAAAGGTTGTCAAACACATCGACAGTTTGTTATCTTATGCAAACGAGGAGCAGTGTATCCGACTAGCCGAAGTTCTCGAAGTGATGAATGAAATACGGCAGCCGCCGTGTTTTGTTGACTTCGTCGCAGGCCGACATGACGCTTTTCGTCAGAGGACGCGGTCCACAGCTAAATACTCCTATTTTGCTAACCTGTAGATCAATAATCTCATTCAGCATGCGAAACGTATATTTTTTTTAAAATAATATCAACGTGCGTGATATAGTAGGCTACGCAAAAGCACGAAGGACGTTTTAATTCTTCTTTAGACGTTCTTTGAGCTTCTGAGCGCCGAACTGATGTACTCTTAATAAAATTAATAAAAATTAATATCACGAACGCACATAGCTGTGTTTCTTCTGAACAAATTTCAGAAACGACGTCATGTCCGGCCGACCAAAGTGATTGATGGCTTTCAGCCCGGTGAATATACTCTTCTTCGATAGCCTCTGAAAGTGATTCTCACATATGTACTACATATGTGAAACGGAATGTTTTTAATAAACGACTAATATAATTAAATATAGCAGAAGCTTTTTACCCAGCGTTTTTTTTACCCATCGCGAATCGTACAAAAATTCACTTTGTGAATTCAAAATGACTTCACTTACCAGCATAGTAGTACGCAAGTCAAATTTATGAAAGAATTGCGTGATGAATATGTGGATTTCAAGTACGTCCGTAACGTCTTTTCTCTCAACGTCTCTGAGAACGTCAATAAACCATTCAAAATGTTTATGCGACGGGCAGATCCATAAAAAATAGACCTGGATAAAAAGAAAATGAAAAGAAATTGAAAACACGATATTCGATATCATATGAAAAACCGGTCTAATAAGCCGTTAAGTTCAACGCAATGGGTTATATATTTCGATGATATTCCAGTCATTCACGTTTCTCTTTCGGTAATGAAACTGACTTTCCAATAATGAAGCAATCGCCGCATCAATTTTACCGTAACATTTTTAACGTGATATTTAGAAATATTTAGTTTTTTAAATGATTAAAAATAGTTAAATACAATTAAGTTATTTCCCAATCTCGAAAATTACGAGAAATAAATATAAATAAATAAGTTCTTTTTACTTCTACTTTTTTGTGAGAAAATTTTTTATGATTTTGCATGAAGAATAAATTATATTTCATATGTATAAAGAAAATAATATATTTTATATTTTATATAAAGATATCTATTAAATCTACTTCATTTGGCATACACTACATATAATTTTTTTATTTTCGGTTTGCACTCACCTTTTTGCACGCGACGCCCGAATATCTATTGGTGGACGTTCCAAAAACGAGATCATTAAGCATCGAAGCATAGGGAGTCACCCCAATGCCTCCTCCGACCATCACGGCAACTTCAAATTTGTACCAATCCTGATTACCTCCACCGAATGGACCCTCTATACGAATTTTCGGATGATCCTCCGAATTGTAATTGCAGGGATCGAAGTAATTCCGGAGCTTCCACGTCCACGGTCCTTGAGCTTTTATGTGACACGACAGAAAATTCTCGTGTGGTGCCGAGGTCAGTGTAAAGGAGTGAAACTCGTTGGACCTAAAGGCGGTGCAGGCGAGACGCACCCACTGACCCGACAAGTACTTCAAGTTCGGAGGTCTGTAAAACTTGATCTTTATCACGTCGGAGGGTAGTAATTCCGTCTCTATGATGTCCAAGGCCATATATTTAGTTCGCAGACTGACGACCTGAAATCGACAATACTATCAATACTCGGCTCCCGGTGTAATTTTTGTTATCACGTTTAAAACGGATATCAGACTATTTTAGATAGCAACAGGAGCAACTTGTATATTAACCCTTTCGTTACTACAGATGATTATAATTATCTGCTACAATCTGCTGCGATTCTTCGTACATCATAAGCAAATATAGTCGCCTTGACGCATGCGTTCACATTTTGAGATAATAAGTGTACAACATACATCTTAACCAACATCGCAACACTTGAGAAAGTTTTTTTATTTCATGCTCGATGTTTTTTCCTTATCATGAAGAATAAAATTCTATTATATATATTATATTATATTAAAATAATATTATATAGATTAGACAAAAAATTAAACAGATATGATTTTGGCGTCGAAACCGTCTCTTTTGAAGACGCGCGCGGTTCATACAGTCGTATAATATTTCGCAGCAGAGATGGCTGTGACAAAAGAGTTAACAAGTGTAAGATAATATACAAGATTTGTTACATCATATTATAAATGATCCTTACATAATTAATAAAATTTTGTAATTGTATGTGATTACGAGTGTAATGCATATACATGCAAGTGTAAAAAGACAGTTATTTTTTTCTTTCATTGTTCTTTCAGAGAAAAGCGTGTATAAAATTACTTTGTCCAGCGCGTAAATAATTGCCGGGCCGACGAAAAATATCCAGAATCGCGGTGTGCCTGTCAAACGAGCCAAACCATGGATCAAGCACAATGCATATAGAACTACGTAGAGACTGTGCGTCGACCAAAAAAATTTATAAGCTTTCTGCCGTATGGTCGGATGTGCGAAAACGAAAATGATCGTCATGATGATAAAAAGAAGAATACCGGTTAAACCTGCAACAAAAGTGAAATCGTCAACGTTCAAGGAAATTGCATCCAATGAAATTGCGAAATCTTTGGCGAAAATACCTACCGGTCACTGTTTTAAACAGCCAAAAGGAGATAGTAGGCCGCGCGTCGCTGGGAAAGCTGATTTCACTCGTGAGGCAGCGAAGATGCGCTATCGGCTGCGTAGAAACGTGATAAAAATTGACTATGTGACCAACCGTATGCAGCACAGAAAAAAAAAGTGCCGTACATGCTGCGATCTTGTGGAATTGTATGTGCGAGTCTAGCGGGATGTACTGCTGGATTGAGAATTCTTTCAGCTTCGTCAATAAATTACGCGACATCGTTAATAGTAGAAGACTGTAGCAGAAGGACAATGCGGCTGCTGATCCTCTGGTTACGGCGATTCCCACGCCCATTATGTGCCTGAGATCCGTATGTTCCGCCATAAAAGAATAATCTGTGAAAAAAGACAGGAGATTGGAATTTTGCATTAAACAAAAGTTCAACTAAATACTCACGAATAAATCTCTCGACAAAGAGAGCTATGGTGACCACGTAAAACACGAAGAGGTAGAATATATTCTGCCTGTTCTCTTCGAGAAAAGTCGATATGGCGTCCCACTGCTTACGCGTCCAACTCTTGGAATCCTCCGGCGGCAGTTGATCGATGTGAAAGCTGGTCATGCGAGCAACGTTTGTCGACGTGTCGAGGAAATTCTGCTTGGCACCTTTGCAATCGAGACCGATCGCGACGAAATCGCCCTTGTATTCTTTCATCATCAATTTGAAGTCGTTATATGTGAGATAGTCTTTTCTCTCGAGACCGGCGTCCTGATCAGTGAGGGATTTAACAGTTATAGCGACAGGAAAACACTTTGTAGGAAATAGGGATTCGTGAAATCCGTGATGAAGTGAAGATAATAAAAACCTGGAACATGCCGTCGATCAATTCCGTGACGTGATCATCCGAGAGACTCGTGGTACGTGCTATTTCCACGAGTGACCTCAGCATCTCCGACAGCTCTTCCTTGTCAATAACGCCATTGCTATCCTTATCGCACATGTCGAAGATGATGCGCAGCTTGTCCTCGGTTTTGCCGCGCGAGAACAGCAAGACCGTGTCCAAGAATTCCTGGAATTTGAGTCGCTCTTTGCTGATGATTGTCGGACAAGGACGAAAGTTACGTTGATTAGACAAAATGATAAAAGCGCAACTTCGATGAAGCGAACAACGACCATACCTGGAAGGAGATCCGGCCATCACCGTCTTTGTCGACGATGTTGAACATTTTCTTCACAAAGACCGCGTCGGGTCGCATGCCGAGGGCACTCGCGAACTCACTTTTGGAAAGCGATGTGCGCATTACCGTGACGACCTCCCCGGTGTCACTGTCTTCGGATCGCCGCCTTCGTTCGCCGGGTCGTAAACCGAAAGTCAACGCGTACGCTTCTCTGAAAAACTAAAAACATTCCATTATGAAATCGGGATGTTATAATTCTTCCATATGTATAATTAATACTCTGGAGAAAGGTATGCATTTCGGGCGATCTAAGGAGCATACAGGAATTATCGAGTTCCTGTTTTTTTTACATTTAATTTCACTTACTAAATTCAAAAATTATAGTCAAAATAGTATCCAAGAAAAATTTTGTGACATATTTTAAACAGAAGAAAACAATGATTTATTTCATCACATAATATAATTCCTCTAAGAATCATATTATAAGATAATGTAGATAACTAGAGACATCATATATGATAAAATAAATCATTGTTTTCTTCTATTTGAAATGTGTCACAGAATTGTTTTCCTATAAACACTGACACTATATTAACTATGATTTTTTGATTCAGTAAGTGAAATTGAATGTAAAATATGAATTTCGATTCCTACGTGTTCCCAAATTGTCTGAAATGCATATCTCCTCCCTTGTACAACAACAAATGAAATGAATTATACGGAAACTGTATATTCTCATACATCATAATACCTTCATATTTCTCTTTTCTTTCTTTGTAACTAAGGAATTACTATTATTTCTTCACGAGATATTAATTCACGTTTTGATATTTAATGAAGTATTTATAAGTGTGCACACGCAGAAAGAAAGACAAACCTGTTCGAGCTTCTTTTGCCGGCGCTCCTTGGTTTCCGCTTTTGCCAGCATGATATCTCGCGCGATTGGTGTAAGTGTGAAATGCTTTTTTTGCGACGCTAGAAACGCCTCCAATTTCGCAATGAACTTTCTACGCGAAGCCAACGAATCGAGTTCAAGGACAAGGTCATAATCGCGCGGTATGCGTAACAACACTAGGGCCTTACGATGTCCGGTTTCGCTTTCCTGGAACAGCAATTAACAGCAATAATTATTGAGTGATATTAAAGAGTCAGCTGTTACTTAGTCTGCTAGTTAAGTTGCGATGTAACTTCAAATATTCAATAAAATGCAATTACCATGTGCAATTATTAATTTCGAATTTTAAGTTTAATATTATATAATTTCAGTAAACGCAATTTGAATCTTTTTGGATATAGCACAGTTGTTATTACGCACAAATATTTTTCACTAAAATCAATAATACAAATTTTGTAGATTTTTTTTAGGGTTAACACATTTTTCCCTAATAAAAATTTATCTATTTATTTATCTATCTGTATCTACGTTTATTCACGCGCGTTTTCAATTTTCAACATTGAATATATTACATCTCAGATTAAAATTTTAAGTAAATGTAAAAATGAAAAATAAGAATTCGTTGCATTCTTCAAAAAATTAATTTAAGAGGTACTTTATTTTATAAATTACCCAAACAGCAACATATAATTTTTAAATGTCGCTGAAAAATTATCATTTATTTTTACAATTATAAAAAGATACCTGCGATTCCTCCATAGTTATGGTGTTGACCCCGCTAAAGTCGAACGTGCGCAATTTCTCTCCTTTTCGATCAACGATATGCAAAGCCGCTTCCGGTCCGAATTTCACCTTCACGAGACGGCGATGGTTCGCGTGCAGCCACTCGCGTACAATCATTTTATCGACACAGATCCGGCCATCGCTTCGCTTTTGGATCGCTTCTTGAAGTATTTTCAATCTACGCCGCCGTCTGTTCTGCAGTTTCACCAATCCGTATCCAGCACCGGCACAGAGAATCGGCACGAAACCAAGGAACACGCACGCGTAAATGTAGACGAATTCGCTACCCTGTAGTACATACGTTGAAAAAAATAAATAAAATGGGTTTTTCTTCATCCAAGAATTATTTTATTCGGTATAAAAAAGGAAATAAAAAAGCTCGCAAGTGTTTCAGAATCGCAATTTCCAAAAAAAAAGAAAATAGAGTAAATTATTGAAAAATAGAATAAAATAAAATAAAAAGAAAATAGAATAAAATTATTCGAATTTAATCACAAAAATCAAGATATTAAAGATGTCTTATCAAACACAAAAAAAGTAAAATATTAGAAAAGCTTCGAAACAGTAATTAAAAACTAGAGGAAAAAATCAAATTATCTTAATTTAATTATAAAAATCAGGACACACACACACACACACACACACACATTAAAAAAGATATTTGTACAAAATAACAATTGAGAGATAATTTCTCTACAAACTGGTCGGCATATCTTTAAAATCTCTGAAAACTAATTACCTCAAAATAATCGTATCGCTGTAAGGGAACGCAGGATTCAAGTATCGTCGAATTCAATTGGAATGGTTGAGGACACGGATCACCGTCTTGCCAAACAAACACTCGTCTTTGGATCGCGTCGGATGGTATGCCGGTTGCATTCATAATCACGTCCCATAGAGTAATACGACGGATTTCCTCTATCTCATTTTTCGTGAAAATACTAAAATCGGATAAAATCATATGTCAGAGAGTATAAGTCGAGCGACTATCTCTATAGGATATTTTTTTCAAAGATTGCAAAGCATAAACAGTTTCTTCGTTACACCACGTATCGGAAAAAAGATAATCAACACACATAAATGTGTTAACGTAATTGTTAAAAAGAACTAATTCACTTACCCGTTTTCCTCATTTTCAAACCAGAACCTATCGGAGTCCCGCAAACGGAGGAATTGTTCCTTTATGACCGCGGTGAAGAGTTCGCCGGGTCCGCCCTTGGATTCCAGCATCCCGCCAACATAGACGTCGACGTTGTTGAGATTGTTCGAATAAATCTCGATAAGAATACGTAATAGCGATGGATTTTTATTGAACAATTCCGGATTGATCTCGTTCCACGTTTTCCGTTTAGCTAGCTTGAAGTGCATCCTGGCTGTATTGTAGTCCGCAAGACCGTTGTCGCGACCTCGCATGATGTTCAAAGCGCCGAGGTCCCGGCGCGAGAACTCCATGGGACCAAAAAGATTGTTTCGGATGTCGGTACCCAGAAGATTGTCCTCCTTCTCCGCCAATTGCGACGTCATACCCATGATCAGCTCTTCGATCGTGCTGTTAGCTAAAACTTCCTGTGAGCAGCATCTATGTTTAATATGATCACAAGCCTTATAAGAATTTAGTGTAATAATTAGATCACACAGAATGTTCTGAAGCTTGGAGCGACATTTTAATAATAATGAATTAAGTGAATCGATGTCTTTTTAAAAGCAAAATTCGAGAAAAATTTTTTATGAACTTTTTAAAATTCATTCTTTTTAAACAACTTGATAATTTTTGTCCTGGATTAAAAATTTTGAGAAATTGAAATAAACGAAAATTATTAGAAGAGATTAAAACGCTAAAATAATTTTAAAGTGATGTTAATAATTATAAAAATTTTTTATATGGACAATATATTAGTAGAATTCGAAATTTATGGCAATAATCGATATAATTAACAAGTATAAAATAGTAAATAAATAAGAAAATAATATAAAAAATTATCTCCGCTTGAGATATTTTTCGGAAAGTTTATTGTGAAAAAATAAATCTGTAAATTCACTCACGTTTGAGTCCCACCACGTAGAGCAAAGTCTCATAGCTGGCTGGCCTGTATTGGTCTTCCTGTATTGGCAATTTTCGTCTCGTCGATATATGCCCGGCGGTATAAGTGTGTGACCGAAACGAAAAGCGGCGCTTTGAAAGATATGACTAATACCCGGATGCAAATCTGGTTTATAACCGCTGTACGATGGTAGATCCTCGTTTAGCAATGCCGGAAGATACTCGTAAAGGATTATGTTCTGTAAGAAGGTAGAAAAACTTCACGCGCCGGGAAGCAGTGGAAAATGCAAATTATGTAAATTCGGCTGCAATTCGAAACAGCTCTATTCAAGATTTTTACGGAAACTTACTAATTACATAAGACTCTTTATAATTCTGTTTGTAATTCTTTCCGCGCTAGATAAAAACGATGCCGTATCTTTATTTTTTATATTTATCTATATATCTTTGAGAGAAAATATAATTATAAAAAACTATTATCCACCTGAATCGTCCCGACGACCATCTGACGTGCCTTCTGAAAAATTTCTTCGTCGGACATGTCGGGATGCTCTCTCTGTATGCGAGCCGCTATGACATTGTGGTACCGATAGAACAAGATTCCCAGGGTCAATAACGGCGGATGCTGATTTGTTCTTGGATCGCCAAGAACTATGTAATATAATTAATTATTAGGTTACTTTCACAAGAAAATTGATTGCGGGGAAAGTTAAAATGCGCGATGTAACAGGATAGGCATGAGATGCGGTTAATATAAAAATTACAAGCAATAATGCAAAAAAGCCACAGCGGCGCGATAACGATCGTGAATAATAACATAATACTTAATTGGTGGGAAGAAATTAGGTAAGTTTCGAACGACTATGAATATGTTGCTAAAACATTGGGGGGATTGTTTCAATAATAAAGTAAATGGCCGACGAAATTATATCGGAGCGTCACAAATTCGTTTTTGTCTCACCTAATTAATAAGCGGAATCAATTCTCCCTCACAAAAATATCGAAGTATCGATATTTTTTACTATTCTGAAAATTCTTTATAATTTTTCAAAATTTCTAGATTTCAAAATTCTTCAGAATTTCTATATAACTTTATAACTTTTAAGAAAATTTCTCAAATTTTTTGCAAACAAATTAAAACATTTTTCAGAAATCCTGAGAAGGTCTACATCTTTTCTAGAATTTTTTATATATGTGAATTCTAAAATATTCTAAAATTTCTTATTTTATAATTTTCGAAGAAAACTTGTATAAAATTTGAAAAAGTTTAAGGTATTTTTTTCAAAAATCTTTATAAGTTAGGATAGAACGAGATTCTTTAATTTCTCGCAATAAAGTTTATGTTTCTGAACATCACATATTGAACATTGAAAATCACGCTTGTATTCTCAAGAAGTCATGTTTGTATAATGTAGTTGTATTGCACAGCACTGCAAAGAGATATAGCTGCCATAAATTTTCCTATCATTTTAAAGTTGAAACTGACGGAATAGTTTCTATTCTATAAAAAATTCTCGATTTATAAGAATTTTATATAATATTTGTAAAGATTCTTGATAACACTATAAGAATTTTTTCCACCGTGGTAACAAGCAAGTGAAAACAGGGGCTTCTCGCCAATTACACTTTCTATTAACAAACAGACAAAATTGCTCCGGCAGAACGTTTTCCATTTGAATAAAGTTTTATTCGCATCTCGAGATCTTAACTCGAGATGTTTATCGTCGGATAGAAGGTGAGAAGAGTTACAATGCATAATTAAAAGTCGGTTAGATAATATTCAGCTAGGCGAAGCGCGATTACGAATTTCTTGAGAAAGTCTTCGGGCTATTTATAAGCTAAATTTACACACATAGATCCTCGCTTACGATATAGGCGCTCCGGGCTGAGCATTCGCATAACGTGCGGCACCGCGTGATTGAAGAGGGGTGCGCGCATGGTATTCCTCACGGGAAATTGTCTCGTTCGCTCCATGAGAAGACTGCCGTTCTTGAACGCGCGCATTGTATTGGCCCACGCCTCGCTGCTCGAATAGACGAAGCTGCCGTCGATCCAGCTCGTGACTTTATTTATCTGCAATCTCACGTATTCAGAGCTACTTCTCACAAATCGCTGTTTAAGAGATCGGCGAAGCGTTTAATCGCTCTCCGATCGAAAAGAGAAAAAAAGAGAAAAAAATAAAACGAAATAATAAGTATTTCGCAACGAGAATGATTTATCCGTTGTATCCAGCAATAGATCGTTAAACGTGACTGTAATTTGAACAGAGATCGATTCGGATCACTCGTTATCGTAACTGGCGAAAGTCAAAAGTTGAAAGTAACGCTCCCGGAAGTAAGTCGCGAGGTTGATCCGCTATGCTCGAGAAAAGCGAGAATTACCTGTTCTCGCGGACTATTGGGGCTGCGTCCTGTTTGACGGTCGTAATCCGCTCGCAGGAATGGAATGTACTTGTTACCTTGGCACTCTTTGTCGAAAACCGGATCACATTTGTCCACGTCGATTCGATGAAATTCTATGGGGCAACCACTTTCGCTGGCCATGATTATCTCCGACGTGACCAGCTGTCCTGAAAAGATTCATCGTTCGAGGATGACGCCAGTCGCGCGATTTCCGGCAGGGAGATCTACGATATGGCGCACGTGTCGCGATTTAGACTTGATTTATATAATATCGTACATTTCGCGACGAGTTACGAGGCAGTAGGTTGACAGACGTGGCAACTAACTGTGTCTTTTCTATTCATTACATGCATCCGCCTTTGGACAAATGGGGGATTGTGTATGAGGCAAGTAACATAATAATATCTATGCTGTACAAGATAAGATCGTACTGAGACGCAAGCTCGTGGCATGATTAATGATGATCTACGTACAATTAAGTTCATCATTATTTTAAACAAATCCTATATCTTAAACAAATTTTGTTATATAGTATGGATTAAAAATGTAGATTTTTTGTTGACAAAATTTAGCATAAATTTAGCTTCATAACGCTAAAATTCTCAAATATTTTTTATATGAAAGCAAAGATTTATATTTAAAAAAAAATATATATATATAAAGATATATTTTATATAAAACAAAAGATCATTTTTATTTTTATTAAATCAAGGATTTTTCTAAAATAAATTGCAAATAAGATATAACAACTTAAATTTGACAACTTTTTCTATTACCTGCCTTTTTTGTACTGATAAAAAAAAAACATGTGTATTTTTGAGGATAACTGCGTGCGTGGTTTCCTGCTTTTTGTTTAACTCTACCTGTATTATTATCCGTAATTATCCTCACCGAAAAAAGCGAATAATGCGGTTCGATTTTTCACCGATGGCAGGCCATCGTCGCCTTGCATGAATAGGTCGCTGAGCTTCCGAGGGGATGGCCTGTCTTGGCCAGCCATCGTGTAAACACCATCGGAATATGCCGCCGGGACCTTTCGGATTAACCTACTGTCTATGGAGGTACATGCGACTCGTATTAGGATAACTTTCCATAGAAAATCACCTTCGCTATGTTACATGTATAATCGCGAGGTCATCACTTTCTTGTCTCATCAACTCTTCTAAGAGATTTTTGCATCATGATTGATTAATTCTCACGTCTTCTCTACTTGAATCTTATCTTCAATATAAAATTAACTAAGTATATTTAATTACACAAATAAAAAAAAGTATAATTTTCGCGTAAATCATAAATTATAGGAGAAAGTCGCCGATACTTTAATTTGTTGTTACTACTAGTTTTTTATCAACGACTAACTTTAGCGTTTATATAGCTTTTTTGCAATTCGATATTCTCAACAAGAAGACTTCTCTTAAATTCCGATAAGATTACTATTAGGGAAAGATCGTCGATACTTTATTTTATGATATATATTTCTTAAATGAAAGCTAAAAATAAAACTTTAGAAATATAAATACAAACTAGAAAGTGTTTTCTATCAGATAATATAACAATTTTTTTATAATACTGTTTTAGATGACTAAATAAATAAAAGTCATAATTCATATTAAGACAGACTATAAGATAATAATCTAATATTTCTTTAAAATTCTTTATACACTATCTTATTAAATGTTTGCGTCTTCCGAAATAGCATAAAATATGTGTTTAAATCAATAAAAAACATTTTACATCGAAGTGAAAGGATTCTAGAAATCCTAGATATAATACATTAAACTTATAGATATTTTGTACAGATGACTCCTCTGTAAAAAAAAAGAATATATGGCATTACTGTCTACTATGTCAGGTTTGGGTTCATTTTGTCAGACGCTCATTTTTGCTTATCTTACAAAAAAAGTTAATTATTACAAAATTCAAAATAGTATTATAAAAAAACTGTTATTTCATCTAAAAACACTTTCTAGTTTGTATTTATGTTTCTAAAGTATTATTTTTAAAGTTTTATATTAATAATTTGTTGGGACGACGATTCAATATGCTTTTATTAACAAATTTATTCAGAAATAAGGAACACATGGATTTTTATAAAATGACAACCATGACGTGCGAAACAATAAAACAGCGAAGGTACTTAAATTTCAGTACTTGAGTTTCGAGTACTTGCCGATTGCACCCCAATCAGGATGGGCCAGATTGTTATAAAACCCATCGTATCTTTGTTTGTTGTCCACATGGCTATTCCCCGCTCCTAAAAAAACAAAAAATAGATTCACTTTATTATAGGTAAATTTTTCATCGAAACCTGAATTTTGCAATATTGCTATCGAGCGAACAATTGATTGCCTTGCGTCACGTTTAAATTATGAGAGAGTTAATAATCCGATAAGCGAGTTCAGGTGTAAAATATGATTTGTTTGTTCCTTATTATTAGAAAAGTGTAACGCTTTACTTGGAAAATATAATTAGGATATTCAAGACGATATAAGCGTGCATAGTCGAAAGTGGGTCAAAAGTGTAAAACAAGTTTAACGAGCTAAATTTATCGTAAAATTATTTTCCTATCTCTCATGCGTGTTTCGATTCCCTAACTTTCATAAACATTTTTTATTGCTAAATTAACAAATATTACGAAATGTAAGTAGATACTCTTATTTTGGTACTAAATCCTTTTCCAAATTCGTTGCGCTTTGTTTTTGAATTTATAATTCTCCAGATATATATAAAACTCAACAGACAAGATTGAGAATTATTTTTGATGTAGTCGAATATAATTTTTTCGATTATTAAATTAACAGATAATTCAAATAATTCATAATTCACAATCTATTTTATGATAACGTTCAAAGTAGTGTCAAGTGTTGAGAACAATTATTAAAATTGGTACTAAATTAAATTAATTTTTTCATTGTATTACCAATATTAGAACTACGACATTATCAAAAAGTTAAAAAAATTTTATATTAAAACTGAGGATCTTTCACACTTCAATCGTTTCGACGGTCCCCTTTTACGAGCGGCAAGACTTACAATCGCGCGATCACTTTTGGCACCATAGGTGCCGGAACAATAACGGCGATTGTACTTACCGGTTTCGGCGGGTAACACAATCCAGAACGCCCAAACGATCGCGCAGAGCGGCGCGATGCTGTGGGCCGGCGGTCGTCCTCGTGTCATCATTTGTCACTCGCCTGATCCACACCCGTGCATTTCTCTCATGCCAAACAAGCGTCTTCTTTTTCACACCTTTCGATGATCTCCCTTTCTCTCTCTCTCTCTCTCTCTCTCTCTCCTATCAACGATGTCTTCGGGGACGCATACCGTTGGTACCGTCTATCAACGGGCGACACGAGAACGTGTCAGTCGCGCGGCACATACGAAATCCTCGAATTCACCGAAAACGTGGATCGATCGAGAGGCTGGAGGCGGCGAGCAGCGCGACGGATCGTTCGCTATCACCTAGCAATCTCGCCGAAGAAGAGAGAGAAAAAGAGAGAGTGTTCACCGCGCGCAAGACACGAGGTGTGAAAATGCCACTGTACGATTTTTCGATTGGCCCGGATATGGTCGATATCACACGTGGGCGCGCGGACAAGAATCGAAAAAAACGAAGAGGGGTACGGCGCACTCCGGAGCACCATGTGCTTGATCTCAAGAAGCGAGCTCGGCATCCGCTGTCTCGCGCCCGTCGAGAAAACGGATAGAGGAGCACGCGCGAGTCCCAAGAACTCGCGGTTGTGGCTCTGTCTCTCGGACCGTGGATCCGACTGTGACTGTGCGCTGGTCTGCGCCTCCGCCACCGTGTACAGCCGCTCTTGGTCGCGCGGTGAAAGTCGCCGGCCTATTTGTTTCGTTACCGCGAACGCGCGCCTCCTCCTTCTCTTCGTCCTCCTCCGTATCCGTCCCTCTCGCTATCTCCTCCGTCGGCTGCGGCGTCGTCGGCCTCAGTGTTCTTCAATCGTATTTCGTACGACGCTTTCAGAGGAAAGACCGATTCGTACGTTCGATGCATCCTTATCTTATTTATATCAATTCGTCAATCAACTCGAAGATTACAAATTGCAAGCTACCAAATTCGTTTTGATCAGGTCGATTGAAATTTTAAACTCCAGTTTTATTTGGGGGAGTCTTGGGGTGTCTGAAGTCGTTGCTATTAAATTGCCAATCGAGGCTCGATGGATTCGCTGTCTCTAAAAACATATTATTTTAAGTAACGCTGACGGGAACGGCGTTCAAGAAGCGTACTCACGGTACTTACGATCCTCACGGTCGTGAGGTATTGGTTAAAAAAAAACCCACTGTACAAGGCGCGATGCAGCGCGGCGACGTCACCGCGGGCACAGGCCTAGTTTTCGAGTCCGCGGCACAGTTTACCCAAGGCGAAACCTCTCTCGAGTCCCCGCTGGTCGTTTCAAGGTCAAGCGACGTCGGATGGACGATGCGCACGTTAGAGACGACACGGAGGACACGGCACGTTCGCGTAATCGACTCGCGACATTCCACGGTGACTTTTTTTTCCTCTTCGACAGCCGCTCTTTCGAAGTGAAAATGAGAAAAAAAAATCCGTGTCACCGATGCGGCAAACGGTAATAGGAAAGAGTAGGATGACATGCTGACACATCACGTACCGACGTTAATACAAACACGGAGCCGACTTACGAGTTGTTTCTGTGTTTGTATTGATGTTGAATCGATATGACGAACATTGATATTTGATGATCAAATAACGTTATGTTCAAACAACATGAAGAAGCCTGAATGAGATATGTAAAGTGCTTAAGAAGATTAGAGTGTTTTTAAGGCGTTTTCATGACTTCCACATTATATTATATAAAATACGTAATGATACAATCGTATTGTTCAGGATAATTACTATTGCGTGTTTTAATCGTAATTAATAGCTGTAGTATGCCTGTCGCACTCTCATTTCGAAACTATACTTCGTTTCAGATCCTAGATTCTCTCGTAATGTAATTTATACATGTTTTAATGAATTGCTCATTAGGATCCGAATAGATTCGGCAGTGGTGCTGTTAACGACTGGTAGAGATGTGCCAAGGTTTTTGACGCCAAATCGAATTGAATGGAATTTCATTTTTTTGTTCGAATCTGAATCGAATCAAATCGACAAAATTTTACCCAAATTGAATGAAATCGAATCGAATCGGCGTTGAAACATAACTTTCAATAGACAATTTTTAATTAATGACTTAACAAGGCAACATTTTTTACAATAACAGCTGCATTATTTTATTTATTAACGGGAAATATGATTTATAAAATTGTCAATATGTAGGATCCATATTCGAACTTCTTAAATACGAAATTTTTGAATCAGATTTAAATCATAATTCGATTCGTATTCGAATAATTCGCACATTTCTAGCGACTGGACACAAAAGGCGTGCCTGTAGTGCATTCGCACCATGACTCAACCCGGAGAGAAATCGCGTCTACTGTTCTCTTGACTGGTCAATCTTTTATCGCCCTTGGCACGAATCGGTACTTGAAAAAGGAGATCACACATTATTGCGTACAGTCGCTTCTTCGTTTCGGAAGCGCGTGAGATCTTTCATTCTCCTCTATCGCGATTCAAAGGTGACTTCTCGACGTCCGCGGAGAATGAAATATCACCCGCATAAATTACAACACGTTTTTGCCGGGATTCCCCGGCCTTGTTGTTCAACCCCAAGAATGAATTATCAGACACTCCGTCGGCACGTGCAAAATAATTTGTTTATTCGTATACCATCATTTGCATACAGAATCATCGAACAAAACTTCCGTTTCGAGGAAGGAACGAGATCATCGCAAATCGTTCGTGATCGTCGTGAAATGAAAAAAGATAGATAGAAAAAAAAAATATCATCGATGTCGTATTTTCGTTCGTGCGTTTATTGTCGCGTCGAGAGGCATTGGTGCGCTCGTTAAAAAACGTTTCGTTCCGTTACAAATACTTAAAGTATACCCGTGCTTTCGCGCAAATCGCACGTACTCTGGACGGGAAAGGACCGCAGGTACCGGATGGCGATCACTTGGAATTCGAATTCGAGGGGTAATAGTAAACCACCGCCGGCGCCGGCAACTGCCAATGGGCGGCGTGGAGTTCGATCAGTTGCAGGAGGGTCCTCTTGACCGGCGGCAGTGTCGTCTCCTCCGCCAGGAAGGCATCGCGCACGCTGCCAAGCAGCTGTTGCAACTGCGCGGGCAGCTCCATGTCTAGGTCCTTGCCGATGCACGTGAGGATGAAGAACAAGCAGTTTGTCTACGGTACAAAGAAAGAAATCAATCTCCCATCAAGTTTCAACGAATTTCGATTCGATCGAAGATTGACTCGTAGTGAATCAGAGTGCGACGCGAGAATGACATAGGTTTATTCGTTTGTGCGAAGTCTATCCTGGATACAATATACAAATAAAATTCATATTCTTGTTACGGACTTATCTCATAATATCTACGCTAAATTCTGTAATTTTAGTTCAAACTGGCAAGGGATCGTAAAGAATTTTGATTAAACTTAAAGAATGAAGTCAAAGAATGAATTGTTTCGCCAATAACTTTGTTTCATGATTGATCTCAGTCTTACCTCGGCAAGCGAATTAATCACGGGCGGTTGCAGACAATCCTGGCAGCATTTCCAAAGCAGCGTGAGTAGCACGCGTCCGGGAGGAACGCCCTCCTGCTGTGTCTTCAATTGTAGCTGCCGTCGCTTCAGCTGGAACAATGCGGTTGTGCACGTTTATGCGGGCACACTCGAAAGTTCAGTACCATCATGGCATGCGGCAAACGATAAAAAATAATGGGCAAATAACCGAAATGAACATTAAATCATACATTAGATCGAAAACCTTGCAACTGGCTCACTTCTCTTCATTATACGGAGATATTGTTAAAGTAATTAGTCGGTGTGCGTTTTTTACGGAAATAATGACTCGCGTGATAAACGTGTCATTATGTGCTTATTTATACCTGGCAATACATCTCATTGAGAAATGTCATAAAGGCTGAGTACCGATGATAGGTTGTGCCGTCGTGCAATAATCTAGCGCGATCCTGATACCATTGTTGACACATATTTAGTAAGGATTCCAGGAAAGTTTCCTTTGTTTCTTTCTGTACATGAAAGTATATATGTGTGTACATATCTCGTTATATATTTCATCTTGTGCGTCACACTAAGATCATCGTCTAAATTGGACTATTCCTGTTTGTGCAATTTTTTTAAACACACATGAAACAATGAAAACGCAAAAATGACAGCAATATTTAAAAAATATAACAAACTATATTCTTGTAATTTATTTCTTGACAATTAAAAAAGATAAAGTTCTAATGAAAAAGATAAAGCTCTTTTCAGATATTCTTTTTAGAACATCTTGTTTTAATTTCTTTCACATTTGATAAAAAGGTAAGCAGCGAATGTCGATATTATCAATTTTTCGAAAAGATAATAAAAGAGAAATAATGAACCTCTATAATCGTGATGCAAATTTTAGCTGCCGGCTCGGCATACTTGCGGTTCTCCACTGCCCTGTCCAGAATGTGCCGTACTAGTTCCATCAACGTTCTCGCATTTAAAAGATTCGGATCTGTCAACAACACATCACCATATACAATTACTTTCAATAATTTTCTAATTGTTTGTTAAATTTTTAATTGTTGTTTAACTTTCAATCATTTTATTGTAAAAAAAAATCATGTAGTTAAGAATAATATGTTTTGCCTGTTTTTGTTGCTACGTTCCAGTAACATAGTAGCAAAAACAGGCAAAACATATTCTTAACTACGTACACATCACGTTATTATAAAGTATATAATTCGAATGGAACAATTAAAAGTCTTTAAATTTAATTTTAATAACTGATAATAAACATACTCTTACCTTCTATCGCTCGCAGAAGTATATCTTGAACGGGCGAAGGGAATTTTCCAAGTTCGGAGGCGTCCGTGATGTTGAGTGCTTTGGCAGCTAATACGTCCGTCGAGTTCAGACTCTTCGTGCGCTTCAGGCCATAAGTCGACACGAAGGTGTGCGATTTGGTGAGCTTTCCCGGTTTCACGGAATTAGTCTTGACTTCGTTTTGGTCCACATTGAAGTGCACCCGATTTGCGGCCTGACAAACAAAGTAATTTTCCATTTTTCTTCTTCCAAGAGCTTCTCGGAAGTTAAGTTAAAGATACGTTAATGAGACCGCTCCACGTTTAATCTTTTTTAAATCTTCCTCTTTTGTAATCTTGCACACAATTCGTGTTTCTGTGTCTTACTTACGTGTAAGATGTTCCCACTGGACGCGGACGTGTCCAAAGGATGGGATTGACGCAACGAGGAATTCGAATAATGGCCACTCTGAGAATGACGGGATTGCAGCAAATGGTGTTGTTGTTGCTGCAGAGGATGTTGTTGCTGAGCGTAGAGATACCGGTGAACATTACCACTTGATTTGCTGTGCTGCAGATAATATGCGGAACGCTCCGATGCATTAGTCCGAGACCTAGTCGAGACACATGTTCGTTCAAACTATTTACGGATCGGTCCAAATTCAGAATCATTTGAAATTCTGGAGGCTCCTGGGCAAAGTGTTCTTTCGGCCAGTCATTATTTTGTTCAAAGATGCTCCACATATTTTTATTATTGCTGCCCATTGTTACTAATAATTTAACAATAACGTTACACTTAAAAGAAAAATTTTTCACTTAAATATTTTCACATGAAAAAGGAAATCGATTATTTAAACATTTTAATGCTGCAACATTAAAAAATTTAAAGAGAGATTATCTTATTATTTATATATAATTAATGTTAAAATCTGAACAGTTTCAGAAACAGCGTGACTCAACTCAATTTTCACATGACAGTACGCCATTTAAATATAGTCCGCTGGTTCACACTCACTTAGAAGGATGCGAATCGTTCTGCTTCATCGTGAATTCCTTGGCATGCACGTTTAGTCGAAGATTAGTGACGTTCGCCGTGGTTCCTTCCGCTCTCCCACCTAGAGGCGACCATGAAACCAACCGGACGACGTCCGTGTGCAATAAGATTTACGATACGACGTATGCTCGTCAGTTAATAGCGAGAGAATACGAACCTGGAGGTCGATATATCTCTAAGGACGGTTTGGACTTGGGAGTGGCTACGTTACTTCCTTTCTGCGGAACCGCATCCCTCATCTAAAGAGAACAACAAAAATACACGTCACGCACAAGACACGCAAGAACTAATGAGCCTGTCCTCAAAACATCTTCGAGTGCCTTGAGTTCGAGGAAATCTTTTTCTCGCCGCAGAACCGTAGGCTATAATTGAGAATAATTGTGTCTTATCGTATTATTAAGGCTAATGTCAATCTTTGATTTGATTGCCACTTATAGAAAACGTAGAAAAGATTCATCGTCCGAAGAAAGTGGAAATTCACTTTGACTTAATGTAATTATGTATAATGTTTGTTATTATATATAACATGATGATGTTTGATAAATATTTGTTCTATGATGTCTTAGCATATCTCAGATATGTAATTTTGTAAAATGTACTTTTGTAAAATTAAAATAGTGCTGTTAATGTTTTCAAACGTATCGTGTTCTATTTTTTAATGTATGACACATCAAACAAAGTAACACGACGATGTAGTTGGCATTATAATACGTAGTTTTGCAATAACGGATATTTCAATCATAATAAGAACTTGCTTCTAGAATAACTTTTCTTTCCGGAAGTGCTAGAAACCTTTAAGAACGATATACATATAATTCTTAAGTATTATGTAAGACGTGAAGATCAATTTTATTCAAATGGAACAATCTTGAAATGTCAAGTTCAAGGTTCTCTTTCTTTCCCGTCTCTGTAAACAAAAAATTCTTTTTAAATGTGCTCAATTTGCTGAAAAGTGTCTTTAACCGCACGATGCGAATTCCCCTTGTAAAATCCGAAGTTTTAAAATAATTCCAATCGACAAAGTTTTGGCATTCGCTCTTCACGTTGTATATGTTGTATAACCACGTGCATTATTCGCTATATACAGAGTGCTTCTTAAGTACTGTCTAATATTTGAGGAGTTGATTTTTAAAATCATTTTACAAAAAAAAAGTTTGTAATGATAAGTGGTTCCAAGGCCTTGCGTTTCAAAAATACAAAATTAAACATTTTATGAAATTATCTTTTCTTTATCTCATAAACAAAGATTTCTTCTTCAAACTCGAACTAGTAAATTAGAAGGATATTATTCATTTTTCATTTAATCGCTATTTTAAAATCGTAAAAAATTGAGTAAAACGGAGTTAGGTAGTAATATTACTGCTTCAACATCAATGGACAAAATCAAATTTTTTTTTTATTACATTCTACGATATGCTAAAAATTCTCTTTAAAAAATTAATTTTTCAAAAATCTCTTTATATTTAAGAGCTATTGAGAAAAAACTTTATAGTATTCTTTAACAGAATTCTATGTCTCTTTGACGAAACGACGTCTTTGACCATATGTTTATATAAACTTTTCATAAAATGACCTCAAAAATTAACTGTTAAAATATTGAACAATATTCAAGAAACGCTATGACAAAATGTATTTATAATAAAGAGCATACACGTACATTTCTCTCGTTGTAATGCACGTTATAATAAATGCAATGAACACATTGGCTAAATCCACAGACTCGTTATGGTAACACGTCGCGAAGCATGCGAGACGTTAAATGTGTACACGCCGCGGACTCAATTAAACGCGTGGGTTTAACTCACGCGCCAATTTATTGCCACAGACTGTGCCATATTACGAAGAATATTAATTGTAAATTAATCGACTCGATTAAAAATAACAGATTGCTGTGAATCAACCTGCCCAACTGTCTCTAAGAGATGTAAATGTCCAATAAGAAATGTTCCATCTAAAAAAGACATTCCACCGAAGAAATGAGATTTTCACACATTCCGTGTTTCATCTACATTCTTTTATAAAAACGCAAATTTATTTTTCGTAAAAAAGAGATAAATAAATCAAGAATCGAAAGAGACAGAAAGAGAAATGAAAAGAATATGAAAAGACAAGCTTCTTTCGAAAATTAAATATTTATATAATTCTCTAAAATTTTTATCAATTCTTCAAATCATCTCTTTTTACAAGAGAAAACAAAATCGAAATACACTGCCATTATGTTTTAGTTCGCGCTTACAGGAAACGCAATTTGAACCGTATTGTTATTCCGCGATTTCTGTACATGGAAAAAAATGATGTTTTATTAACACCATTAATCTAATTGAAAATGATCTTGTTAATTCAATAATTGTATCAATGAAACAAATAACATTTTATTACAACAAAAACATTTTTTTCATTAATCTAATACTGTTATTGAATTAAGAATATTATCAATATTTTCAATAAGACTGCTGTTAATTCATTCTTTTTTTTCATGCACGTTATCTTTCTATTCGCGTGTCAGTATATCTGCGTTGATTTCGCGAGTCGTTCATTATCATCGAGAAACAATTGCAAAGAAACAGCAAAACCGACACGATATATTTTCCGTATATTTTCGATAATCATACGACAATTGCAACGTGGCTGTATCGGATCTTAATCAGGGTATCTGGACGCCATCAAGCAAAGAAAAAGACAAAACAAAACTTCTATTACTGTTCCGTTTGCGTGACGCGCTTCGACAGTCGGAAATATCATCTGATATAGTACGAAATGACTCAATCGCGCTGAACCACGACTCTCTTGACAGATCGAAAACAGATGCTGAACCGATATAATTTCGGCGAGTTCGGACCTCGGCGCTAGACGTGAAAAAAAAATTAACCGTTTTCACCAGATAGCCGTTCTTCAATTAGTCAAAGTTGACCGCACAATCTAACGACTCTCCGCTTCCTCCTTCTGAATATGGAACCAGAGAAAGGGAGGGGAAACGCAATTGAACCGCATTGTTATTGCGCGATTTCTGCGAAAAAAAAAGATGGTTTAACACCATTAATGGTCTAATTGAAAATGATCTCGTTAATTCAATAATTGTATCAATGAAACAAATATTTTATTAAAACTTTTGTATTAATAATACTGTTATTGAATTAACAAGATTATCAATAGAGACAATCAAACCTCGCTTTAACTTCAACGTAGCAGTTTCCTTATGTTTCTTCGTGATGTTCAACGACTCTTTCTTCCCCGTCATCTCTTAATCAATGTACGTACACAGCGGAAGGAAAAATCCGCGCTCATCGAGACAAAAAAAAATCGCAGGAAGGTCGAATTATCGTGACGAGAAAGAGAGAGAGAGAAAGAGAAGAGGACAGAAACGACAAGTGACTCACAGTGAAAAGCGTGCAAGAACCATCCTTCTCAAGGTCCAGCGAGCGGATGCTACCAAGAGCCTTCTTCTTGCACACGGGTCACTCTCACATTAGATCGGAACCTCGCGGCGCGGCGCGACGCAACGCGTGCGTACCGCACGCACGTGCGCGGGGGACGAATTTCCGGGCGCGAGAGACGTACTTTCTCGACGGGAGACGCGACTTTTCCGCGTCGGACGTGCGTACGTACGTGCGTGCGTCGTCGCCGTTGTCGTCGTCGTGTCTTGACTCGCGCACGAAGGGGCTCCTCTCCGATGACCGACGACTAATAATAGCCACGGCGTAACCGCGAGCGAACGCTATATATTCGCGCGGCGACGCCGCGTAGATGTATCGAAGTATACGCCGCTGCACCACGCGAGAAAAGCAGACTGAAATATCCGACGGGACACGCTCGTCGCGACGCTTCTTTCTCTCTCTCTTTCTCTTCCTCTCTATCCGCTCTCTCTCGAGTCCATCGAGATCGGGACTACGAATCGCGCTATCCGCCGCCATTCTCGCAATCGCTCGCCCGATGGCGGCGAACTAAAAAAGGTGATTTGTTTACCTACGTCAGATCTATGTGTCTATCGATGGCGGGACAAGAACTTTTGTCCCCGATGTATCACGAGATCGATGTTTTGTGAATGCGCGTGAATTGTCTTCAGAGGGAGTGGATAAAGATGCCTTCTGGACAATCGGTAGATCTTTGCACAATCGAACTTTTCGTATATTCTTAACATCTCTAGCACTGCTATTACGCGCTTAACATTTACATTGTAATCTTAGCAAAACGCTTTCGTCATATATGCACGTTATTAGAAGAAAATACGAGTTGGGGAAAGTGTTGAAAAAGAGTGGTCGTTATTAGAAATTGGCTAGATTTCGTAAAGCACATGCGGTCATTTTGTTACAGTATACGTGACATGAACTATAGACAAATGCGCGTATTTGCGCTTTACGGAATCCAGCCATTGTTTGATTCTTATGCGTTAGTCCGACACTACTAATGTTCATTTCTACCAATGTAGATTAACTTCAATTTCAAATTAAGAATTAAAAAAGATAAAGAACAAGTTAAACCGAGATTAAAATTAATCTTAGAAATGGACATAAGGTGTGATATAATAAATACATTGTTATTTTCACAAATGCTCTATATTTGTTATTGTAAAATATAAAAAATATTTTTTAATGTTTTTGAATCATTACTTTTATTTAGTACAGATATATAATTTAGGTTCAGAGACTAAATTTGTTTAAAAATGTATTAGGACTTCTAAAAATTTCGTTATGACTTAAATTCTTAGATCAGCTGAACTTTAATAACAATTATGTAATTTAATAAACAATAATAATAAATAATAATAATTATATATTTTCATCTTACTTAGCGTCAAATTAAGAATATAGAAGATTATTTGCGAGATATTAGAAATTCGTTTGTTGTAAAACATTCAATATATATATTTTATTTTATGTGTATGTATATATGAAATGTAAATCTTGTAATAAATTTCACATAAGTATTTCTTCTTTTATGAATTAATATAAATCTTATGAATGTTAAAGATGTTAATTTTATATCCTGGAATAACAAAAATAATCATAAAAAAAGAAACGTTACATGCAATTTAAATTATATTTATGATTGCAAATATATACATATATATATATATATATATATAAGCGTAAAAAATTAAAAAATATATTTATTTTCTTATATTTTTTTGCTTTATGATAGTCATTCAATAAAAATAATACAATATAAAATATTAATTTTATTAGATTTTCCACTTTAATAAAAAATAACGCGGATTAACAAAGGGATTAACATATTATAAAATTCTCATCCCATTTTTTCCCTCTCCCTCTAGAAATAAAAATTACGAAAATATGCAATATTGTTTTACGATAAATTTTTTTCTACGTAATCATATTTTCCGCATTGTTTCTACCGTCATCGCGGACTTTGTTCCTTTGAATAGGTCTCTTGTCTCTTCACATGGCTAACGTTGAAGTTTTATTCCGCATTTGATCAGGAACAAAATGGATTACAAAATTACGACGAGAATTCAAGGGAACCTCTCGCTGTTATGATAATACATTGTTAATAACTACTATTATCAAGGAAAGCAGGTTTCAGGAATATGTAAAGTTTAAATCTCTGTTCAGTACAAAATTAACATGATAACTGCTGAAGACCTCACCTTCGTCAGCGCTCCGTTCGCGCGAGTTGCCCGCACCATTCTCGCTGTTTATTTATTATCAAACACTCAATGAAGATCGACACCAGTAACGTGTCAGAATTATTTCCACGTGATTTTTTACACGATACTCGACGAACAATTCCAATCGTTTTTCGACGAGAACGTCAGTCGTCAATGAAAAAAAAGCTCTTGATCGGAGACGATTCTCCGATCGACTCTGCGTCGCGCGTCGTTTCAAAACGATGCTCCTCGTCGCGTCGCGCTTCCGTTTTGCCGAATCCTTTCGTCGGTCATTAAAGATATCTAAAACGTCTGAACCAAGTATTGCTGGATACCGCTGGATACGTTCACGATCACGCGCCACTCCCGCGATTCGATTCCCCAAGACGCGTCGCGATCGACGGCGCTCGCCGTCTACGCCTCGCTCGATCCGGCCGATCGATCATCCGGTATCGCGTCACTCGTCGGAGCTATAGATATCATTTCTCAATAATTACCGCGATGATTCACCTCGCGTTGGATAACCGGCGCGACTAATGCCATTTCTTCCCGCGCGTCGAAATCACCGAAAATCCGCTATCCGGATCGAGATTTCCGGGAGAGGACCGGCCCGCGAGATGGTCACCTCGGTGCCGATGCTGTCACGCCGATGACTGGAAGTACGCGGCGTGCACACACCTAGCGTTACTTAATACGCGATTCGCGTGCCAGGCGACCACGCGCCGCCCCCGTATACCTGCCGACGCGGAACACACCGACGGGAAGGAAAAAAAAAAAGAATTATGCTGCGCAGATCGGAGCGGCGCGGCTGAAGGAGCGCCATTTATATCGGTCATTTATCCGCGCATATGTAAATTCACCGTGATGTGAATCAAGCTGTGACCCACGCACTCATCTCGATTTACATACAATTAGTTTACACGAATCTGATTGACGAATTTACATGTGAACAAACCGAGTATGTTGCAACAATGCGTATATAATAAATACATATTGATACTATGTATATTATACTCGCATTCACAAAATAAAAGATGTCTACGTTTTAATTTCTAATGATATTATATAATAATGTTGTAATTTATAATATCGAAATTATTCGGGGAATAGATTGGGTCTAATAGATATCGTTCTTTCTCTTTTTTTAACTTATTTCTGTATACTGAGAATCTTTGAATTGCTTAGTGCGATAACAATGTGAATGTCAAAAATTCTAGAAAGATGCAAGAGTTTTCAAAATTTCATCTCTAACCTGGGAATAGTCACCTGGAGTGATTTTTACACCCTAGCAGCGAGAAAAATGAAGCTCACAGTAATTTTCTTTACGGATGAGAATTCAAAGTATCCATTTTTTTTATTTCTTTAGAAAACACCGAGTAAATTTATATATATAATGATCTTAAATATTAAGCTAATAAATTGTAAAACAATCAATAATACGTAATTAACAATATGTAATTAATAATAATTTTTAATTAAGATGTAAAAAATACCCCAGGTGATCGTTTACATGAAAAAAAAAACTAGGTGACTCTTCCCGGGCCGGACAATAGTTGATTACTCGTCGCTGTAAATTAAATCAAGAGCGAATTGATAATTTTATACCCAATTTATTATACATAACGCTAAAATAAATGAAACGATACACATGACAAAGATATGTCATACATCTACACGTCGCACACACGCGCGCGTTTACGCTCGCACATACGCACACATACATCCTCGCAAATCATTGCGTATTCATTTATGGATACGATTTATAGAGGATTACAAATCATAGAGCAGTGATAAGTTAACCCGAAACTCTACATTTAGTCTTAAATGGAAGCATAAATCATTTATCACTTTTCCGTCTAATGGCTAGACTTCGTTACATACCGTTCGATGATATTTTCCATCCCTTAAATGTCTAATGCATTCGTACTGCAAATAAATATGCATGTTTTCGCTTTATACGCTATAAATTATGAACTGATCGTTGAATTGTTCATTTTCTATCAAAATAGAGCTAGAGTCGACAGATTGACCCTGATTAATGCACGGCAGAATGTCAGTTCTCATTTGTTCTCATTCAAATTATGCCTTCATGCCGAACATTTAACAATGATACCCAAAAGTGCGCAGATTCCTGGCACTCTTGCGTGAGAACTGACAGTGAGACGGAAGTTACAAAAAGAAAACTACAACTACATAATTTGATTGGAACTTAGCTAACACATTAGAAATGAGCACGAGACCGTCGCATGACGCGGTATATATAAAAAATTTAATTATTAAAACAATAATAAAGACGGCTCCTCCTAAAAATAAAAACCAAAATGAACACCGCATCAGCACCAATGTTTCCTTGAGAGCGCTTCGATCTAGTTAGGAGGATCAATCTACAAAGTTTTCTCGTGCTCGCGTTTGGACGCACTCTCGGTCTCTCGCTTGCAAAAATGCCCTGACTTCACAAACAAGACTCGTTACTTGGAATCCCGCGGAAGCAACAACGCGTGCGTTGTGCGAGGCAGTGATATCGAGCAGCATTTCCGCACGATTCTGACATGCTTTAATTTAAAGCGAATCTTAGGTAACAGTTATAGTTTATACAGCAGTTTTGGTATCTATCAAAATCTGACAGTGGGTAATTCAGGACATAATTGGTATCTCTCTTACTTATAATAAATTTCAGTATGTTATCGATTAATATACATCTTCGAATAGCGTCTTGACAACTCTGTAGGCACATTTCTGCTTCAATGTCGAAAATACATGTGTTCAGATACGTACCGAAAAACTGATCAGAAATTCTCATTGTCTCTGAATACACATTTCTCTTATAATATAATACAGCTGTGAGTATATAACGTGATTTTATAAGATATACTATTATACGTACTTATTTAGCCGCGACGTAGTCGAGATGCAACTTGCCTGTGAGAAAATGTTCTCATGTACGGACAAAAAAATATCTGAGAGAAAGAGAGATGTCGGGCAATATTACATATCGACTATGGTTCCGTTATAAATAATTAAAAGATATTTGCCTGCTAGCATGGCCTACTGAACACTTGGGTAGTTTGGAGCTTTTGTGAGTGATTTTACGGTCACTCTTGCTTATGTCTATTTTCCCTACTGCGTTCTGTAAGTAAAATCAATATTATTTATATGTACACTAAATGATGGATTAATGCGTGTAAAATAAAGAACAAGTACGGAATACTCATTCGGATGGAAAGTCCATGTGTTACAGTAACATTGTTACCATGGTAACTTGTTCTCCCTTGTACCATTCCAATTTTTCATTGATTCAATGTACGTAACGTAAAAATACCTTTCGCAAGAAGACATTGGATTTGTATCTCAAAGAGTTGTGTTTATCGTTTTAATATGAACATATAATAATAACACATAATGTATCAGTTAAAAAGCATAGCCAAAATAAATTCTCAAAATAAACGTATTCATTCAAATATAAACTGAACTATGTAGGCATTCAGTTCTTTCAATAGATCTAACATCAATATTTTACAATAAGAACAACCTGTGACCTGGAGCTAAAAATATACTCAGGATAGAGGTTCGCATTTGCAATTATTATGCCTTCCGCTTTCAAGTTGCAAAATAACAATAGTCATTCTTATTCTAAGATATTGATACGTACGACTATTTAACAAAATGTTCTTTCGTTCCGGAGAATATAAACTATGTTGTAATCGAATTTGAAATATATAGGAACTTTCATTGTGTAAATGCAATTCCATTGTAGTAGCGTTATATACTCCATCCCTACGGTCATTACTTAGGCAAACTATTTCTTACATTATTGCCATGGAAACGTCATTACTGCTGAAAATATTTTCTCCTAACAATGTATACGGTATATATGGAACGAACTTTGAGCGGCGGAGCGGTTATGGTAGCATTTCTAAAGACTTTTCTCATTAAAAAAAATGATTAACGATAACTAGTAAATATTGATAATTTCCCCATATAAAATAACAGATGTATATAAATCTTCAGATATAAAAATATTATCAAGAGAGAGAGAGATCATGTTTTCAGCTTCCCTAACATACACTTTCTTAAGATTTATACTTGAATATTTCCAAAATTTTAAAAGCTTATCATTAGCTACCACAGTACAAATTATGATCTTGTCGTATAAATATGTAATAACACTGAAATTGCTGTATTAATAAAAATTTCAGATATCTGTAAAAATTGATATATAAATAATCCAATATGTAAAAAACATATTTTCCAATAAATCTGTGACTAAAGTAAATATAAAACTTTTTTGCGAATTATTGTTTAATCTATTCATATTCTATTCAAATTGCAACTACTACTGTAAACGCTACCAAATACCTGCTGCGTCGCTGTTAAATCATAATCTATTAATTGATATTTTCATACGCAATATATAGATATAAAAAAAGATTTACTAAATGTAACTGCTGGATATCCAATGTAATAATGGATTCTGCATCCATTCCCTAACTACTCCCACTAAATTATAAAACCCCTCCCTGAGGATTATGAATATCCAGCAGTTGGGCAAAAATGCTATCTACTAGTCTAACAGTAATGGTTAGCCTATTTCAATCATCTCTGCATCTTCCACGTTGTTATGGCCAACTACATTGTACCTAGAAAATTATCGCCCTTACTGTTTTTAACTCGATAATCTCGTAATACAAAATCGTACACTAAAAGAAAATTCTTATTTAAAAAAATAAGAATTTGTAACTTTTATATTCTTACGTGTGATTTGGTAAATGGGTATTGTGAAAATGAAGATGCGTCGTCCGAGGTGAAAAACCACGAGTTGCTTTACGAGGACTTCTGGCTTTTATGACTCGTGGTGGCGACATGGTACTTAGATAGGGTTGTTGAAGAAACACATCTTCCATTATGCTGGGTGCTACATATGTAAATCCCTGAAGAAGGTTTACGTTATTAAGAAATGCAGATGTGATACATAATGACTGATTAAATGTACTTGGACACATAATTCAGAAGAAAATTCACCTGGAACAGTCCATCAGCTGATTCGCTCAAAGTATAGTCTACTGGAGAATCTATTGGTGCTGAAGTAGTAAATTTCTTATCAAATTGCGATACATCTTCTTCGCTAGATAATTTTGGTCTAAAAGGAGGTTCTAATTGCCGAGATATAACGTCATTCCAATTGATATGTTTGAAGAATTTGTGCGCCTTTACTTCTTCTCCGTCTGACTGAGTAGATCCCAATCTTTGCGTAACTTGTCTCTATATAGAAGAAAATTATATATTCGATAAATGTTACAACTTTTTTTCAAAATCGCTTTTGAAATAGAAATATTACAGCGATTAATTTATAAACACTAACTCTCAATAATTTCCGAATAAGATCTTTAGCATCGGCCGTTAAATATGCTGGGAGAGATAACTTGCCACGTAGAATCTTTTCAATAGTTTTCTTCCTGCTGTTAGAGCTAAATGGTGGCTAAAAATATAGCAAATAATATGGATTAATGTTACATATTTTTTTATTTTGAGTTCATACATAATGATACATACAGCTCCTGTAAGCATGTCATATGTTAAACTACCCAAACTCCACCAATCTACTGCTTTTCCATGCCCACTTCTTGTTAAAATCTCAGGTGCCCTTGAATAAAATAATACAACAATCAATACAAATTAAAATTATAAAATTGTATCTAAATTATATCAATCTTCTTGATAATTACATGTATTCGATAGTCCCACAGAATGTATGTGTGAGAGCACCCTCCTGTATATGCTCTTTACATAAACCAAAATCAGTCAACTTAATATGTCCGTCTGCATCCAATAGAATATTTTCTGGTTTCAAATCTCTGAAACAATTCATTATACGCATTATTTCAAGGCTGCTTGCAGATAAAACATTTAATATCAATTATATTGCAGCTTTAAATTATATTTTAACTCTTAATGAGTGTAAAGAGATTTTATCAGAAAAAAAATATAAAAAGAGGTACCTGTATATAATTCCTTGTAAGTGAAGATGTTGCAGAGCTAACGTAATTTCGCATAAATAAAAACTGTAAAACAAATAATGTATGATAGAAGATATCGCCTATACCTTTGAAAAATGTAATTGAGGATATTTTCATGAGTCACTCACCGCGCACTATCTTCCATGAAAATTCCTTCATCATTTAAGTGATGGAACAATTCACCGCCGCACATATACTCCAGTATCAGATATAATTTATGACCAGTTTGGAAAGCGTACTTGAGATCTACGATAAAAGGATGCTGCCAGATGCAAGCATAAATATATGAATTGATATTTTGTGTAAAATATGATAAAAATATTAAAAGATGGGACGTTAGCTTTTAATGAAATAGTTTTAAAAAGTATCGGGAATTACAAGCATCTTTTTCATACTAAGATTACGTACATGAATCATTTGTTGAATTCTGATTGTAAATTTTTTAGGGAATAGGACCACGAATAGGACCTTTAGCATCAATCATTTGATTACTAACCTTTATGGATTCCAAGATGTTTCTTTCAGCCCTGGTATGAGCTGTATCCTTTTGATTTCTTACAATTAAAGCCTTGCGCAATACCTGTTTCAAATGGCACGAATAAATATTCTGAATAACTGAAGAAAAAAGTTACATATAAAACTCTTGCCAGCGAAGATTAACGTAAAAATAGATATTGATGAGATTTTACAATTTAACGCTACCGTTCTAGAGATAAAATTGCAAAAACTAATCACGTCTGCAATTCGCAACAACCGAAGTAAAATTTCTAGCAAATAACGAGGCGATCGAAACAATACCATGTAAATATTTTTGTTCAAAAAAACGCTTGCTGACCAAAAGAAATATGAAACGCAAAACATGACACAATTTATGTACATTAATACGTAATATGCAACATTCTTAAATTTCGAACGTCAATCATCCTCCCTCGAAAGCACTTTTCACACACTGCTTATTTGGCAAACGCGACATATTTCGGGATCACGTTACATAATTACGAGGATTTCGGTACCTTCATAGCGAAGATCGTGCCGCTGTCGTTTCCCGTTATTTTGCGTACTTGAAACACCTTGCCGTAGCCGCCTTTCCCGATAACTTTGCACAATTCGAAGTCCTGCGGCCCGAGCTTCTCGCGCGTGCGATTGACGTTGTGCTCCGATATCGGCACCGTCTCCACCACGTCCGACGAGCTGGAAGCGACAAGGAGAAGGGAATGAAGCAACTGGCGTTAATTCGGAGGGTGACAAGTCCGCGGGCGGCCGCGCGTGTGTGTACGCGAGGCGCGAGCGGGACACGCGCGCAGGTCTACTCACTTTACGATCTCATTCTCGTTCAGCGGGACGCATTCCTCCTGCGAAAATGAAAACAGATGCGGCGTTAGAGCGGTGACGGTACACGTGCCGCCGTCGCGCGAGCGGGCGCGACGCGCGGTCATCGGGATTCCCGTCCGGGGCAGGGCGCTCGAGGGGGGACCGTTTTAATTACCGCGTCGATCTCGATGACGTCGTCGTCCTCCGACTCGTCCCTGTGCGGCAGTCCTGCATCCTGCAGCTCGATGTCGAAGATCGCCGACATCGCGGTCTCGCCTGTCTCTCGCGTCGCTGTTCGCTCGAGCTCGGGGAAGTGGGCAGGTTCAGACGCGCCGGATCGCTCTCGCGTCTCGCGCGCGATGTCAACACATCAAATCTGACACGCCGTGCGCGAAAGCAGCAGGTCGCCCAGCAGGCACGAGCGGGGTACGCCAAGTCACACGACGATCGTACGCGATCAAGACTCGCTCGCGGATGGTCGCGGAGTGGCGAGACCGACGAGCGGAACGAGATTCGTGGAACGGCCCGAACTCTGTCGCAATCGTGTCGGCCGACGTGGGAGGGAGGGAAGGGGGAGACCTTCGAGCCAATCGCGTCGCGCGTCGCCGCTCCCGCCGGCCGCGAGGTCGCCGCGCGGCAAATTCGAATCGTGTATCTTCGAACGTTTCGAACCTGGCACTAAAGAGTCGTGTCTATCGAGAGCGTCATTTTTCTTTTCTTAGAAAAAGAAAAATCACATTGTCCGATGATCTTATCCCTCCACGATGAATACACCAAAGTTTGAAAGCTTCGTGAAAATAAATTTTTTTCTCAACAAGCGACAATTGTTCTCAGTTCCTTATCTTTCGCGAAGGTCTCGTCAAATTTTACAAATTATCGTTGCGTGGCTTTTGTCGAAACGAGTCGATTGAGCATCAAGAGACAACACCTGTCGCACACCGAAAACGTCGACACTCCGTCTCGCTCCGCGAAGAGGAAACGTCTGTCGATCTCTCATTCGAATTGGCCCGAGATCTTTGTCTCAGACCAATTCGAGCCTCGTTTCTCTCTCCCTTTGTTTCCGGGAGGCTGTATCAAATTCTCGGAACGCGAATGCGTCAGACCCTCGAATAAAGATCGTCGGCGCGGCGCGCGAGACACCTATATAGATTCGCGTCTCGCGCTCGCGAATTATTGTGCAATTTTGCGAAATCGCGGTCGAATCCGAGAGAGAGAGAGTTGCTCGATAAGGGAATTATCGAGCGATTTACATGGGCGATTTATTGATAAAATTCGATCGGTCATTGGTCGCCGTTATCACGTTGGATCACGCGACGCAGTCGGAGATAACGTGGGGCTGCGTTCGAAAACTTTGCCCGAATACGCTAGAGTGACGTTCCGTCCTTGTTTTACGTCTAACGAACGATAAAGGTGGAACGATGACGCTAGCTTTTCGAACGCGGCCTAGGCGATAGAATTTCATACGTTTGCTGTACATTCTCCCAATAGGCGCGAGCGATTCGTTAAAAATGGTTCCAATGGTCAATCGTCGGTACGTGCAGGGATACGAGGCTTTTCTCGAGTATATGAACGCGAACATAGACAGTCATAAGCCGCATACTGTTTACATACTGTTTACGGGCACGAAGCTGCCGGACACCGGCAAGAGTTGGTGCCCGGACTGCGTGGCGGGTGAGTCTCCTTTTTCCCGTCGACATAACCTAACTCTCGAATCTCATCCCCCTCGAATAGCCAAACGAATTGTCGGACGAACTTTGCGCGAGGTGTCCGCTGCGAGTGCGAAGTGTGCGACAAAGATGTAACGGAATCCGCCAAGTACGTTAACTGCGAAATTCGAGCAGATATTTAATATTTTGCTATTTCATTTAAACGATACGTTTGGTCTCGAATGGTTACATTTATCGGAAACGGAATTTTGTAGAGGCTGCTGAAAATTTGTTTGCAGCTCGAGCGGCAGAATGACGTTAAAAGATGACGTACAAGTGCCTAGCAGACGTCACCGTGACGTATGACGTCATCGTGACGTGTGACGTCACTTGATGTGATGCTTTGGGAGTAAAAATAAAACGGAGAAGACCTAGACAACGCGCATGTTTAAAAGACGTCATAAAGGTGTTTTTTAGACATGCGTGTTGTCTGGGAATTTGCTAGTAGATTAGATAATGGTAGATTGATTACAGAAATCGAGTAGAATTTGTCGTTTCGTTAGACATTTAGATAATAGTTTCTATCTCACGTAGCTAAATCTGTCGAATTTTGCAATATCCACCATAAATTTTATCGGTAAAATGTCAATGAGAATCTAACTGAACAGTAAAAATATGATGTTAAGTTGACTGCAAAAACCAAGCAGAATTTGCTATTTCATATTTTAATGATATTTTCGTAATTATTTGAATGATATTTTCCATTCGCTGCGCATTCTAGAACTGGGCCGAATATCAGTAATATCAAGATTTCTAAATATTGGAAACACATCCTAAATTCTAAAAAGAAAGATAAAAGAAATGATAAAACGATGATAATCTAAGATATCTATTTCTGTATTGAAAAACCCATTAATTATCTGGGTTCTAGATTTTTATACTGTTTGTTATTTAGGAATTTCCTATCAAGATACAAATATGAGATTATTAAGAAATTTATTCAAGAAAAATTTGAGACATATCTTGGGTTAATTAGATTTAAGTCACTAATTTCTTATCTTTTATGTATAATACTGGAAAGGAGGAAGTGCAAATACGTTAATATTGATATAATTGGATTCTAAGTTATCAATGTATTTATTTACAATTAGTATTATTTTGTTTTCTTTCAGCTGAGCCATTTATTGAAAATACTTTCGCAGGAGCATCTCAGTATATTTTACTAATAGTGGAGGTCGGAGATAGATCATAGTAAGTATATAAAATAGTTCATGCTTTTGCAACTGTCATTTTTATATGAATTGCCATGAGTATACACTATGTAATAATTATCTGATAATAGAATATAAAATATAATATAATAATATAAAATAACATATATATATATATATATATATATATAACATGTACATATATGTAAAAAAGAAAGTTTTAAAGTATCTTTTATATGCTTTTCTAGCTGGAAAGATCCTAATTGTCCATTTAGAACAAATCCTTCTTCCAAGTTGAAGGTTTTGCCGACTTTAGTTAAATACAAAACTCAGAAACGTTTAGAGGGTGATCAATTATTGAACCCTGAACTTATCGAAATGTTACTATCAGATGTAGATGACTAAACTGTTTGTAATATATATTTTCTTTGTGTATTTTCTATAAAAAGTATATATCTTGATTTATAAATGTACATAAACTACATTTTCATATATGATCGTATTCTATTTCTATTCTTATAATATCATCCTTTATATATATATAAAACTGCTTTGATAAGAGATACATATCGAGACTACAAATAAAGATTACTTAAACTAATAGGATATATTTATTTTTTATGCGTTTGCACGCRTATGCAGTTATTATTGCAATAATCCACATAATCTTTTGAGCAATAAGGAAAAAAGGAAAGAAAAGGAAAACAAAATCAATTAACCCGTTCCATACAAACAGAGATATTTTGAGTCGATCGATTTTCATTCATTTCTCGTAACTTTGAAAATTTCTTGTAAGGCCCTTTGAAAAGTCCCCTACTTCTTATATTTTATCTGTTTCTAAAAATAAAGAACAAACATTTATTCTACAAACTTAAAAGTATATTCATGAATTTTTATAGATTTTTTAAAATCACTTTAAATAGATGAAAGAGTGGTCGGACTCGAAATATCCCATTTGTGCGGCTAAGATGCCGTTTTTCACATGGTAAGAGTTAAAATATTGCGATCAAATCTCTAAATTATAATGAATTTACCTTATACCTAAGTTCACTATAAAGTCTTAACACGTTCCTTCCAAAATTTTTAGAGTGATCTGTTACGAGTATAAAATACCAGAAACTAATGATACTATAAATTTTCTAAAAGGATCTTATTACATGATTGGTGCCACTTCTCTTGCCGGTGGTAACATACGTACGGAATAATGAACTTTCTTATTCCTTAGAAAACTATAGGTATTGTCGAAAACAACGGAATCTGAAACAAAAAAAAATTTAATGATGACATCGTCGTTATTTGTGGAGTGCTGCTCGAGCGACATAGGAGCTTACAAGTCGTCGGAGTTTCGCAGGTTAATAGTCCAATTTCGTCCGATTGATGTGACGGAACCCTTCGGATAGGTATTACTTCCGTTTTTGTACCACTAGCCACGTCCTTTTTCAAAATCCCAAATTTGATGTCGTGGCCTTCGCTTCGGAATTCCCAACTGAATTCAAGAGTTGAAAAAATATGAGTTGAAAAAATAAACTTTTCCCTCCTCGAGATGTTTATTGTAAAGTATTTCTCACCTTAAGATGGAACCCACTTCGGGTGCAGAAATATCGAATTCTAACTTTCCTCCTTTCCGAACGACGACGGTAGTATAATTCTCGTTTGGCTTATCCATATTATTGGTGTACAATTCTTTAGGTATCTTACCACCTTGACAGATCTGGCAATAATTTCGATTATCATTTTCCGAAACAGCATATGATACATATTTTAAAAAAAACCAAGTAGATTTATTATTCCAAAATAAACGAATACATGCGATAAATACGAAGTAGGCGAAATGTGATATTTTGAAATAAAAAATCGAATTCATCGATGAGATTTTAGAGTTTTTTCTTCTCTAAACGAAAATTTGAGTAGAGATTTTATAAATTTCAAATATATTAACATTTAAATTTAGAAGCAATTAAGCTTATTACGTAGAACTTTGTGTGTTCTATCGAAGTCACATTTCATCGGATATTCTGTGCTATATAATTTTGAAAGAAATTTAAATATACTTTTGAAGTATATCTCGGGTTGCCATCTGGGTCTCTTAGTGTTCCACCAAAATGCGCAGGTAGTTGATCTTTCGGTACGAGTGAAAGAATTGCTGCTTGCCATTTCGCCGGGTCGACTTTGTAGATTTGTATTTTCGACAAAGTGTAGTCGTCCATGAATTTTTTAACAATGGAAAAAGCAAAAGCGAAAACTTTTGGAGCTGTAACAATACACACACTTGTTTTCTCTTTCCGTTCCAAATAAGTAATTGTAAGTAATATGTAAATAAAATTCACGAGGGATTATTTCTATAAAGTATTCTGTGATTTGTTCTTTTACGTAGCACTTAATAATAGTTTTTCTTTTGTTATGCTGACTAATTGTCAAATGAAATCTGGGAGGAATAAGAAAAAAAGATTTTAAAATTTCATTCCATACTGATCATTGCAGATAATAGTGGTCGGCTTTCAAGCTATTCAAACTATTTATTTATATTTCGATTATAAAGAGGAAAAATTTTGTAAAATATTTCATAATATCTCAATTATGCATTTTTCATGTATAACGTAGTTATCATGCTGTAACTAGTCTATGCTTGAACAGAAAGTTTTGTTAAATACGCGTAGCATGAAATGCTACGTTAAAATATATTTTTCATATTCATATTTTATAAGCAGTTTTTTTTTAGACAGTACACTAAAGAATATCAACATCTATTTGCAACAACATCTAAGTAAAATCGCGCTAGTGCGTTATTTGTCAAACTTGCCGTTGATTATAAAGCACATCTTTAGAATTTCCGGATAGTTTGCCTCGTACATTTGGATGAAAGTGATGACCAGCTCGCCAGCTGAAACGGTACGCATCAATAAGATAACAATGGAAAAAAAAGCAGTAAGATGCAGTAAGATTTAAACTTTTCTAAGAAAAATTTATAAGAAAAATATCGAATTGAGTCCTAAAAGAAGGATCTCCATAAGCTTCTTTTGAATTTTATTCTAAAATGTTTTATTATTATAAAAACTATTGAAATCAAGATTTTTAGCTTAAATGGATATATGATTTGATATTTATTTATCATGTAACTAATTAATCCCATTTTTATCATTAATACCCAGTAAAAAATTTTTTATAAAAATATATATAAATATATATAAACATATATAAGTATATATAATTATATATGAAACATGTCTATACATATTTATATATATTTTTTGTTTTGTAAAATTACTATTTGGTACAAGAAAAATATAGTATAATAATGAGAACACAAAAATAATTAAATGAATAATTTTTAATTTGTTTTTTTCTTTACAAAAAGTCTAATTAAAAAAATAAAAAAAAAATTGCTCATATATAATTATATATAATGATATGTAATTATATAAAATTTTTTTCTTCTTTCTTCAAACTTGACTCTTTTTGACTCTTTTATTCTATCTTGTGTAGTTTTTATTTACAAGAAACAAAATTTTGTTGCATCCATCTGATAACACACATACACACACACACACACACACGCGCGCGCGCGCGCGCGCGCAAAGAGAGAGAGAGAGTGAAAGAGAAAGAAAGTAAATAGAAAGAAGAAGAATAGAAACAAAGTAGCTCCCGATAAAAAATTTTTCATATAACTATATATATAGGTGTATATATATATATATATATATATATATATATATATATATATACATATACATTCTTGTATGAAAATTTTTACAGAGATAATATGTAGGTGAGGTAAAAATTGATAATGGATAATAGATAAAAGTTGATAATAGAAATAGAATTAATTAATTTAATTAGTTACATGACAAAGGTAATAAAATATTTCTTTAAGGTAAAAATTACTTGATTACAATACTTGATTTTTACAATAATAAATCAAAGTAATAAGTTTTTGATAGTTTCAAATGAAAGATCAGAGGTGACTGAAAATCAACCTTGTGAAGATTCTTCCTTTATCCAATATTTTTACCTGGTTTCCACAAATATTGTTTAAGATTAAATTCCTCCATGTCGAAGATAACAGTCAGTTGATTAGCAATCTGTCCGTGCTTTTTAGATTGCTCCTTGGCTAAGTTCAAAAATCCATCTAACACTTTTATCATATATCTGATGAAGTCTTTCTGTGTTATTACGTGTAACGATCCGTACATATCCACACCAGCAAATGGTACGATGATCACTGTAAAAATAACATATACGTGTATATACACACACACACACACACACACACACACGCACACACAATTTTTTGACTTGCAAAAAAAATAATCTATTTACAAACCTGAAATTATTTCACAATATAAATTTCAACCTTAATTAAAAAAAATGTTCTTATCTTTAATAAGAGTATACGCGCTCGGAATTTATAAAACAAATCAATTGTCATAATTTCCTTAGGCTTGAAAAAAAAAGTTTTTTTTATTTATTGTACTTTCTTCACCTTTTATACCTATAATATAGAAATATCAAAATATTTATTCAATGCAATAACAAAAATGTACAATTAAATAATAAATTTACTTCATCGATTTTAGAGATTTATGAATATGGAATAAAATTTGAATAAAAATTGTTTTCATCGCCAACAGATGAAATTAGTTAATGCAATTAAATTTTTAACAGCTTTCGATAGTATTGTCTAATTTTGAGTAATAAAATGACTCTTTTAGAAAACTCGAAAACACTAGAGTGTTCGAGTGTTAAAATGATGTTTCTCATGATTATGATGAAAGAGACAGACAGAAAGAATCATAAAAAAGCTTAATTAAAAAGAATACATATTTCGAAGTAGTGTAAAATCGAGGTCATGGTTTTCATGTATCTCTTGTAAAGGAAAAGTATCTCTGAGAATTAACTGAAGGCCGTGACCGGGTTTTTCCCACAATATTGAAATCTGTATTTTGAGTCTTAAAATATGTTAAATTTATTGCTACGTTGAATAAAGTAGAAGGTCTCTGAAGAAGATATTTATTTCTATTGTATACCTATCTTTGTAAATGATACTATATCTGAATTTCTATTATAATTATGACATTGAGGCATGTGAAGTTTGTCAATAGAATGTTTGAATGCTTATTCAATATAATATAATATTTGATTGTTATTCTCGAGTTTCTCTGTTTCAATAAATTTTGTAATATTTTGAAAAATTGAGTCTCTGTTTTTTTCACTCAGTTAATACGCCTATTTTTTTTTAACAATATTGATAGATATTGACAAATATATCATTTCAGTATGACATAATATGATCATAAATGTAATGTAATAATTGAAGGAAATTCGTAGAAATATGAATCCACGATTTGAAAATTTATAATACTGTAACAAAAGAAATTTTACCTGGTGCTCCATCTTTGTCGAACCCGCTTAGCCCGTAAGGCAAATGTTTTTTTATTACTTCAGAAACATCCCAGTTATCCAAATTGTCAGCATTCCAATGTTTCCGCCATTCCATCGACTACGAATAAATATTTTTCGTAAACATATTTTTTTATGTTTATTTTATTATTGCAGAGTATGCGTTTACGCCATAATGAAAATTATCACTACTTTTGATACCTTTTTTTATTATTATATTATACCGATAATCACATGTCTTGTTATATTGTTGAATAATTCATAATAATTTATAATAACATTTATAGTATATATGCCCGTGCTGTCGTCTTTATTTTGACCAGATTTCAATAAATCTTAAAATCTAATCAAGGATATAAATTTAAAATTTTTTATTCTTTGCGTAACAGCGTGAAATTAAAAAAAAATGCAACATTATAAATGTAACGTAACATTTGTTATGTAACATTATCATATCGGTATGAAATTTTTCCGTATGAAATCTTTTTTTTAATAAAAGTAATGTATTCATATTGTTGCGAAAGTTAAATTTCTCTTGTGGAAAAACGATAATTAGTTCATCCAAATATGCCAATGAATTATTGTTCGACTCACTCAAAAGAGTTATATATATTACATTTTAAATAAATTTGGAGATTAATAAAAAAATAAAATTTTATATATTTTATAACAGTGTGTTACAAAAAACTCAAGATACATAGATTATCCTAAATAAGCTAATTGTAAGAACACATTTGAATTTAGCATAAAATTATATTAGTATAATTTAATATAAAAAATATCACATATTTAGTTTACCCGAATATTATATTTGTGATGAAATCTCAAAATAATTTTATTGTGTCATGCCGCGTGTATAATATCTATATTAAAGCATACGGTAGACTTATATGTTACGGTGTACCATGTACCGTTGCAACAACTTTCGATGCAAGATGTTTAAAGACGCGCTGGAAGAAATATTTCTCATAATTTACAGTTAATGATTTCAGGATTAATGAGGTTTCACGCGGAAAATAGAAAGTGAAAAAAAGGTAATTTTCCGCAGAAATTATCGCGGAAGATACTTAGCCACATTATAGATCCTCCGGTTTTCAATCATTGTGAAACGTCTCGACACAAGAATATGGATGTAATCTCGAACGTGCTTCAGAGAATCGGCACATTACTTTCGACTTGCAAAATAGCACGTATAGAGCACAACTTTCTATTTCATATAAAACATCTTCGAGAATAAAAAAGGCGGAACTGTCGACAATAAATCCTCAACATCCGATACAAACCCGTTAGGGTATGTTCTTTAATTTATTTGCGTCAGAATTAACTGTGATTGTACTTTGAATCAGCGAATTATTTGTCATTACTTACGTAAGGAATAATCGTTAAATTTTCTTCATAAAAATAAATATTGCATAAAACATTAAATTTTTTATATATGATGTTATTAAACATGTACATGTACACACACACACACACACACACACACGCGCGCGCGCGCGCGCGCGCGTGCGCGCGCCCATTAATCAATCTTTATTATTAAGTAAATAACTTTATAAAAAAAATTTAAAAAAAGTTAGTTTTATTTAAAAAAGTTAAAATTTATATTTGTTTATTTGTTAAATTCTTTGTTAAATTTATGATGCTTCTGAAATATATATCGGATGACATGGACCGAAATGATATACATATATCCATCTTGATTAATTCTTGTTTAACATTCGATTTCAATCGAAAAAACTCACAAAAACACTTAAAGATTTCTCGTCACAACACGATAAAAAAAGTCAGTGGGCTGTGACATAACTCGCTAGCAGAAGTTTACTTCTGCCGCGTTAATGATTCGCGAATAATTTACGTTGCAGAGAAATTTAAAAGGCTCGGTGACCGGAACGTGTTTCACCAGACTTTCTCAATTGGATTCGTCTGCGTTTCGTATAATGCGAATAGTGAGCTTAATTTGAGGAAACGGAAGTCGGATACATAATCGTTGTCTGAAAACGGTGTAATATAAAAAAATACACACGTGCACTTTATTTATCATATAAATGAAATATGAGAACATAGAAGTACAAGATATGCGATAAAGATTTTAAATCACGTTTTTGCACGATTACTTACGTCTCTCAACATTTTTTCCGCTGCGGTAGGATCCCATTTTCTCGCTAAAAAAAATAGAAATATGAATTTATTTCAACTTGTATTGCAAATTATATATATATATATATATATATATATATATATGATACATTTAGAGAGAATTATTTGGATTTATCGATGAAAAAGATATTGCTCTACATATCTACAATATTTAATGCAACGTTAAAAACATCAATATTTAAACAAAGGTGCGAGTATTGATGTGAAAATATTGTGTAATTTTCAAGTGTATAATACTCTCTCTAAATAAAATTTATATAATAAAAATTTATTTATAAAATTTATTTATCATAAATCTATAATAATGGAGAGCATAAAAAAAATAGTAAAAGGAAGTACAATTTTCATTCACATAGCACAGAATCGTTTATTTTAATAAAATTTAAATTATATATGCAAATAATATCGTTGAAACATACGTTTTAAACGTTTTCGTTCATTTGCAATATGTGAATGTTATGAGTCTTATGTGAGCAATTGCGTAATTCACAATTCTAAAAATAGTTCTAATAACCAATAATATTGAGTAGTTTTCTTTCAAGACAATATTTAATAACTTCGCTAAATATCGCTTTGAAATACATATGCAAAAAACAAGTAAAAGATAATGAACGTCACGTTAAATAATGTCTTATGAAAATATTTCTTATGATTTCACACGCTATGTACACACAATGACTGCGCTGTGTATACATAATACAACATTTACCAAAATCACGGAGACTGCCTTCTTAGATTCTATTAATTGTTTATCAGGGGAGGGAACAGAATGCCATACCTCTCAACCAGCGAAGCAGAAAATAGTCATCGTGTTGCGGCTGTAGAATATCTTGCACAGACCGCCGAAACTGCACAAAAAGAAAAGAAAGGAAATATAGATCTACCTTATTTACTTTTTTACGCATTGTATAATATTATTATTATCGAAAGCGCTCACGTTCGGTCGCACAATTTTAGGATTTGTGATACAGTTATTTTAATTTCTTTTGATTTACGAATCACTCGGTAAATTTTTTCATATAAAAATATAAATATATATATAAACATATATATTTATATACAAAATATATGTCTATATATCTTTTTTTACTTTTTGTGAAATTACTGTTTAATACAAAAATAATAATAATAATAATTAGAAAATATACAAAATAAAGGATAATTTTGCGTTATTTCTTTTACAAAAAGTCATGTTTGAAGAAATAAGAAAAAGTTGCTCTTATATAATTATATATCATTATATATAATTATATACGAGCAACTTTTTCTTATTTCTTCAAATATGACTTTTTGTAAAAGAAATAACGCAAAAATGATCCTTTATTTTGTATATTTTCTAATTATTATTATTATTTTTGTATGTGCTCGTCTGTGCGTATCATATCAAATATTTCATAATGCTTACTTCCGACATTCTATTTTATCCACAATGACTTTGTAAAAATTTTAATGTAATTAATATAATAAATAATATAATAAATATAATAATGTAATAAAACGGACCATATTAACTATTTTGTTTATATTCACACTGAAGATAACCCGATAAGGATCGAAATGTTTGTGTTATCAATTTTATTATTGTAATATATAAATATTTAACAAAAACGTCCAGCTTGTGCACGTAGCCCTTTCTTTTATTTGATTTTTAATCATTGTGCCTATAATATTCTTATATATATATATATATATATATATATATATATATATGTGTGTGTGTACATATGTTTATATATATTTATATATGTTTTTATATAAAAAATGTTTTATTGGGTACAAGGAAAGTTATTTCATAAAAATACATAGTGTATGGATATGTAAGTTGCAAGCGATTATTTGTTTTTATTTTCATGAACACATAATATATTTACGTAAAGATTTACAGAGTTTTTTCCAGAAACAGCAACACTGTTTATCTTGCGTCACCCTAAAGGTTTTTCTACATGCAGTTCTTAATTATAATTTACAGGAAACATGTACCATCGTATGTCGCGTTGACGTAAATACGTGTGCAAGGAAGTGAAATTTCTTTGTATATAATTATTAATGTTGCCTCCACAAGAGAAGTCTGTATTGATTTGTCATATTATTACAAACCGTACTCGAAATATCTACTTTCACTCAAAACCATAAGAAGTCATAGAGAGCAGAATTTATGATAATATTTAATGGTGTATACACACACACACACACACACACACATATATATAACCTCATATATATTTTATACTTTATTTATTTTCAAAAATATAATTTTTTATAGAGAAAAGTTTGCATTTTTTATTAAGTGATCACACACAAATAGCACTAAAATGATCAACATAATGGTTAATCTCATGCATCTCAGAAGATGATTACCTTGAGATTATAATTATGCGTTTTATACGTGCATATATACTGATTTCTTCACAATTTATTTGATTATTTTATTGCGCGAATGATTCAAACTTTTCTTTTCTTTTTAGCTTATAGATATATAGCAATTACCAAAAATTAAAATAAAATTTCGATTATCATTTTAATTTTCACTGTGTTCTCCTACATTCCAAACTTCCGACTTTTGGCTTTTCGAATATTTTAATTACTGATTGTCTTTTAACTTGATTTTTTTTTTAATCTTTCTGTTAACATTGCATTTTATCATACAGTTGTTACGTATTATCTACTGTGATGTATTTTTATTATATCCCGTTCTTTATTTTACTTGATCTGCGTCTTAATCTTCATTTCATTCGGTTTATTATAGCAATCGACGCATACAAGTTTTTAAGACCTTGAATTGATCGCGCGTCTCATGTGGAGAGCGTGAGATTATTTTTTATTTTTATACTTTTTTACTTTTTCTTGCTTTAAATCGAAGCATGGTTTTAAATCGAAAATGTTTTACTAAAATAAGCATTTGTTGTAATTTAAATTGCGCAAATTGCTCATTTAATACGCTTGACTCTGATTAGTCCTTTTTCTTATCTATTGTTTTTTAAATTGAGAGTTTCTATTTAACATTGTGTTAAAATAAAATTTATATTTTTCTCAATGCGCATTCATACTTTTTAATTTATTATTCGTAAAAGTTGCTTCAAGATTTTGAAATGAATTCTATGTATGAATATCGCATATGTACAAAATGAATTCTATCTATGAATATCGCTCTAAACAGAAAAATGTGAAATATATGTGTATATGCTGGAATGTTCATTAAAAAAAAAGAAAGGAAAAAATATTGATGCTCTCTTATTGCTCATTGAGTCAATAAATATGAATTTTTTCTCAACAAAAATAACTGTGTGTACAATTATCATATTAATATTTATAGAATTATCAAAACAATTTTTATGATAACAGATGTTCACAATATAAAGTAAATACAAGGTGTAGCGAGGAAATATCGTTGCAAGAAGGCAACAATTTCTAATTCGGCTTTTTATCTTTGAAAGTGAAATGAACAAATGAAAGTTTTCAGTAGAAACTTGATAGTTGAACGAGATTAGGCTAGTGGCATATAGAAAAACGTAAGTAGTAAAACTTCAGCAGCGACTCGGCCAATCATGGTAGAGAACGTAAGGTAATACGTAAGTAGTAGAAAATAAAAATTGTTAATTTGCTTACTGCTTAAGTCTGCTTAGGTACTAGCCTTCAATTATACAGAAACAAATTCCTCTTGGATAATTGAAGAGAAAATCTTATAAATTATTCTATTAAAAAATTGCTAATTATTTCATCGCAAAACCATGATTGCATGTACGAAATAATCAGTGGTTATGTCGTGGAAATATGTGCCGACCTTTTGCATCATAAAAAGATTATCATGACATGATTAATATGATCTCATTTTTCGATGAACGAGAGTAGAAAATAGAATGTAAATAAGAGCGAGAAGATTGAAATCGTTCATCATTATCGAATGGCAAGAAAACCGATTTTAAAGAAGCTTGGATTTGTCATCTGAAATTTTAAATAGGCCTTTTTGCGTGTGTAGATATGTATATATATTGACATATTAATGTGTGCATATCGATAATGTGTGCGTGTTTGCGCGCGCATGCACGTGAAACGCTAATCAAAAAACTAATAATAGAAAAAACTAGTAAATAGTAGAAAAATAATAGACTCTAATTGGTTCTTCTGTTCTCTAATGTGGCATTTTTTTCGTAGTTTTTTTTTTTAAGTGCAAGAAGTAATCCAAAAGAATAAAAACATCTTAGGAAAAATAAAGACACTTATATTAGTTTTCACGATGTTGACACAATGCATCCGCATATTTATAAAAAGTTTATCGAATACTCAAACAGGTCGCGCATATTTGATCTCCGTCATGGCCAACTACAATTCCAGTAAAAATGACAGGTTGAAAAAACGATTATTGGATGTTTAGATCATCTGTGTTAAACAGTTTTTTAACCATTCGAAAATTTTATTTCTTTCGGGTGCATTGTAATGTTTTTTTTTGCAAATATATAATTTAAAAATGATTGACGTCACTTTTACTTTTAGTTAAAAGAATAACAGGTCGGAAAGACTAAGCTATTAAATGTTTATGTTTGTGAGCAGTATGCGGCACAGCCACCAGATGAACGCGGTAGAGCTTTTATTTCTTTTATTAATAAAAAAACTATATAAAATAAAATAAAAGGCGCGGCATTATGAGATATTTTATTCATGTTTTAACAAAATAATTTTTTTAAGACAAGTCCCTAAAATAGAGCTCCACGATGAAAGTATTAAAAATGAAATGTAAACAATAATAAGATTAACATCGATCGATATGTGAATACATAATTAAATATACATGAATTCGAACGGGAGACCGATCATGTAATTTTTTCCCTAAGGCAGAATGTGAAAAGTAAAATTTTTATTATTGAAGTTAATAGAGGAATTTTTCACTTTTTATCTTTTCATCCTAAGGAAAAAGTTACATAATCTTGATGGATCTTGCTATTATTTAGTAATATTTATGCATGAATTTATATACCTTTCCCAATCTTTCAAACCGTGCCTCGAAATATTTTTGAAACGTTCTGAGTTGAAGTTGGAATAATAATATCATGAATTAAACTAATATTAATAACCATCTTTAAACATAGTAAAGAATTTATTGTGAAGAATATACTAAAAAAATAGTACTAAGATCCAACTCTGACCGAATAGGCTGTGTCGTAAATGAGATGATTTTTGACAGTATAATTTCGTTTAGTTTTGTGTAAAGATTAATTCAAGATAAAAATAATTCAGGATAAAACATAAATAAGGATAAAAATAAATAAACATCTTATAGATGTCTAAATATACGTCTCATATTTAATTAAAGTGACATAAAACTCGTTTCATCGATTAAATTTTCAACGTATACACCAACCGATATTTTAGATCGGCATTTTAGGTTGATTCGCCGTTTTTTTAACTAATCATTTCTCATTGAGGAATCCACTTATAGTGAAATGATAATAATCGTGAAACTGCAACTGTTTTTTCTCGGTAGAATTTCGGTAGTTTTTTACACCGAGAGGTTCTTTGAAAATAGAAATTACGAATTTATCGTAAAGAACTTTTTTGAAACTAAATTACGAAATAAATAATCGTTTTTGGAAAAAAATTATCACTATGAATAATTATGTAAAAAAATATAAATTTGCTACGAGTTATAAAAAATATGCGTTATGGAGCAAGATTTCTTTACAGCCAATTATGATAGCTTTTTGTTATGGATCATATAAACTCGTATTTATATTAAATAAAAAAATTTCACGTGTATTAAACACGTGACACAAACGTCACGTACATTTTTCACTTGAACTTATGCAATATACAATAATTAAATATTTTTATCCTTTAAGTTGCATATGACGTTACGAACAAGGAAAAATACTTAACTAGTTTTTATTGATTATTCTCAGATCAGCACAAAGTCAAAGTCCAAAATCAAAACGTAAGATGCTTTTAAGATGTTTTGACTCTCTTCTCTTGCAAATATGTTTTAAGACGTTTTTTAGACATACATTATTTTGATATAAGAAACTTATGGTGATAAAAGTTTCTTCTGATCTAATTTGCAATACATAGAAATAACTCTATTATAAGCTATCCAGAGATATTTTTAGGTGATTTTTAGAGATACTAGATATCACAGACGTTTATATACGCTATTTAGCTTTTTACTTTCTTACAAAGAACAAGTTTACATACAATCATGTAATTTGACGTTTGTGAACTGTCAAAATACAATCACTGAGTCTTACTTTCGTACGTAATAAACGAAGCGAGAGAATCAATCAACATTACAGAAAAGCGGCAACAGTTAAATCTCTTACATGCCTTTTTTATATAAGAATGCATTATATCTAAGTTTCATTTGTTCAGTGAATGCGATTTTAGAAATAACAAAGTTAATATATAATTTTAAAAGTTAACATAAAATTGTTACAATTATTATTAATTGCAAAATATTAAAACTTATTCTTTAATTTTCTTTTATTTGTTATTAATGTTTATTTAATTAATCACAATTCTATTTCACAATTTCTGTATAAGTTGTCAAGATTTCAATTGCAAAAATATTTTGGTAATTGCAACGATCATTTTCAACGTCATAGTGCGTTTACTAGATTTTGCGTTTCTTTCGACATAGACATTTTCTCGCTTACTCTATCTCATACATCAAGCCAATGACTTCTATTGCAAATTTCCACGACATTTCATATGATTGCTTCATTCGAAGGAATCGAGCAGAGTTAAAGTCATTTTATGCACGTCACGAGAGGCATCTCACTTATTTTTGCACCTATGTTTGCATCCGGTGTCGCAATTCAAGATGACGGATTTATGTATGCATTGGGGATCCTTTTAAAGTATGTCGCGAGATTTGCGTGTCCGATTGTTCTCTTGTGACAGTCTCAGGATATAACAGATGAAAGTGTCACTACCATCGCTGTCGGCGTGACGTTTTCCTTTCAATCAACAAGAAAAAAAATAACTGTCAATTTAATCGGTCATGTTAATTCACGTCACTTCCACCAATGTAGATTAACTTTAATCTTGATTTCAATTTACTCTTTTTCTGATTCTAAGAATTATAGAAAAAGATAATAAGTAAATTAAACCGAGATTAAAGTTAATGTGCAATGGCAGAAATGGACATCAGAGATCAATGGACGAGTAAATTAAAACCAGGCAAGTTAATAAACTTTTTCAATGTACGTCCAAGATGTTTTAACTTTTTTTTTTTTATATTTATTTGAAACAGAGGCTCATCACAACTGGCAAATCAGATTCTCTGCATATTTTCATAAATTTTGATCGATATAAAAAGAAAAACTGATTTAATATTGAAACAAATTCATAGAACGAATTCAAATTGGCATCTTTTTCTACGACGCAAACAAAAAATGTCAATCTCTTCGCGATCCGTTGCATCTCGCTACTTGAAATAAATGCTCGGTTGCTTATTATCCGAGAGATCGGAAGTCAATGATCATCAGGTTGTAAGAAGAATAAAGCAATCTACGCGCATTAAAGTTTTTGCCATATCGCATGTAATGAAATTTTTAACCTTATTGAGAAATCGCGTCGGTAAATCTGGATTAACCTGATTTTCTCCTTTCCAAAAAAAAAATTTTTCCTGAATCATTGTGTATGTATAATTTCTTTCAAGGAGCGACAAACATGTTTTTAGCAGCCTGTTAAAACATAAAAATTTTTTACGTTTCTTCGATACTCTTCGAACTTATATCTTCGAAAATATCTTATAAAATTTCCACATCGCATTTATTTCTATTTTCGTTAATAATACTTATAATTAATATGATGTTTTTTAAGGATGTTTGGGTGTACAATATCAGTTTAATTAAAAAAGTTCGAAATTTAAATGAAATAGAAACGATGAAAAAGAACGATGACAAGAACATATTAAAAAAATTTGTATAAAAATTTTGTCATAAATATGCCCTGAAACTAACTGCAAAAGAAACAAATTATTCGATTTATAATAATTTATGTGACGGAATGACCATTTTTTGCTGCAGTTTTAAAAAAATAAACTTTTAAACGACTAATCCCTGTTTCTAGCATAGATTAATTTTAACCTCAGTTTATCTTATTCTTTATCTTTTTTTAGTTCTAAGAATTAGAAAAAGATGAAGAGTAAATCGAGATTAAAGTTAATCTATGTTGATGGAAATGGGCATAGATTGATCAAATGAACTTTTGTACATATATTAGAGCTTTAATAGTATATGTAAAATTTGATTTAATTCGTAATGCTGCTTCGTCAGATTTGCGAATAAGTATTCAAATAAGTATACAAAACGCGATTTTATATAAGAATCAATGCAAACAAAACAATCAAATAACTTTCAAATCAATAAGAGAATTACGTTTAAATTTTACACAGATACTCAGACGCAATAATAGAACAATCTATTCTTAAATTTTTATATTCTTATATAATGTTTTGTGACACATACATCCTTAATTGAACTTGTTTTTCTTATCAGTTTTAGAAAGAGGCAGATACAGGTAAAAATACGAATACTTTCATTACAATAAAAACATTACTTGCTTTATCAAATTCCCCATCTTATACACGATTTTCTCTTAATATCTCAATTTTTACATTAAAAATTCTCATTAAATGAAAACTCTTTTTATTTTTCGCCTTTCTATTTCATCGAGAAAAAGAGAGAAAAATAAAGTGTTTACGCGTAAAATTTAAAGGAGATCATATTTGCTCATAAACGTCCATATCTATTTATCAACTATACTTATGTGCATGCTTCGATGTGATTAATTTGTTTACTCGAAAATAATATGATAATATTGTATTATAAAGTTCTACATTATATGGAGTTTTAAGCAAATAAGTGTCTTCAGATTCAGCCCCAAGATAATTCGAAAATATTTATAGATCGACAGGAAAATGGCACATAATGATGTATTTGTATGTATGTCAATGTAATAGCGTCATAGTTATCACATAAACATAAAAGATTGACATTTATCGCACTTGATGAATTGACGTGCCGTTTATCTTTAAAAGAAAGTAAAAACGATAGCTTTGTTGTTATTTTGTCAATCATATTCACTACTATGCGAATTAAATTAACTCATGAAATTATTAAACTTTCGCAGTTTACTGGCATTTGAGAAATAATTAGAATTCGGATTTTATTATATTATAGTTTTGGAACATTGATTGATATTATCTCAGTAATCTTTTCTATTAATAATTGTATTTATGTATCCGCCGTTTTTGTATTAAAAAAGATGTTATTTATAGACATTATAAATAAAATTAAGTACAGAATATATTTTTTCTTGTCTTCTTTATACATGTTTTTTAACATATTTATTAATTATTAATATTATATATAAAATTCAAAGTTAATCTAAAAGACTTAAAAATTTATTTATTATTTATAATTGCAAAAAATTTTCATTCCAAAGAAGAGAGAAGAAATAAAAGATTCAAAAAAGATTATTAGCATCATTAGCATATTCTAAAATCGGTATTCATAATCCGTTCTTACTTCAAAGCCATTCTTAGGTCATTAAGTCGTAGAAGATTAATATATCTACGTAATTGATTTACATCTTAAAACAAATTTAAGACGTCTTAAATATAAGAATAGACTATAAATACCGCTCTATAAATGCATCATACATGTTATTTTTTTGTATAAAAAATCTATTTTATTTCAATCTTATTATTTCTATAAAGCTAATTAAAAGATGGTAAAATAGTGCGCTTGTCGAAACTTTATTAATCTTTGATGTTTTTGCGAAAGCGAAAGCAAAAACGAGAGAGAGAGTGAATTTTTTTAATTTCTAGAATAAATTCTCTAGACTTACCTTCATTAATGCAAATCGCTGATCATCCGCCAATTTCAACGACATTTTTGCTATTTGAGCACTTAGAATTTGATAATGTCCTTTCTGCTATCGGATCGTTTCTTTGCAGATCTTCACGATCGACTTTTATATTTATAGCTACAAGATTAAAAGATAGATTAACTGTTACGAAATAAATTTTTATCAAGATATAGGGTATCTTCACATGTACATCTGTATTTGTACTTTTGTATTTGAACTTTTGTACCTTTGCGATTATTGAAGTACATGATATATATACGAGATAGAAGAGTAATTATTATTACATAACAATTATAGCGTAATAAACAAATTATGGCGTAATATTTTCATTGACATTAAATTATATGCAGGATGTGCATTTTCGAATCGATAACACATGCAACATTTTTAACGCTTAAGAAAAACGCGTGATTCATGATTTTTAATTCGACATTTTTAATCGATAAACAGTGGATAAAAATTACCCAGGAAGCTGACCGACATCAAAATAATGTCAAATGACGTCAGTTTGCAATCTGGATAATTAATTATTATCTGCTAGACTTTTGTTAATTATATTATAATGAGTTCAAAGCGTATTAAGTGCCAATGATCAAAGTGTTTGTGTCAAAGCAATAAAACATTTAGATATATTACTTGTTTTTTCGATTATGACAATTATTGACTATCCACTGATTGCTCCACAATAAATGATTAATTAAAAAATTTGCATTAGCATCATCAGAACACGTGATTAAACCGTGATGCAACTTATGGTTTTTATTTATTCTTATCACATTTGAATATGCGATGAAATAAAATTTATGCTGACTTTAAATAACAATATTTGCACTGAAAGAACGATTTTGCTAGAATATCTGAAAATTTAATTAGATACATATCTGAAAATACTGTTGGACTATTAAAATAATTATATAGAACGCTCAAACTAATTGCTAAAATGTCAACATTTTTTACTCATTCTGCATTCTACGTAAAATTCTTTTGATAGTTTAACAAAATTATTTTCAAATTTATATTTAGTTAAATTTTTAGATACTTCAACAAAATTGTTCTTTCTGTGTGGAAAGAATACAATGTTTAAGAAACATTGATATTATGTTGTTGATATTCTAAATCTTGATGTTCTAAATATTAAAATATTCTTATTATTATGATATCATTTGTCAAATCACAGCGCGTGTATAAGATTTATAAAATAATAAACCGATATAATTTTGAAAAAGGGACGTCTTTTACACAATTCGTAAATATTCTCCCCCGTATATCTGTATTATTCGTTATCGTTCACAAGTGCATTCTTAACGCTTACCGTATCTGGAAACACCGTAACTAACAAAGTAACAAAAATTGAACACCCGAAATCGCGAACACCTTCGCGAAGATCTTGAAGATCGGTTGATGATACTTATTCACTCGGCGAACACGAACTCGGGAATCACTTCGGACTCGCGATCGCGACTGCTCGGCGTCGACTGTGCTCAGCTCAGGTCGATGCCGCAACAGGTGTCTGTCGCGGTAACCGCGATTGCTACGTGTGTGCGTGTGTCCGCACGCGCCTGCCTTCACTCGACGCGCTCACGAAATAGGTGTATCGACGTCGCGGGGCGAATGGCACCGGAGGAATGGTACTGGCCTGTTCCCGACGATGGCAAGTTTCCAAAACGCACCGACCATCCCACCAGAGTCGGCCGTCCCAGCCACCTTCACCGTCGCCGCGACGGTTGCTCAACGGAACTGGTACACGTGAAAAGAGAACGCGCGCGGTTCGGTCTCCGATCATAAACTCAACAAACTCGACGGGCTCTCAGAGCCTCGGACTCCGGTTCCCCGATCACCAGTTGCGTTTCGACATAGGCATGTATCTGACATTAAGCGTCACCACCACCACCACTATCACCATCACAGAATGAAGTCCATGCGGTCGGAGCGACGCGAGTACATCGTGCTTCAGCGCTGATGCAGCGCCGAGTCGGAGCTCGGTATCTTGGAGGTCGTCGCGTCGTACCAATGTTCTCCGAACGATTCCCGAGGGATGGATGATGTTAATGCTTTCTGATCTATTTATAAGCGTATCTGTGTCTTGCTCTTCTCTACTAAATCCCTGCGACGTGAAACAATAGGTTTGTTCGCGTTGCTTGAAATTCCCCAAAAATTTGCACTTAAAACGAGATAAATATGTATGTATATTAGGGCGTAGGAAAGAGAGGAAACAAAGATGCTGAGTGCTAGCAACGCAAATAGATTTAATAACAAATCTGCGTTTCCATCTAGCTTGCTACTAACTTCAGAAATTACGAACGTCTTTGTATCGCGGGCGCGTAGAATGCTATATACCGATTCATCCTGAGAATTTATAATTTGTATAGTTTCAGCGCCCTAAATCGTTCAATTTAGAAGTCTGTTTATTATCTAATATTAAAATCACATTCAATCTTGAATTACGAGTTAGTTAAGTTTATTATATAAGTTTGAAAGATTATTTTTAACACCGACTAGGAATGCAGATTGTAAAATATCTCAATTCGCCGATCTTTGAAAGGTTGCTGTAAAGAAAAATATATCGTATTAAATCTTTACGACTCATACTTCGGGAGAAATCGTGCAACTTGGCTTCAAGGTCAGTTTTAATGTCCGACAAGCTGAACGACAACGTAATCGTTCTCCTTCTCGTTGCAAACGATTCTCCGAAACGAAAGATTCAATACAAGCGGAAATTTTCTAGTTGGTTCTACGAGTAGTAGGTAACTAATTCACGTACGGCTCTCGGTCACACTTTTACTGTGACGTGAATTGCGTTGCGAGCACGAGCGAAACGAGACACCGCTACGTCTCAGTCTCATTAATTCGGCGATCGAAATTTCACCGAGCATGATATGTTTACTAGATCATCGTGACAAACAAAGAAAAATAAAACTAAATTATTACATTGATCAACCGATGCTCCTGAAATAACAAATGCAGTTGACCCGTACGTTGGCAAAACCAGCAAGTCATTGTTATCATTCTTTCAATAAGTTATAACAGGTTTCTTTGTTAACTTTCTTTTTCGTTAAAGCTCTTGTTCACTCACCACTACTATCTCAGATTGTCAGAAACGAAAAAATATACTAAAAAAATTCTTGCAAATTGTATCAAAGATTGTATCAAAACAAAACAATCGATAAAAGACTTAAAATGCATCGAAAATTATCTTTTTGGGAAGAAATTAAATCACATTTATTTCTATTGATTATTAGTTTGTCATAGCTGTAAGCATAGCTCATTTTTGTTTATGCACAATTCATTTCCAGATATATAGTTATTTATTAATTAACGAAAGGAGAGTTTTTGGTATATTTTACAAACCAGTTCAATTGTTGTTTCATTGAAAAATATTTCTATTTGAATATAAGTTGCAAGAATTTTTATTGTGTGTTTTCTCACTTCCGAGATGATGTTGAATAAACAGAAGATTTAACAAAAAAAAATTAACAAAGAAATCTGCAATTAGATAGAAATATATTAATAATGGCTGCATTTGGAAAAAAACAGTTTGATAAATGCTTTGCACCGATTGGATTGTATTTTTAGATCCAGAGGATCCAATAGTTCCATCTGAATTTAGATTTAAAAATATAATCCAATCGGCACAAAGCGCTTACTAAGCTACTTTTTGCTGAACACAGTCAATGACTTGCTGGTTTTGCCAACATACGTTCAGTCACGATCGCTATTTCACCAGTTATCAATGCGATCATGATCTTTCTTTGTTTTTTTTTTTTGTTTGTCACGATGATCTACTAAACATGCTACGTCTGGCGAAATTTCGCTGAATTTTGATCGCTTCTGATGTCACAATCTGAGATAGTAATGATGAGTGAACAGAAACCTTAACATGAACTAAAGTATTGTTCTTGTATTACGTGAGCTAAAAAAAACACAAATGTTGCAAAAAAAGATAAACATGACAGACTTTTCCGTTTTTTTTAGTAAAACTTCATTATAATTCATATACATACCGAGTCATTAATGCCTTTAAGATTGTTTATTCACCACACTATCTTAGATTAAACACACGAATATGCTTGGACAAGTGCCAAAAGTCACGTGTTAAATCTTGATAAAGCTGCATAATTCATTCGCAGAAAAAAGAAAATAAAAACATTTATATCCGTTCTTTTATCCAAGCATATATGTGCTTCCCAGCATATACACTTCGATAAAGCAAAGTCGATAGTGTAGCAAAGTTCATGTGTTAAATATTAATAACTTTGCACATACACTTCACAAGTGTTGAAACTTAGAGAAGTCTAAAAACTGCGATTTGTTAATATATCGTATTTATATCGAATATTAGGTCGTTCATTAACTTTTGCGGTTTTTTTCGGTACATGGCGTTTGTCCAATAAAAAAGATAGCATATGTCGCCCGAACTGCGAGTTATATCCTTTATATCCTTTTCAGAACGTTGGTAGAAAGTGATCGAGGACAATACATTCTCGATTGAATAAATGTTTAAGTACGGTTAATAGATTTGTGTTTCAATTTAGGGCAAAAAAAAATCGCAAAACTTAATGAGCGACCTAATATATCGATTTTAACAGAGTAATACTTACATATAGTGTATAGTGTATATAGAGTAAAAAAACTTTTTTGAGACTCTATTAAAATTTGCTTGCATTGCATGAATACATGATATGCCACAGAATTAATTTATTTATAAAAAAAACACAATTACGTTCAATGAACATTTAAAAAACGTTTTTTTACATAGCCGATTTACATAGCCGACCTTTGTAAGATTGCACTAATTTATAATACTCATAATATTTCACAGTATAAATATAAATATAATATTACTTATAAGAATAAATATATATTATTTATAAGGCAATCAGTTAATTAGATCAAACTTTTATTGTATCAAATTTGAATCCAATCTAAAGTAAAATCACACTTCAGAGTTAAAAACTTTAAATTCAAAATTTCAAATTCGAAATTCAAAAGTCAAGCTTCAAAATTAACATCAAAATTAAAATTAAACTCAACAATTAAAATTATTATAAAATGAACCTCAGAATCTAAAGACTAAAAACTAATTTGTTCTGTCCTTTCACTCAATTCTGTTTTCCTCTGCTACTTCTTTTTTTCATTTTTCTATTTCTTTTATTCGTTCCAGTCTTTCCAGTCTTTCCAGTCCTTCCATCCTTTTCTTTTTCTCTTACAAATTCTTTTCTGGTCATTTCGCTTTTTGTTGCTTCGTATTCTCTCTGTCTCTGTACCATATTCTGCTCCTTTGCATATTCTGCATATTTTGTCTTCTTTTTCTCTCCAATATTGGACTTTCTTTTGTCTCGTTCTCATATCCGTATCTATTAGGCTTCTGTCCTTCCGTTTTTTTTCTTCTAAGTAACTTTCCTCTGTTATTATATCCTTAAATTATATCCTTATTATTATATTATTATTATTATATCTGGACGCATTTATCTTCTGTCTCTTATTTTGTCTTTCTTCTTTTTCCTTCCTCTTCATTTCTTTCAGAATATTCTCTCCTATCTGATTCCCTGTCTCCCTTTCATTTTTAAATTGTTCTTTATTCATTTCTATCCCTTTCAGCAACTGTCTCCACTTTCTTTGCCAAGTGCCCTTTTCCTTTTTCTCGACTGCTCTCTTTCCAAGTCTTTTATGTATTCCTTTATTTTCTTCTTTGTCTCCCAAGCCTTAATTTCATGTCTTGTTGCTCTTCTAATTATCTATAACCTTATATCTTTCATTTTTGTTTTTTCTAATAATACATAGTTTGATGTTCTTCCAAATTTAAGATCCATTTTGTATATTTTCTTTTTCTTATTTAATCTGTTTTCATTTTGCCATATATATATATATATATATATATATATCTGCTTCATATAAAGCTACACTTCCTATTAACGAGTCAAACATTTTCATTCTTTTCATATAATTTTCTTTGAATATTCTTTCTGTGCTCCATATCCTTTTCATCGCTATCATTGCTCTGCTTACGCTTTCTCTTGCTTTCCCTTTATGCTTCTCCGCTTCTCCATTCTTCTGTAACACATATTCCAGATATTTTATTTTTTTATCTCTGTTCTTTCTTCTTCCCATCTCTATCTCTTCCTCGTTCTCTCCCTTTCTTTCTCGAACATCATTATCTTTGATTTGTTCGTACTTAGGCTTAACCTTTTCCTTTTTTCCAAAATTTTTAGATCCCTTCAACATTTCTTTCAATTCTGCATTTCTTTCACTCTTTGCTACATCATCTGTATACATAATGGTTCAGAACTTTTTTTTCTATTACAGTACCTCCATTCTGCCCCTTTTTCCATTTATTCTTTTAAATCTATTATTATGACGTTTATTAAATAATTTTAAAAACGTATAAAATTTGTATCGTAATTTGTAAATTTGTTTATAAATATTTATTGTTTCAGCTTAAACGTGTAAAATGGATTTTTAACGTTATTAAATGTTTATTTTGAACTTAACTGCGTTGCTTGGATTTTTATATACAAACAAGAGATGGAAATAGATCAATAATAAGCGTATATACTTATAATTGACCTCGTTAAATAGATTCAATTGCCCGTGCATATATTTCATTTCCTTTGTGCCATTTCGCACTGCATAAATTCGTTATTCTCTAACGAGGATTCGTTACATCGCAACGGCATCATGCACAGCTAGTGGTGTTATCTGTCGGCAAATGTAGATACTTCTTTCGCGTTGAACATCGAACTTCGAATCGTTTATCATTTAACTTCCATACTTTTCGAATTCGATCATTCGAAATTTTCGGATAAGTTCATCAAATCGCGAACTCGTAACAACAATTCAAAATGACATGATACGAAGAACGAAATTACAGTCATACAGTTGATATTTCCTATTTTTAAAATAGATTTTCGAGTCACGTAGAACGACTGTGTCAATAACAGGACATGTATGTTTAGGTGTTTTAGAAAACGTACTGTAAACTCACAATCTGTTATATTTGCTTAAATATGATAATATGTTCTGTTCACATACGCTTCGAGCGTTATGTACATATATATATATACACATTATGTATATATATATATATATATATATAGATGTATAATATATCATTAATGCCTTAATTTTAACACGTGACTATAAGTGCCTAAATTCACGTGTAAGGCACTAATGACTTCGCGTGTATACTCAAGAGCGTTTGACGAAACTTGGATTAATCTTAATCGGAGATTATTTCAACCAATAGAATTGCTTGCGGCAAAATTTCGAATTCTATAATTCATCAAATCTAATCCTTCTTTTCGCGTGTCAAATAACAAAAAATTAATTATATCCATTTTAATGAAGCGTTGGTATAAGTACTGATATTATTTGATGAATTAATATTATTTTATTAATATAGATAGAATTATTAATTTTTTTATTAGTTTTTATTAATTTTTTATGAAAACAAATCAGCTCAGGAACGACACTTACGAATTATACAGTTAGAAATTTTACTTCAATGTATATTCACTGCACGTCATATGCGTTCATATGGCGTGTATATGGCACTTTTTGTTTGAATGCGAAAGCGCTAATCTCGACATTCTCGATATTCAAATACGAATGACATCAAATTCTCGTGAAAAATCTCGCCATTTAATGATATTTTAATAATGAAAGGAGATGAATTCGATTTTCGGAAAAGTCATGTTCATTTCACATGAAATTGAATATCATTTATATATATGAATTTATTTATATGAAAAAAAATGACGTGGCAGTCAAGCAGTTCCACCGATTGAATTAATCACCAATTAAGTTAACCGGAATTTAGTCAAAGTCATTATAAAGACGATTTTTAACTATACATATATAATAATTCATTTGATCTAATCTTTCTTTTTATGTGTCAAACAACAAAAGATAAATAATTCTATCTGTGTTGTCGAAATAACATAGGTATATTTCTCGATAAATTCTCACATGGAATATAAAAAATTATCCATTATCCTATTCTTATATAGAAATTTCTAAATTTACAGAGAGAGAGAAAAGCAAAACTTTTTTATCGATTGAATGCTACAAATTGTTTCACAATTAAAGAAGAACTTATCTTTATGCAAAAGATATATAGAGTATCAACCTTTATATAATTGTAAATCATCAAAGAAGACAATGAAAATTGCGATATAACGTTGAGATGTGAAATACATCCCACACGAGTAATTACGTTAAAAAAAACTATGTGAGTTAAATCGTCTAGAGTTAAGCTAATCGGAATTTGATCGAAGCTTTATTAAGGGTCGATTTCACCATATCCTATTAACTTAATCGGCTGATTAAATGTCAACTGTGATTGATTCATTCTGATCAACGATAAATGCGATTGGTTAATTGCAAGGAATAATTGCTTCGAGTTGCAAAAGTAACGCCGTATAATGGACAGTATGACGATGTAGTAACCGCAAATGCTGTATACCCGTCCGTACACCCGTCGCGAGTTCGGGGTGACTGGGGGTTGCGACAAGGAAGGTCGCGACGTGACGTAAGACCATGTGTGACGTGTCGATCGGCAGCAGGCTCGAGGTCTCGCGCGACGTGGTGCGAGAGTGGTTCCCAGTTTTCGCGAGCTTCAAGCCGTTTTCGCGTGGCGGATCGAGGTGCCTCGCGTGGCGAAGCATGCGAATCGGGCGATCGTATCCTATCGGCACCATCGATATCTGTCGTCTCATCCCCCGCGAAGAAAGAGCGAGCGAACCGTGCGGTGGCAGGGTCGATACGTTGACTTCAAGGGCGCGCGGATTACCCACGCAGAGTCGTGGGCCAGCAGTCTTTGCGTAAGTCAGCTTTGCTTGGAAGAGTATAAGCGCTTGTATGTGTGTGTGTTTTATTTAGACGCAGGCATGTGATAGCGAATTGTTTATTGACGAGGTAGCTGGCGAAACGGATGGAGTTTCGTCGACCGCGTCGCTGTATAGGTTATGTTTCTCTAGTATAATTGACGCTAGTTTGAATACATATGTAACAAAGGAAGAATCCATATGTATATCTGATGTGATAGTAAATATATTACAATTTATGCGAGCATGAATATGACCAATATCAATCTTTTATCTATGCGCAGACTTATTATACATGCATTTGGAGTGTCTAAGAAAGAAAGGGGGGGAGAGAGAGAAAGTATGTGTGTGTATGCGCGCGCGCGCGTGCGCGTGTTTATTATATCAGTTTTCACTAATTTTCTTTGATATATTCGGAGTAAACTGCTATTCTTCGGAGTAAACTATAAAGTAAAAATTTTATAAAAGAGGATTTATTTATACAGTTATTTTTTATTTTTTAGGTGAAGTTGATTTATAATAAAAACTTAATGGTACTAATTTTTTTATTACTTTATATTAACTTGTTATACAATTAATCAAAATTGAAAAATTTTGGCTAATAAAACTTTAAAATTTGTTATAACAAAATTAATTTTTTAATTAAAATAAAATATAACAGCGATAGTTTGTATAAATTTCAAATAATATTAAATATATATATAAAATTTGAAATAATTTTTTTTACTATCAATGACATAAACATTTTATTTTATTTTAATACTAAGACAATTATTCTTGCTTATATTGCGATTATAATTGCGATTTCTATTTTTTTTATTATTAATGTAACATTAATAACATTATGAATTTTTTAAATCCAAGAAATATCATTTGATATCTATTAATATCTATTAATATCTTCAGCACGATCAACAAAATTCCTCGACGCTTACATCCTCACTAGATTTATATATAATTTTGTAGAATCTTATAGAAGAACATATTCATATTCATATTCATATAAAATTCAGTGGGGGGAAAAGATCAGAAAGTCATTTTTTCTTTTACATTTCGGCATGCGTTTAAATCATAATTTTGAATCAAATAAATTGGAACGAGTGAACACGTGTGCGCGTTTCTATTTTTGTCGTAATACGACATAAAAAAAATTTTACATAAACCATCGCAGAAATTTGTAAACTCGACGCCCGAGACTAAAGAGTGTTTATATACCTGTCAAACTGACGTAACACTTGCCAGATTAAGTAACGACATGATTTAATTACGCAAGAATTGTGTCTGATATACCCACTTATAATTAATCATCTCGATGACATAATATTGATAAACACAGCGCTATCTCGGGAAAAATTCGATTGTATGACGCGATGATGACTGTATGTATCGATGATTTCTTACCATTCCTACCATTCTGTTTTAATCCTTTCAGTTTAAAATAAGAACTTTTCAATCGGTATCAAATTCGATTCGATAATTAGAACAAAAATTGACAAACGAGAAACAAAATTGTTTTCCTTGATTTTAAAATATTTTTATTCCCTTCTATAATATAAGATTATGTTATTAGAAAGCAATTATTACGAGATCTTTCGAATGAAACGACGCTTAAGCGTCGGCGCAGTTAATAGCGATTGTTGTCGATGTTAATGGTGCATTAACTCGGCTCGTAAAAACTAGCCGAGTGGAACGAAGGGTGCCGGCAAAGCCAGCTACAAAAAGAGGTCAAATTAAACACTTTGCAAGATTTAAGCCAATGAATACAATAGCTATCTTGGCATCCGACGCTGGCCGACTGCAGTATCGATGCATTCAAGTTTCCACAGATTAAGATATAATACTTCGTATATGTAATATATACTAAACACTGACGCCGATTTTAATTGATCTTGACACATAAAACTGGTCTCTATATTTATTCATGACTAGCGATAGATTACGGTTCGTTGATACGATTGAATCAATCATCGAAATGATTCAATGATCGAAAACGAATGGAAATCTCTAGGAGTTCAAATTTCGATACTGCAAGCATGCGAAAGGATCAGTTCTCCACATTAGTTAGTAGTCGGTACATTTGTTTAGTTTCTAGCATTTTATCGCATAATTTGTTAAAAAATATTCCGATTTTAATTTCAGCTGTGATATGATAATGATAATTTTTATTTGTTTACACGCAACTCGGAAAAAAATATTTTATCCTGACGCTATCCGATTCCTCTTTCAGTGAGTAATCGCTTTTTTTTATATAATTATCACCGTGTTATGACGTAAAGCTTGAACTTCGATATTTAAACAATATATACAGCTACGTGCGCAAAAATAACAATGTGATTTCAGAGATAACTATAATATTTTTTATCAAACTCCTTAACTATCAATAATATTTTCCAATTAATCTCTTAAAGAGAGGTTTAGATTTATAACAAATTAATTTTCTACGTTTCTAAGATGTTATTAAGAAAGTTTGAAAATGGTTTCCTAAGATTTTCGGATCTCCATACATACAATAAATGATTCAAAAACAATCTTTTCTAATAATAAGTTACTTCTTAATGATAATTAAAATAAACTATTGTATGAATAAATAAATATGAATAAATCAAATTAATAAAGCATAAAGGCCGTACGGCCGAGATTAAATCTTAATGCCTAGTAATATTTCTTATGTAATACACTTCTTCAGTTTATAAATTGCGCGCCGATTACTATTGGACTTTAAATTTAAACTGAAATTAGAATAATAATAATAATATGCTGGTAGCATCATATTGCAAAGAATTTTATTACGCAAAATATTACCTCAGCCAAAGTCCGAGTAAATCAAATTACGCTGACCGGCAAATTTACTGGATAAAATATAATCTTTTCTGCTATTAAATTTCCGACTTCCGCCATAGTGTGCACTGATGGGTGGGTGCACGCGCGCACTACAAACGCGTTGTAGGTAAATAGTTTCGTAATATTGGAAATTTTTGGGCTGGAGAGTACAATATTTAAGCTTTCATTTAAGATCTTTTAGAAGTTTCTAGCACGTTAGATTCGTTCGCTATGATTTTTCAAAAATGGCGAAAAACGCGTTTTTTGAGAGTTTCAGCCCCATTTTTCTCGAAAATGTGACGTGATACAAATTCTGAGGACAGCATCGTTTTTAGCGCCCAGAAATCTACGGGAAACCACTCTTCTTTTTCAGGAAACTTTTTGCATGTCGACCAGTGTTATATAAGTAAATCAAATTAATAAAGCACAGACTATGTACGATTGAAGCTAGATCTTAGGATTAGTTTCAAGTCCGATAGTAACCGGCGCGCAATTTATAAACTGAAAAAAATACATATTACATAAGAAATATTATTACGCTAAGCTCTAGCTTCGACCATGTATGCCTTATGTTTTATTAATCTTTGTAAATCTTTAATATTTAATGATTTAATCTTTTTTTACATCCAAACATCAATTTTTTGTTCTATTAACATAATAAGACAGATTTTGTAATTTAGCATTAAGAATATTTATGTCCTTCGTATCATTAGATCACCTCGTATCTGATCGCACGCTTATCGTGAGATAATTCGAGCAGCATCGAAACGATCCTTGCCAGTCCGCGTTGTTGCGGCAATCGCTGTCGATCCACCGTCGTGACGCTCTCGTGACGATGCGTGATAAGCGACATCGAGAAGGACAGAGAGAGGAAGAGAGGTTCCAGTTTTCTCGTGACCGGTGTACCGTTGCTTTCCACGCTCAACTGACACGACCGCCGCTTTTCGACCGAACGAACGGCCTTTCGAAAGCAGCGTGTCAGTCGATACTCGCGAGTGTAACGCGCGTACATCGCGAAGTCTGTCAGGTACTTTTTCCGCTTCTCCTTCCGTTTTAGCGGTTTTCTTCCGCTGAGTGCTAACGGGAATTTCCGTCGCTCTTCCCGCTGGATTCGCATGGACGATTCGCGATTTCCCGGCCCTCGCCTCCTCATTTATCGAAGTAACGTTAGCGCACGGTAAAGTACAATTCTCAACGTGAATTCGGATTTCTATGCTATAAATATCGAGAGGAATGATATCTACGATGTTTATTCGTGATAATATAGAAACGCGGTGAGCGCCGCGCAGATTCCGCGTATCTGTGGCATTGGATAATAAAATTCACATTGAGACCACAGTGAAAATCTCAATGTATTCTTGATGTATTTATAGGAAGGTATAGGAAGAACTGCTGCTTGCAAAGCTCATTTTGCATTCCGAGTGCATAATTGCTAATATTGCGACCTGCCCTTCGTAGCTGCTTACCTTTATGAACATGGGAACCCGTCGGCGTGTTGACACCGGCACCTGTAAGTTTTGATACAAAAAATTGATACAAAAAAGATTTTTTCTTGTGAAAACGCCGCGATTACCAGTCCGCAGTCTTTTCTTTTATTTTTTAATAGCATCGTGATTTTATTTGTTCGTTTTAAGAGTTTGAAAAAGAACTATTTTGCAGAAATATCCAAAGTTTAGCTATGGATTTTGCTGAGGAATCTAAAATTTTGAATACAAATTTGAAAATAATTTTATTGGACCATAAAAATAATTTTATTGGAACCTTAAAAATAATGAATAATGCTGCAAAAAGTTTTGATATTCTAGTAATTTGTTTGAGCGTTCTATATAATTATTTTGATAGTTCAACAAAATTACTTTTCTGATTTGTAGCCAGCTAAACTTTAGATCTTTCAGCAATACCGTTCTTTCTGTGTAAATACAGATCCGAAAATAATTTTGTAGGAACCATCAAAATGATTGTGCAAGAAACTCAAGTATGATGAGTAATGCCGCAAAAAATTTTTATATTCCAGCAACCAGTTTGAACGTCTTGCTTAATTATTTTAGTAGTTGAACGAAATTATTTTCTAATTAAAATCTATATTTAGCTAAATTTTTAGATATTTCAGTTTCATTTGTAACAAAAATAAACTCCATTTTTAAGATATGCCTGTAATTATTTGTATTTTAGCAATATGCTATGCGACGTTTAAAATGCGCAAAGAATTACAAATTTTTCGTCGAAGGAAAGGATTATCTGTGATCGTGAATACTTATTATCTCACTGTTATCTTTCGAGTTTTACCTTGCATTGTTTCTGCGCATAAAACAAAGTACGTGTGCACATGTTTGATTATCGAATGCAATTTTTTTAAGATATCGACGTAATAACGTCTGATTTGGCGGTCAAGGTAAACTTGACGACAGTCGAGAATTTTAGTCGTAGCTATGAAGCACAGTGACTTGCGAAAGACTTGTCTATTGGAATCATTGTTTCTCTTCTCATCCGAGCTCGTTGTTAAACAAATTTTTGGGTTTCCCTTGATATCGACCTCGGAAGAAACCAAAACAAACTGCAACTAAATTCTCGGAAATGCACGTGTACGAAATAGATTTTTCAGTCACAACATAGCTTGTGTAATTGCTCGTAAGTCGCGCAATAACAGGATACCGCGAATAATAGGCTGCCAACGTAACAATATACGTACCCGCGACCCTGTCTACTCGTCTTCGACGCGAAGACAGAGTTCTCGAAAACCGCATTCTTGAGTCAATTGGTGAAGCATATCGCTGGACGCGTAGAGCAAATCGCGCGCGAGGAAAGACGTACGTACAACTGACGGCCTCAATTAAGATTCTAGGACGACAGCGTCTGGCTGCAATAAATATCAGGCCGTGTTTATAATGAATGCGATTTCCATCTTGCGTTGCATTTCTTCTGGACTGGTATTCATTGCATTCTCGCTGAAATTATTATTTATCGCTGGTATTATTACTTCCGGTCTCAATTCTCGAAGTGTTCATCGCATTGCCGTTATATATTTCTTGTTACGGAATCATCTTGAGAACATGATGGACAAAAATAGGAAACGCTTCAGTTAATTTCGCGTCGATTATTTCATTGAGATATGCACAGAAGAAAGAAAAGAGTCGTTAAAGTTCGCTATCAGTTGTTATCACGTGTCACATATGTGTAACACAGCGATTTGTTTCAGAAGCTCGACGTCACATACGTGTGACATTGTTGATTACTCATATATGTAAGTTGATTACCAATTATCAATTGTTGATTACCCATATATGTGTTTTATATGTGTACAAATGAATATGTGCGACATATTACGTAAAACTGTTCCAAGAAAGGCATGGGTCATAGCGAGGGTTTTTCCAACTTGACCGTGATAGGGAATGTATTAATTTACATCGTCAATTGGTCAATTAGATAGCTAAACATTTGTGATAGTGTCTTTCATAAAAGTATAAACTCTAATTCAAGGAGATAGTTTGTAGAGAATGTACTTTTTACGTCATCACATTTTCCGCGAAAGAAAGAACGTAGCCCGTGGTCTAAATATCTTTTAGCAATTCATCGTAAATGTAAACATAAGAATAACGATATGATATGTGAATCATCATCACGTTCACGAGAGATCAATAGGATTTAATAGCGTTTGACCTCTTTCACTGAAGATCCCGTTATCTCACGCGGGAAGAACTTCTTCGACGATACGGTTTGTTGATTTGGACTTCGACGGGTTTTCACAGAAAACATCGGTCATATAGTATCTACAAAATTTATTTATAATCGATCGTAACCGTAAATCATCTAGAATTCGCTGATGACACACTGATCGAGATCGTTTCGTTCACTATCTGTTTTAAGTAATAACATTTGATGCTTTTCCCATTAAAAATACATAAAATAATGATTCAGAAAAAATAATTTTATTCAAAAGAAATATATGCAGAGGATATATGTCCTATCATAAATGATCACTTCTCTTTATTCATCACTAAAGAAGATAGATTATAACGAAGCTCAGTTTAATACTTAATACAATCTAATACTCAATTTAATCGATGAGTTCTGTTGCGAGCATAAGCTAGTTGCACCAATATCAAATGTACGTAAAATAATTTTGTTGGACCATCAAAATAATTATGAGGATGAGGACTCTCAAACAATGAACGATGCTGTAAAAAGTTTTGACATTCTAGCAACCAACAGGAGCGACTTAAAGCTGATTCTAATAACGTAAAAGTAGCCGTAAATGATTGTAGTTGTAAGAATTGTCTAATCAATTACTCTCTTCATATTTGATTGTGATTAATCGATTCTTATAACTACAAACGTTTATGTCATTGTAAAATCAGCTTTAGTCTAAATTATTTTCAAGATCGGTAGGCTTGCTAAATTTTTAAGTACTAAGCAAGTGAGTTTTATCACGTTTTTTCACGGTTTTTTCTAGTTTAGAAAGAAAGGCCGTTTGTTTGGAAGATAAGACCAAGTGGGACGTTCCGTATCAAGAACGTTTCTTATTAGCATGTCGGTCTCTCGTTCGAGGTGTTAAATAGATCGCGCTAATTGTAACTAGGTTATCGGGAATGCCTTGACCCTGACTATCGCGGCAAACGAACGCATCGTCTTCACGGCGTAGAGTAGGCGACCGGTATCCTGGACGGTTGCCATCGAAAGATCTAAATAGAGCTACCTATCGTCCTCCGACGGTGAGACGATCACTTTGTGGCCGTTCCAATAGATTCCGTTCCGTCGCGTCGACCATTTGCGCGAGAAATGTACGAACGTTTTGTTAACTGATGAATAAAACTGTAGTTTCGCGCATATGATGTGGGCGCGTCCCTCGTCTTAACCGCAGTCTGCTGAACGTTTAGACTACTTTAGTACATTAAAATGGAGCGCTGTATGTCTGTCAAGTATACGTTACATTGTATAGAACTGATGATCACATATGTAGAGCGAATAAAAAAAAACAAAAAATTCTATTAATAGTTTCTGTTTAAAAGTGCTGTTGGAATTTAGTAAAGGTATCGAAGATTAAACGTCTTAAATTGAATATTTCATGTTCTTGGCATTCTAAAACAAAGTTACAATGAAAAAATATGTATATGAAATTCATGAACAATAATAAAAATAGGATCAAGATGCGTCAGTTATTATTTCAATTAAACAACATCGTACCTATATCAGCCGTTTTATAATATTATGATACACAATCTAAAGAATTACAAAATAAAATTAAAAAAATATTAATCAGAAAAACTTTTCGATTACTGCATACTGTGTGTGTTCCGATTATTTTTTTAAAACATTTTATTTTTCTATTTTATTCGTAATTTCATTTCGATTCTTCAAACGTATTTAATTGATACGAAATATCGATCGTATATTTTTTTAGAAAAAAAATATTTTGGGAAATCTCGAGAATTGACGAGATTCTCCGTACGTGTTTCTGGCTCTTTTAAAGCTGGAATATTCGCGTAACTCGACAAAATAAAATTATCTTGTAAATGATCGTTCGAACAGCCAAACTATACATGTCGTTCTAGGACACGTTGCAGGATAGGAAGTCGACGCACACTATTGTGAAGAATCACGAAACATATCGCTTTAAAAAAATGGAGAAATAATAACGTATTTTTCTCCGCTTTTTGTACGTGTGTTAGAGCTGATAAATAGAAATAACGGGCACATATGTACATGACGTAAATGCGCATTTATGTTTACACGTGCACGTCAGAAATAATAAACTCGCATAATTTGTGAAAATAATGTTCGTGTCTATATAATTTATATGACGGCGTCGCACGTGCCTATTGAAGATAAATACAGTTTCGTAATTTCTACCAAAGAAATATATGTTCTGCTAATGAAGCTTGAGATCTCAAAATGCGCGGATTTCGATTTATGCAAATGCTCGTTAAAAAAAAATGATTGCGTGTCAATTGACACTGATTTATTTAATTCGGGTTATTTAACTTGCGTCAACATAATATTTCATTATGATGAATTTCATTATTGATTATTATTATATAACATAGTCAATGTGTGATGACAGAATCCAATTGAAATAAAGTTTTCCAGTGAAAAATGCTTTATATTTTATTTAATTTGTCTCGCAGAAAGAACGTTTTTGCTGAAATATCTAAAAATTTAGCTGATTCAAACAAAAATATTTTCAGATCTGTATCTAGCTAAATTTTTAAATACTTCAGCAAAACTGTTCTTTCCATACGTTATATTTTTCATTTTTTTCTTAAGAGAGAGAAATCTAAAAATATAGATTTCTTAATGTTTCTATATATAAAGCTAAAAGATACGTAAAAGATGAACGGGAAAAATATCATGAATATTTATATAAAAGCGAACCAACGTTAACTATGAAGCATGCAAGTTAGAAAGGTTTTACTTTAACTGAAAAAATGCATATTACGCGATAAAAAATCAGCATTATAAAATTTTATGTAAAATGAAAAGATATGAAATATAGTAAAAAAGACATAATTAAAGTGATGACGAAAATTTGTTAAAGTTTTAAATTAAAATTAATTAGTAATCAAGTACTTTTTTAGTATTTCAAGTGCCTTTTTAAATGATTGATTTCTTCGATTATTATCCGATGAGTGCAAAGTATGAGATAAGTATCGGCTTATCTTAACGTATGTAATTAATATTGATTCATTGAATCCTTATCTTATTCAAACGTAAAATTACCGTCTTAAAATTTTGCTTTCGCAGATAGTGCGATAGGGACTGAATTTACACATCTATTTTCATACTCTAACTGAAATAAATTCCACGAACATGTCATTTTCTCAGATAATATTGTTGATTTCAATCTCTTTTTCGTCTATAAGTAAACAAGTAAACAAATAAAAGCATTTGCTCTTTTTTTTTTAGTGCCGCAAACTGCAGTGTTCCTGAGACGATTGATTCGCATAAATGAATCTCACAACATAATACTTTGCTGGAACGTTATGTCAACAGGAATAGTATGTCCTCACAATCATAACGATGTTTGCGTGTCATGAGCATTGTATTTATATAAAGGAAAATTATTTCCTTTTTATGCTACACAATTACGTGAAGTGGCATCTTATTTTTGTTATCTTGATTTCCAGAAATACATATGAAATGCATTTAAAAGTACAAGGCTTTGTTAGAGGTTATTTTTGTACGTATGTTTGTTCCTATAATCTATAATAATCTATATTTATGTTTATATTAATATTATGTTAATATATATATATTTCATTTAAATATTGTGTGAACTATTATTTAAGGTATCACGTATCACGAAAAATACATATATGACATTCTCAATTTCTTGGAAAATATCGTCGCGTATTGTTCACGAACGCCGCTATTTTTTAATATATTACACATCGGGAGGCAACATGTAATAAATCTAAAATGAGTTACGCGGAACAGAAAATAACGTACAGCGCGAGAAACGCGAATAAAAGCATTACGACGGTCCATCGTCAAGGAAACGATTAGTCAAACGGCAATGGCAATAATTCATCTTGTTTTCCTTTCTCGCGGAACGTGTCTTTTTACTGCAACACAATGCCGCTATTGTAAAACTGGAAACAGAGGGGAGGGGATAAGTATTCCAAATATCGTGATTGTTTATTCGCAGATAAGAAGTATGAATGAATGTTTCTCCTTATATCTCGCGCGTCGAGATACTGTCTGAATTGCCCTGCGATCTATGGTTATTATGCGTGCGCCCTTACATCTCATTGTGTCGAGAAACGTCTTCACGACAATCAAATTGTTCGCGCGCACTTGACGCGTCGACGGACGGCCGACTCTTCGACGGTTCTCGGCTGGTCTCGGCGACGCTCGGCCCGCCTCGGCAACGCTCGACGTTGTGTTGTTGGTGCCGCCGGCAGCGGCCGCTCGCCTCGGCCGCGCTCGTTCATCAGTGCGCCGATCGGTGTCATCTCGTGCTTGTCATTGGTTCCGGTGGGTCTTGCAGCTGGTGCGCGCGCTCTAAATTTCGAACGCGTGAACGGTGTGCCGGAGTATGTTCCGACGTGGATCAACGATGCGATAGGTCCCGGAGGAAAGTGACTCGCGTCGAGGGAAGGATCCAAAGAAAAAGAGCAGCGTGTCGAGCCTTTCGTTCGTCATGATTTCGCAGCGTTCGTCGATCCACGTCCTGAGAATGGTAATTTTGAGTGAACACCAGTTCTCCCTCGCTCGTCCCGAGCACATCGAAAAATCAACGAATGCACGATCTCGTTCCGCGCGGCGACTTCCGCGTCGCGCGATTGCGGAAGAAAGTTCGCCGCGAACGAACGACAATCGTGTGTCGGATCTGCGATCTTGATCGCGATTTAATTCCGTGCGCGAGCCGCAACGGCGGGATCGTACGTGGCGTTTTCCGGACTCTGTATTTTTAGTGATATTGGCACGACGTTACAATGCCGGCATTGGCAGCGATGTACGCGTGGACGACGGTGACAATGCCTTTATAGTTTTCGCGAGAAAGTCGAGAGACGTTCGGTCGGCCCGATAGATTCGTGCTGGCCGTGAAACTCCCGACCGAAACTCGCCGCCTCTCTCGCTTCTATGTTTATCCTCCGCGGCCGATTTGCCGCCGTCTAAGCGGCAGAGTTACGTATATCGCGATTGTTATATGTTGGGTACGACACCAGTGGCGTAATCAGCGACGTGGGTCAAAGTGCCGATGTCAGGATGTCTGCGATGCCAAAAAGAAAAAAAGGAAGCAGAAAGAAAAGAAAGAAAAAAGAATACAAATCGTTAGTTTATCATACATGTTTTGTTTTATGCCTTAGCTGCTCATTGTACGTATTGTGCGTCTTATTATCACGATTATTGTCGAATTCGATGATCTAAAAATAATAGGATATTGTCTAAAGAAAATCAAGAGGTTTTCTATACCGTGAAAAGATACTGTAAGAAATTTATATAAATGTAAATTAATTATATAAGTTTAAAATCTATATATAATTTATAAATAGAAGTTATAATGTATAAATAGAAATTGTTATATATATAATATTATAACAAGTGTAAGTAATATTTATACAATGGAAATGTATATCTCCATTGTAAATCGTATAATGTTTGTACAAATGATTATTATAATACAATTTCGATCGATTACACAAATATCGTATAATTTTTACGATCATACAATAATAATATAATTTTTATATAACGAAGAAGTGTGGAAATGTTTGTTGTATATTATATAATTTTTATACTTGCTGCCATAATTTCTTCAGTTAATTTTCTTCAGAATAAACAGATACATCGATTATGTCATATATAATGACGTCAGAGTAGGATGATTGCGAATCTAAGGGCGATTATTATCGCCGATGCGAGAGACGTGAATGTACAAGCCGCTTTAAATGAATCAGCATTTAAAATTGTAATCCCCCGGGCGATAAAGCGTATTTGTAAACTACAATACCGCCTGAATGTGACTCTCGCGCAACGATCGGATATCGTTAGGAAGATAAAGCACGATTACATCAAATCTATTTTTTTAGTTACTTGTTTCCATATTAGAATGCTGTAAAATAGACGAGAATGCTCATATCCTACAAAAAAATGAAAAGAAGAAACAAGAAGCAAAAAAACTATGAGACAAGCACAGTTACAATAAAATTAATATAGTTCCTTATTTCTTCGTATCGTTTATTGATACGAAGTTCCGCTAATTATCAATTGCCTTTCGACGGACAACCGATATTTAACAAAAAGAAAAAGAGAAATATTTATTTCAAATTTATCAGTCCCGTGTAAGTTGAGATTTCAGTTTTTATTCTACGCATCAGTATAATTTATCTCCCGCTGAAGATGCAGAGAGGCAGCTCAATTTTTCCTCTTTTATTCCTCTTTTAAAATTTGAAATAAACGCAGTACGATAGAAATAAAATAAAAACAATACGATAGGGAAGAAGAAAAACGCGTGTAAAATGTAAGACGGTTCATGTTTCTTCTTTTTAAGAAATTACAGAATAAGCAAGTCAAGAGAGGCATTGTGTTATTCTGCCAAGCTCGCATCTCTCGATGCGCTCCGATTATTTTCTGCTCCAACTAATCGCTCGCTCGGATCGGCGATCCTTTTCAACCAGCTCGCTCGGTTTGACCCAGACCGCTTTCCGGCGAGCGTGCATCACATTTTTCGACCTTGCGCGCGTGTTACAAGAACGTGTACGTGGCGCATTAATTCACCGAGACGTTCACCGGCCTCTATCACGATTTTTGATCGCTCCAATCGGTTGCTGCAATCGGTCGACAACGCTTGCGACTTGCGTGAACTGTTCAATTGGCGCGTTCGTTAAAGCAAATCAAGCGGCGTGTCGCATTTCGCGATATTGCAACGTCGGCAGATCTCCGCCGCGTTCTTCTTGCCTCTCGATCGTGTCTCGCACGAATACATTAAAAAATAATTATGCCAATTTTTTTTACAACAGCATCGATCGAACTTTTGTTCGAAGAATCTTATGGATACATGAGTCGAGTATGATCGTCAAAAAATTTTCGTCTAAAAAATATAAACGATCGCTGGATTTAATGCCGAAACTCGAGACCTGACGAAATTAACGCGAACTGACTGTGAATCAAGGACATATATCTGGCTTTAATTACATTCCTTGGCGCGCTATAAAATATAGAAGACTTCGGCGTCTCGTGCACTTTGATATTTATGACACGTGGTTCCATATCAAATTGATGTTCCGTGAAATCGAAAACGGAGGAGGCGTCATTTGCATATTAACAGCGTTGAGTTATGTCAGCGATAGTTTTATATTTCATTTCTTTCAGCGCGCGTTTACTATCGTACATCGTTAAGAATTGCCATGGGGGCTTAGAAAAACGAAGAGAATAATCAAGATTAATGCGATCTAAACTGGAAGAGAGAGGAATTCTCGAGTTCCTCGACGTTACTTCCGCTATCTAAAAGATGATGAAATAAAACAGATATATAAAATCCAAAATATAGAAAATATTGTATATTTTCTGTATTAAAAATAAATTATAGAAAATAAGAAAATATATTAAGTACAAAATGTGCAAAATATGTAATTTTCAATGCTCAAGAGGAGAACAGAGGATTTGTATGATCAAATTGAAGACAAAATTTGCGAATTTATTTCAGGGAAAGACAGAAAATTTTTATATTTTTAATAAATTTTATATATTACAAATCAATTTTCTACATATTAAATATAATAGTAAATAACAACTTAAACGAAGAACTATGTCCATTTATTCTTTTTCCTGAAATAAATTTCGCCTTCAATTTAACTTACCTAATCTCCTGTCTCCTCTTAAAGCCTAGTAAAATTATGCTTTTTTTGATCAAAATGATCGTATCGCTACTCGTCGGGAAAAAATATGGACATCACAAATTGAAATGTCTATTTTCACATTCTCGTAATCTAAATAAACACAATTTTTTGCAATCGTTTTTATTTATTCTCGATGTGCCGTTTCTCAAACGGCCGCTCGTTGAGTTTTGCACGAACGCGTGATCGGAAGGCCATCTTACCATTCATTCCGGTTTCGTTGCAGCTCCGGACAGAGCAGCGCAAGGATCGAGCCTGATGTCCGTATGGTCGACCAGCACCGGACGCAATTCAGTGTTTGCCGCGGAGAGCGGCGGAGCGGCGCTCCCCACTTCGCACTTGCCGATCCACGTACACGTGGCGCACGAACACCTGCGCAACGCTGACGGCCACTGCTTTCACAAGCCGTTCCACGATCATTGTCAGGTCGGTAAATGATGCCCCATCTCATCCTCCGCGACAGCGGAGGTCCTATTCTCTTCATCCGCTCTGCGTACGCGTCTATATATCGCGTATATGCGTTTCTTCTTTTCCGCTTGTCGTTCTATGCTGCTGCCACTTTAATTATAGGCGCTTTCCATTTGGCACAAGTCGACATAAGTATCGTTTCTGTTTTTGTTATTTATATATCATATCAATATCAAGAAAGATAGAACGATGTTTTGATTTGTGTTACTAAATGAAAAGCATCCAATCTCGCATCGCTTTTCATTGTGTTATTACTATTGTCGTTTCCGGTATTCGTCGGTTGATTTGAATTAATTGATGTTTTTTTTATTTATTGCCGTGAGAAACTCGCAGGATAGATCTGATTGAAATATTACGTATTCGCTGAGAACGATCTGGTAACACATTGAAATTTTATTCAAATATAATGATATAATAAATAATGGTATATACAATCTGCAATAATACACAGTGATATGATGTACGAAATATAAATTGTTATATTTATAATATTTGCAACATTTAGATAAAACATTTTCTATTTCTGTATAGTATATAGTTCTAGTTCTGTATAGTGATTATATGAAATATTTAACTTTTTTAAAATAACTACATTATTTATTTATTTACTATTATTACTCTTTTTTTCATATTTATACTTAATTTTTCTTTCTATCAACATAGCGATGTTGAGAAACGCATTTGTGTAATTGTAGAATTCTCCTGAATTAGAATTATTTGTTTTTTATTAGAGCCGCACATACATTGTTGTAGCACCTTACACCATCTTAGATGAGAATCTTGTGTTATCAACACATCGTACCAACAATCGTAAAACTCATTCTACATAAAATGCATAATATAGCATAAGACTGTTGAACCATTGAGATCTTATGTAAATCAGTATGGCGACTTTATGCTGGGTATTCACTGGTCCAGCGGTCTTATGCTTATGCTCTGTTACGCATTTCTTGTAGGCTTAAAATCTAATCTGTACATGTAACCAAACGTAAGATATAACGTAAGTAACAAAAAAGAACGTATGTAAGCTCACCACTTCTTACGCTACGTTTTTCTTTGTGCGTTTTCTTTCTTTTCTTGTACTTACGTTATATCTTATGATTAGTTACGTGTTAACGTAATACAAGATAATACGTAATACAAGATTCACCTAAGGTGACGTAAGGTGGTCCTTACACAGAATGAATTGAACAAATCGATAATAAAAGAAAATAATTATATAATTATGAAGTATGTTATTTTTTTAATCAGTGACTTTATCCTGCTTATAATAGAAATACTTAATTATTTTTTCATCTCACCGCGTAAAATAACGTTAAATCATCCATAAGCTATCACCAAGTCTAATCGTTACGCAGCTGCAGAAATAAAAGTAGAGAAAAATTGAGATCAGCTTAGTTTTCCAATTTATGAATACATATGTAAAAAGTATTTTACGTTAAAAAAAATCATTCTATTATCGAAGTATTTCGACGCGTTACGGGGAAATTGAAGTGTTCGATAGTAAGTTCGTAGCAGGACTGTAAAAATATACATTTTAGATTTCTCATGAGTCTTCATACATAGAATTGTTTTCATTGAGCCCGTAATAATAGATCTGTTTTCTTCGTATTCATAATATGTCTTTAACGCTTTAAAGCAGAAATTGAGAACGATATAAACGATACTTTATACGAAATTTTCCTTACGAGATTTTATACGAAAACTGAAATAAAGATTTGATATAAATAAATTAATTTAAATACATTATTTCTTTCTTAATAATTTTTCTCTAATGAGAAATGTGCATCAAGTCCATTGCAAATTTAATTAATTTGATTGATCGATAATAATATTAATGTCGATATATCATTGAGAAATTATGTATGTACCAAAACTATAAATATTTTCATTATTTGATATCGTATTTGATATCCAGATATAATTAAGATATTTATAGCATTGCGATTTTATATTGTAAAAATATATTGCCAGCAATATTTGTTTTTATAAAAAAAATGTTAACGAAATTATTTCGATATTCAGATCTGCTTTAAAATAATGTTACCATTACTTCGAATTCGATCAATGCGATTGGTCGATTGAGGATCAATGTGATACCATCATACAACTTTATTGTGTTTGATTTCGTTCGAGCGACAAATAGCGTGCCTTTTCCTCTCCACTTACTATTATACGCTATTTTTTTCGAACACCGCTGTTACATTTGACTTTGAGCGCATTAGTCGCATATTCTTCAATGCTTCATTCTGCATGTGTGTTACGTACTGATAATTATCCGGATGTCGTTCATAACGATAACGTCATAATATCGTACTTCCTTTTTTTTTTTCTTATTTCCATGCTGCAAAGATCGAGTTGCCTTCATACTCGCAATTGGCAACAAAATAGTTTTATTGAGTGATTTATAAAAATATTTCCGATATTAGCTGATATGTCTATACATATAACTGTGTGATATAAATTACGTTAGTTGATTCTTTGTTATGATAACAAAATTTATGTGCATTTATTTCTTCGAGTGCCGCATGTTTGATTGCTCTGAGCTTATTGCGACTAACGGTATACAATTAAATAAACATACGTATCTACAGATATGACGCAAGGTATGCGACATTCTCATGTATGCATCCTTTTTTATTTATTGTTATATCTAATGTATGCCTCACTGTATGCGCTGATCAAGCGTTTGTAATCATCTGTTCGTTGTTCACAAAAAAAACTTGACAGAAGAAAAGTGAATAATAAGTGATATGTAAATCGGAATAATGCGACTCGCGAGCAAGTGCAAATGCTTGAAGACGCTGCCTGTGTACATATTACACATTGTCGAAATACACAGATTGAAATGAGAAGAGAAGAGAATATGTCTTTTTTTAGTTCCAAAGAAACAAAAGATTGGTATCATGTAACAAACGGTGTCCCTTTCTTGCTCGCCAGTCAACATGTCAAGACGCAAAAAGCCATTTTAATGATAAATCTTGACGGAGGTAGAAAAAGACGGTATTATTTAATTGTATATCTTATTCACGTTGATATTTAATAATACATAAATCCAAAATCAAATTTATTAATATTTACATAAATTCAATCTTCGAACTCTAGGAGAAAATACAGATCATATAAAACGCCAAGAATCCAAAATATGTACTTCGAAAACATTTATTTTACACGTTTAATGGCAAGATGTGCTTATAAGTGGTGCAATATTTTACAAGGAGCACATTGTTCACACAGATTATTTTCTATATACGCTACTTTTGCATTATCTATTTAACATTTCGCTAACATTTCCGTTCAACCGGAAACTTCGATCAATCTTAACTACGCGGAAGCTCGTGTATTGTGAATCAAATTAATAGCGAATTCGATTGGATGCACTCAGTGCACTTGTTAAAATCTTATATGAATTAACGTAAAGATGAATTTAATATAAATATAGAAACGGATTAAGCCGTGAAATCTTCAATACACTTTATTGTGCTAATTGGCAAAATATGTATTAGGCATTTTATTATTCGAGATATTTCATTTTTACAGATTAGATCAGTGTTCTAATATCAGTGCGTACTAATGCGTTCAATGGAATTCGCTATAAGTAACATCTTCCCGAATATGTGAGACATTACAGCGAAACGGCGTAAGTCAGAAGATGCGTTCCGTTATTACATAATATATATATTATAGATAAATGCGCTTATATGCGTGAAACGGAACGCACGTACAATGTAAAGTGCGTGCATGCAGCGCAAATACTCTCCTGAAACGTACGCAATGTCTCCATATGTATATGTACGTATGCGTGCATATGTGTGTATGTGTGCACGTGTTTCTTCATCCTTATGCTCGCCAGACTTCCCGCAAGCACACGCAGTCGATCTCGCCGTAACGTGACAGCTGCCGCACACCTCGCGTTTCTACGTTTTTTCACTAATTTTCCTTATTATTTGTTTCGTTCAGCACCCATTGGTTTTTTGTCCTACTACTGCGGGACTTTTGGCAAGTTCTCCCGTTGGCACCGACATTGCCATCGATCTCCGGTACGTGCCTCTCTTTCTTACTCGTGCTTAAGCTTCTACAGAGGGTTTTACCTCCCGTGAAATCGCAAGATCAAGTATCGCATGCGCTTTAGTATCCCCTTTCTTTCCCGCACTTCTGTGAGACGAGAATGCGATCGAGTATCTCTGCCTAATAAGGATCTTACATGGTCAATAATACCACGTCAATATTAACAAATATTTCAGGGAATGTCTTCTACCACAGATATATTGATGCTCGAGAATCAAGAAATCCGAGTCATAGATAATATTCCTCAAAAATCCATCAATATTAACTACACGATCAATAATATTATTAGTATTTATAATAATACACGTGTATTCCAAAAGTTTCCAAACTTAAAAAACTCACTCTATAAAATAATAATTATAAATTTGTATTCATAATTATTCGAAATGCATCTCTTGCGAAAAAATACGATATTTATGTAAAGCTTTAGAAAACTTCGTTGAAAGTCTCTCTCTCTTTGAGATGATCGAAATGGCCTCGGTCGAAACCTTCGATGTCCAAAATAGTGTCAAACTGCTTTCCCTTCAGTTTCATTTTTAGTTTCGGGAACAAAAAATAGTCACATGGTGCTGAATCTGATGAATATGGACTGATTGAGGATTAGGACCGATTTGAAAGCGAGAAATTTACATACGAAATTTGATATTTGCTCTTTGCTCCATCATGATTTCTCGTTACAAAAGTATTGTCGGTTTTACAGTCGTGGTACACAGAAAGAATAGTTTTGCTGAAGGATCTAAAATTTTCGCTGGATACAGATCAGAAAAGTAATTTTGTTGATTACATACTTTGTATCAAAATAATTATGTAGAACTCAAACTAGATGCTAGACGCAAAATTTTTTGCGGTATTGCTTATTTTTAAGGTTCCAACAAAATTATTTTGATTCAACAAGATATATTTTCAGATCTGTATCCAGCAAAATTTTAGGTCTCTCGTCAAAATCGTTCTTTCCGTGTAAAACAATCATTAGAGGCCCTCAATTTAACTTATTGAATTTGTGAACGAAACTTCAATGAAGATAGTGCAATTTTATTTATATGAATGACGACACTAATACCGTCCGTACGAAGAAAGTTCGGAAACTTTTAGGACAGATCGTGTACACTGACGTATTATTGACTGCATAAGGTCCTTATAAAATCCGCGTCCTTTCATTCAGCTCGAACTAATTTACTATCTTTGCATTCATTTTATTTGTCACAGTCGACGATGTCGCAAGCGGGGGACGGCCTTCACACGCCGGGCTACTTGTCTTGGAGAAAACTGCAGCTGAGTCGTGCGAAGCTCAAGGCGTCCAGTAAAACGTCAGCCCTACTCTCCGGTTTCGCTATGGTAAGAAAAACATCGCTCGGAAGCGCGGTGGCTTCTCCGTTAGCGGCGATCATCCAGCGGCGATAAATTTTTATCACGATCCCTCTGTATTCATAGATCGACACGCGTCAGCATCCTCCGCGATTAATTCATCGAGATAATCGTAATAGAGTCCATCGTTTGGTTTTGTAACTATTCACGGAAATGAAAAAAAATTCCCTGTGAATTGAAGAGCATAATTCCGGAAGTGATTCGTATTGTTTTCAAGCTTACGTAAATATTTTTCTAACGAATATCATGCGGATAAAAATCTGTGCGCGCATGAAATTGTAATATTTATTTAAATATTTAAATATCTTCAACAGCAATTCGTAGATTTGTACCATAAATTTTTAATAAATTTTATTCCTTCCTATTAGAAATACGTGGCAAGTTTGCGGAATGCGTCTTTAACATTTGTTGTGAATTTTTAGCATTTGTTAATGATAGTCCGCGTTTTCTCAATGATGTGCAGATGATAAATGCGCCGAGGTAATTTCTGGGGCTGGACAAAGATCGCTCACTGTCCACAGGTCGCCATGGTGGAGGTACAGCTGAATCCCGACACGCATGTTCCGCCGGAGATGCTGATCGCCTTCGCCGTGTGCACGACATTGCTCGTAGCCGTGCACATGCTAGCACTGATGATATCGACGTGTATACTGCCGAACATCGAGGCCGTCTGCAATCTGCACAGCATAAGTCTTGTGCACGAGTCGCCGCACGAGCGTCTACACTGGTACATCGAGATCGCGTGGGCCTTTTCCACGCTTCTGGGCCTTCTTCTGTTCCTGCTGGAAATCGCGATACTCTGCTGGGTGAAGTTCTATGACTTTTCGCAGGTCGCCGCCTGGTCGGCCTGCATAGTGTTGATACCGGTGCTGATAATCTTCCTCGCGTTCGCGATACATTTCTATCGGAGTCTGGTCGCACACAAGTATGAAGTCACGGTGTCCGGCATACGGGAACTCGAGTTACTCAAAGAACAGATCGAGTCCACGGACGTGGAGGGCAGGAACGGCGTGAATCTTTTGCAGACTGGGGTAACGCATATCGTTTGAATCGGTCGCAATTTTCCTTGCCGTCGAAACTGGACTCGCGAATCGAGCGCGACAAGAAGAATTTCCGCTCCGCGGGATGCGGCGAAAGAGAGAAAGACAGAGACAGAGAGAGGCAGAGATCTTTTTCAAGATATGTTGCGAGCGTTTGTGGCGACGTTTCTTGGAAGATACTGCCAGGAAAGGAAGTCTTTCGAGCGTGAGCCTTTCAAAAAACATGACAAACGACTGTCTTCTTCGCACACATCGGCGCACACGTGCTACAGATGTTACGAAGATTCGATCGACAAATAAGATCTTCCTCTTTTTTTTTATACGCGTGTTCTCTGTGATGTAAATTAGTATAAGCACGATGAGACTTCGCTCGTCTGCACGATGCGCCAATAATACGAAAGCATCGTATCGGCTTTAGAAAGGAGACGAAGTTCGATAATATCGTTATATATGTAGGCACAAGCACATTCCTTTATTCGCGTTGCGACTTAAAACGTAGGAAGAATAGTATGTTTCAAGGATATTACAAAATCCTTCCGCGTGTTATTGCCGTGTGCAACTCAAAAAGCGATATAATAGCCTGAATTATCGAGAGATGACGCGACTGGCTATGTACTCGAATGTACTTATCTCTTGAAAAACGTGCTTATCCGAGAAACGCGATCGACTTTTATATTTCTTAAGTGTTTTGACGTTATGATAGATATATACAATGTGCAATACATGTGTTTTGTCTCATAAATTTGTCATCGCCAACACATGAAAGTCGGTATCTTTTTTTAATAGACAGCAATTTTCCTTATCATTCTTCGGCGCGCCAAGTACATTACCTTCAAGAACACATGTTACGACTGCCGTAAAAATAAGAAACGAAATATCAAAAAGCGCCGGCTCAAGATATTAATTTCAACGATCGCGGATGAAAGTCGGGAACGCGCTATGTTCGATTATTATTTATATATGGCGCGCGAAATGCGTTGGTGATTGCCAAAATAAAAAGTCATACTAAATCACATACACGCTTTATATTTTTCGTTCGCCGCAAACGCGGGAAAGGCCAGAGAAATGTGAAATTATGTACAAATCGATCTGAAAAGAGACGTAAATAACGTGATACGTGACGCAATACAGTACACTTATAAGTGTATTGCTCGACTGTTTATCCTTGGAATGTGTAATGTTGGATATAAAGCTAGTTGTCGGCAATCGACGTCTTCTATCGTGCTGTTCACACAGATGTCATTCTCCCAACGACCTTCCTGTACTTGACGTCTGTCTAAATGGTAGAAGACACCCCGACCTTCTTTCTTGCCATTTGTAAACTGACCCTCGTAAAGATTACCATTTTCTATGAGGATTTTAAGATAAATATTTATGGGGATTTCTAAGATAAGTATAAAGTGCTCTTTGAATGAGGAATTACGTGATTCAGAATTCACAATTCTCGCGAGTGCAAAATAAGAATAAAATCAAATACAAGCTAAGGAAGATGTATTATTTTTTCTTCTATGTAATACATAATTAAAATGAAATTGACATACTTCTGAGCGGACTCATTTTGCGAAGCAGTAAATTCTCTTTTTTCCTCTCTTTTCTTAATTAATTAATGAAGTATGTCTACTCTCTTTTCTTAATTAATAACCTTGAATGAGTATTCCTTCTCCATGGTAGCGATCGTTCAGCCAAGTGCCCTGGTAATATCCGCTACCACACTGGTACCAAATCCGGCCGTAACCATCCCGCCTGTTCTCCCGAAACGTGCCTTCGTAGTAGCTGCCGTCCTTGTACCAATTGCTTCCGAATCCATGCTTCTTTCCCTTCGCCCAGTCGCCGGCGTACACCTTGCGCACGTCGCCGTCTTCCGTAATTTTACTGAGGACGCCGTAACCGTGTCTCTGATCATTATCCCAGTCGCCTTCGTACATCCAGCCTTGGCTGCGAAGGAATGATTCCTAACGAAATAGCGAACGAGATATCGGCAGCTTGGATGTATCGTGTATCGTGATGCGAGTAATAATGAGAAATTACAACAATTATATTATATAATAATAATTATGATTCGATTATGATTTTAGAATTACGATGTTAAGTTGATATACGAAGTAAGCGTTCTATGCTCTTATATATAATTGTATATATTTACAATTAAGAAAATTTTAATAATCTAGCGAAATTACGAAAGAAACCATTACAAAAATCGTTACATAAATTATAGTTCCTTTGATGTTCGGAATGTGTATTAAGTCTACAAAATTTACAATTCTTCTTAATTTCTTTTTGTATGCCTTGCATTAATAAATATTATAATTAAAACGTTATTGTTTTCGTAGTAGAAAGGAATATAACTTACATTCTATAGAAAAATTATACTTTTTGTGAAAATCACGATTATATTAAAAATAATAATTTTTACGCGTTTCACTTGTGATGCAGAAACATTGGATAAAGCAAAATTGCGATTGTCTCAGATTAAATGGGCACTCGAAGAAACTTTCGGGGAACATAATTTTCACGACACCTGTTGATTCCTATGCCTTTGCCCTCTCTCTTATCGTTTCTCCATTCACCCTTATAATGCGCTTTGGCGATACGTTTCGCCTCGGGCGAGTACATAGCGTGTCGCCAGCCATTTCGTTTGCAAGCCTCTGTTCGCCGTTCGCACCACGTCGCTCTCTGTGGTTTCAAGAACGGCATTGCGCCGAATATCCACGAAGGAAAACCTTTCAATTTGCCATGTCGCGAGCAATCGACAAACCTCATAGATCGAGTTAAAATTGCATAATTCACGCCGCATGACGCGCTATATCGCGGCAAAAAAAAAAAAGATTCATATCGTGCGTTTCTCAAAAGTAAAATTCCTGACACGAATGCATATTTTCGAATCTTGAGGATGTACATTCTCAATCTCTTGTATCTCAATGGTAGATGATATAGCGATGTTAGCGGATAGATTTTGACTCGAAAACCTTGAAAATTTTTCATGCTTGTCGATATACTTTGATGTATTTTTTCAATTTTATTTTGTAAATTAAATTCATACTTTGCGTCTCTAAAAATATTTTAATTCGAACTTTCATAGAATTTGAGGATATTTTGCTTTTTGCATTTCGAATTTTTTATTCGATTTTCATATATTCAAACATTAAAAATCTTTAAAA